>CM031377.1:44009601-44520819 GCA_018208015.1 Medicago ruthenica | reverse complement strand
ACGAACTGCCCATGCAGGCACGAAATGTCGAAAGCTCCGTCAACAGCCATCCATGTGAAACTTCAATAGCGATGGGTTTTTGCGAATGCCGAAGGATCGAAAACCTCAAACATCGTATTCTCACCATTTTATCCCATGAAATCCCAAAACCAACTATCATTGGCACTCCCTGCAATTTCCAACCAAAAGTCCAACCATGCTTGGCATCCGATCACAACCAAAGCTCAACACGCCATGTGTCAGCATAGCACATGCATCGTATCAAATTCATTCATTAGCATGCAGCTCATATTCACATCATACTTCTCCTCACAATTTCTCATGTTCCCCAATGAACCTTAATCAAATACTCCCCAGCAAGCCATCCTAGTGTTCCCCAGTGAACCTCATTCAAGAACTTCTCCAGTAAGTTTTTCAAAAAAGTCCCCCAGCGGATTTCTTCCCAAATTGTCCCATTCCCCGGTGGACCTACTCACAACCACTGAAATTCCCCAGTTAAAACTCCCCCAACGAGTCAACCATCATAACATATCATTATCATGTCACCAGCGTCAGACTGGCGACAATCATATCATATCATTATCATTTCACCAGCGTCAGACTGGCGACAATCATATCATATCATTATCATTTCACCAGCGTCAGACTGGCGATGATCATATCACCCTTTACCATTCCACCAAGACCCGCTTAGCGGCAATCGATCAAGCATCACTTTCCCTTAGGGATCGACTCTCAGCGTGAGCGGCTGAGTAAGACCACCTTTCCCCAGTGAATCGACCTTCAGCATAAACGGCTGAATAAGATCACTCTTATCCTCAGGGGTCTACCTCCAGCGCAGGCGGCTGGATACGATCACCTCTTTCCTCAGTGAATCGACCTTCAGCATAAACGGCTGAATAAGATTACTCTTATCATCAGGGATCTACCTCCAGCGCAGGTGGCTGGATATGATCACATCTTTCTTTAGAGATTGACCTTCAGCACAAACGACTGAATAAGATTACTCTATCCTCAGGGTCTACCTCTAGCATAAGCGGCTAGATAAGATCACCTATCCTCCTGGATCGACCTTTAGCACCAACGGCTGAATAAGATCGCCTTCGCCCTTAAGATCTACCTTTTAGCATAAGCGGCTAGATGAGATCACCCTTATCCCCAAGGATCTACCTCCAGCGTAGGCGGCCGGATATGATCACTTTTGTCCTCAGAGATCTACCTTCAGCGTAAGCGGCTGGATATGATCAATCTTTCCCAGTGAAACCACGTTATCCCCAGTGGAGTCGGATCCTTTTTTTCTTTAGCAAACTCGAATAGCCTTTTTGTTTTGTTTCGTCCCAGTCAGGTCATCTTCGTCGTTTCGTATTCATACCTGCATCACGAGCATTGCATGCATAGCATTGCATCCTTTAGCATTTTTCAGTCAAAATTGGTCAAAAATAAGGTACTCTGTATTTAAGTCTCTTCGACCCGTCGAATTAAAAACTTCACTTTTAAATCTCCGTAACGAAGAGACTTAAATAGGGGCAGCTGTCGCACCTCAATTTTTGACCCAATTTTACTCGTTTAAATCATCTTTTTAAAGCCGAGAATTTTCGTCGTTTCAGACGAAATTTCGGCAGGGAGGTATTTTAAAATACCTCATTTAGGATTTCAAAAGCGATAATTTTAGTTTTATTGTTATTTCATTTTCACTTTAGTTTTTTTTATTATTACTTTATTAATTTCGTTTTTTTATTTGCTGATTAATTATTTTCTGTTTTTTATTTTTTATGCTTTTGTTTTATCATTTATTTTAATTACTTAATTAATTAAAAAACAAATCCATCATTTTCTCATCAGATCCATCACTTTCTTCATCAGTTTTTTGTCCCTTTTGCTTGGTTTCTTGCCATTTTTTCTGATTAAGCCACAGATTCCTCTCAACAGCTCTGTACACATCCATTTTTGTCCATCCACTTTCAATAAAAACACAGCATAAACAGTGAAAAGAGGAGGATTTGAACTGAACAGAACAAAATCAAGAACAGAAAAAAAAACACTACACACACTTCCAGCAAAAACAAAAACCACAAAACTCCCCCCACCACCCTACAAAACGCGGCCACCCTCCTCTCCCATAGCCCAAACCCGCGGCCATTCTTCCTCCCTCACAAAACCCACGCACAAACCACCACTCCCACACACCCAAAACGCGGCCAACCCACCACTCTAACACACCCAAACGCGCACAACCAGCACCACAACAAACAGCCATCACACTCAGCAAAACGCACGGCCTTAGCAACACATAACACACACGAAAACACCACCATATCCACTCACAAGACAGCAACACACGCACACATAAACACCACCAAAACCGCACCTTAACAACAACCACAACACACACACGTCACACAACACAAAACATGCAAGAACACGCAAAAGCCAAGCCAAAAACACGCCCAAAACCGAATCAAAAAAGCCAAGAAAAGGTAGTTTTTTTCAAAATTTTTTAAAACTTTAAGTCTAGATCTACTCGTTTTGAAAAAGATTTTGAAAAATCTAAGAGTGGATTTGAGAAGAGGGCGAGGAGAGCTTTAAGAAAAACTAAATTTTTTTTAAAAAAACGAATTTTTGAAATTTCGGCGCGGTGGCGCCGCCGGCGACCACCGCACCGGAAAGTTTTTTCGGTCACCGGAGGGGGAGAGGGGGCGGCTGGCTTTTGTAGAGAGAAGGAGGAGAAGAAATGAAAGAGAGAAGAATTAGAGAGAGAAAGAAAAGAGAAAATGAATGATTTTGTGAAGGGATGGGGTATTTATACCCCTCCCGGATCCTGCGCGCGTGGGTGCATGCGTTAGCATGCACCCTCGCCCCTTTGGCCCTTTGATTTTAAATCAAACGGCTCAGGTTATTTTCCCTTGTGATCAGATCAGGGTCCTCTGATTAATCAGAAAGCCCAGATTAAATCACGCTGGCCCAATGCATTTTGGGCCTATTTGTCTTAAATCTGATTATTTTCTCACTTTCTGCACCTCCTATTTTATTTTTTACACCTCCCTGTTTATTTCTTTTATTTTTTTTTCTTCTTTGCAATTTTATTTCCTATTATTAGTATTTCCTTTTTATTGTTTCTTTTATTTTTCACATCTTATTTATTTACTTATCACATCATATCATGCATTTTATTTTATTTGTCATTTCACTTTGCATTTATCATTTTATTTATTTATATGTCATTAGAATGCATTTAGGGTTTTACTTTGCATCTCACTTTGAGCCAACACCGTAATATAATCCCTCGTATTTATTTTATCGCACTTAATTTCACTTTGAGCATTAATGCTTTAATCTTTTCATGTTTTCTTTATTTTATTTTCTCATCAAAGTATCATTCCATTTTCAATATATCAAAAAACAAAAAAAACAATTTTCTTTTCGTAAATGAAAAAATATTAAGCGTTCAATCTACCGAAAAAGGAAAACTTGGGTAGACACCCGACGCTTCCCCGAATGCGGAACGCGAGATCCCCGTCTCGGCCACGTTCAAAGCATTCGTCGTTCGATTAAATTCTTAATAAAACAAAAATAATAAAAAAAAACATTTTTCTTTAGTGAGCGAAAAAGGAAAACTTGGGTAGACACCCGACGCTTCCCCGAATATTCGAAAACGAGGTAGACACTTCACTTTTCGGATATTCGTCCTCCGCTTAAAATCAATCTCAACCCACTTAACTTTACTCTTTTTTTTTTCACGCCCATGCGCGTTCTCAAACGGATGTCATCGCCCAAGCGCGAGTCCGCTCTTTTATTCAAACTTTTTTCACGCCCATGTGCGTTTTCAAATGGATATCATCGCCCAAGTGCGGATCCATCTTTTTCTAAAGCAAACTTTTTTCGCCCAAGGGCGACTAAAATATTTTCATAAATAAAATCAATCAACACACAAATATTTTCTACCAAAGAACTACGTAGCTTTGAATTCTCCATCGCACCGGGAGATACGTAGGAGCAAGATCAAACTCTTGTCAAGCACCCTAATAAAAAATTCATTTTTAGTCTTTAAATCATTTTTCTTTCTTTTCCTTTTTCTACAAGCATTTTTATGAAACTAACACGTTTTTGAAAGCTAATTAATTAATGGTTCCCGTTGAGTACAACGGATGTGAGGGGTGCTAATACCTTCCCCTCGCATAACCGATTCCCGAACTCGAATTCGGTTGCGATGACCTTGTTCTCGTTCTCAAAGGGGTTTATCGACGTTCCCCTTTTCAAAAATAAAACTTCGGTGGCGACTTTACTGTCTAGCGAGCGTTTTCCGCCCGCGCATTTTCCCTGCCGCTTCACCTTTACCAATGACCTTCCCGCTCCGAGTAGCAATTGCCTTGCAATTTTCGTTGTCTCTTGATGCAAGGACTTCCTCATCAAAATGACTTAATTGTCATTTCGATGATGATGCATGATCCTTTGGGTTGGTTTGTGTGTTGGCGGTAAAGGTTCCGCCTTGTTGAGTAGCTTGAGATAATTGTTGTGCCAACTGGCCCACTTGCGTCTCCAGATTTTTGATGGACGCATCAGTGTTCTTTTGGTTGGCCATTGACATCTGTATGAATTGATTGAGGGTTTCATCGGTGGTTTGGTTGCGGTTTTGTTGTGGAGGTTGATATTGGTTATAGTTTTGGTAAGGTTGTCGGTTATGTTGCCCAGCTTCTTGCCTCCAACCTTGGCCATAATTCGGATTATTCCCTCTTGGGAAGTTGTTTGGATGGCTTTGGAATTGGTTTTGAAACTGTTGAGCCCTTGGTTGATTTCCAACATAGCTTACCTCTTCTGTAGGTGGCGGACAAAATCCGGTTGGGTGGTCTACCGAACAAAGCTCGCATGCTGCGACTTGGTGTTGTTTTCTTTGTTCGTTCTGGATATCCTTCATTTGTTGAGGAAGGTTGGCCATTTTCTTTGTCAACTCTTCCACTTGTTGCGTGAGCAATTTGTTTTGCGCTAGGATAGCATCATTTGTTCCCAAATCTAGGATTCCCGCCTTCCTTTGGCTTTGGCTTCGGTTATGATGAGCTTGGTGATCATTCAATGCCATTCTCTCTATAATAGCAACAGCATCCTCGGCGCTCTTAGCCATCAAAGAACCACCAGCAGCAGCGTCAAGCAATAGCTTGGATTGTTGTTGCATCCCGTTCCGGAATAGATGAATTTAGGTTAAGTCATCAAATCCATGATTAGGACATCTTCTGAGCATTGACTTGAAGCGCTCCCATGCTTCACATAATGTCTCACTAGTACCTTGTGAGAACACAGCAATAGTTGTCTTCGCCTCCATGAAACGATTCTGAGGGAAGAACCTCTCAAGGAATTTCTCCTCAAGCGTGTTCCAATTCGTCATCACCGTCGGTGGCTGGTCCAAATACCACTCCTTAGCTTTGCCAATCAATGAATGAGGAAACATCCTCATCCACATAGCCTCCTCGTTATTTTCCGTCTCACCAAGGGTACCCGCAATCTCGTAAAATTTTGTGAGATGTTGGAATGGGTCTTCATGGTCTAATCCTGAGAAGGGATTAGCATATAAGATTTGTAAGATCCCCGTCTTCATCTCCGTTTGCTTGATAGTCCGCGGCGTTTTCCCCAATTGTGCGAAACGGCGTGGACTATTATTACATGGCATCCCACGACCGCTCCAGGATCTTGATCTCCTGCTGCAGCCATTTGTAACTCTTGGCTTGGACTTGATGAATGACTAGAAACAGAAGCTTCCTCTTGTTGCCTTTTCTTTGCTTGTTGCTTCTTTTTCCGATTCTTGCTATTGTTTCTACGAGCTGTTCTCTCTATCTCGGAATCAAAAAGAAGTTGGTCCTCCGATACTTGTCCTCGCATATACGATATCAACAATCTGACCACAAAGAATTAGCAAACAAGATGGATAAAGAATAATAGTTATATACATAAAAGAATTTTGTGCAAAATTGCTTAAAACCATAATTAAAGTTGCAATGATTATAATATCATAACTTTAATCCCCGGCAACGGCGCCATTTTGTTAACTGCACAGATGCAAGTATTGTTTTTATATCGTTCCACAGGGATTAACGTGATATCATAAACTGTTCAACGTCGATTATCGTTTTAAGTTAGGGTTTAACCTTTTTTTTATACTACACTACTCATCATTTAAAAAGCATTATAAATAAATAGTAGAGTAATAGGACATAGAAGGTGTTAGGATTAACGTCCATCAATCAAACTTCGTTTATATTCGATTGATTATAAATACGGATTCTAGCTTTTTCTTATATATGACATTATTACGTATTGTTCAACAACATCATTGATTTCCCAAATGACGTTGTGAGATCGATTGTATCGTTTAATCGATGATTTCTCAATCTATTAAACGATTCAAAAGCTTTATGATCCAATACTTAAATGTAATTATCAAAACCAAATCCCATTTCTAGAATTTCTTATCTTGATAGAATATCATTCTAAACCTAGATTCAAAAGTCTTTTTCAACAACATTTAAATCAAATATAAGATTGAAAAGCAAGAAGAAATTCAATGGTATATAAAAATGCTAGAATCATATATTTAATAATCAAAAGTTTACAACATGGAATGATTGATTACTTATTAATCCCAACAAAGGAGATTAGTTGATCATTGTCATGACAAGTATTGCAAAATAAGAAAGGAAGATGAAGATATAATAGAGCTTGATGTCTCAAAGCTTCTCAATGTCTTCTTCAATCCAAATCAATTTGCTATTTGAAGTTTTTCTCCTTCTATGCCTATTCTCTCTCTTAGATAACAACTATTTTGAGCTCTGGAAAATATTAATTCTGATAAAAAACTATATATATTGAAAATGAGCTTCAAAATCTATTTATATGCTGAGAAAATGCTCGCTCGCTACAAGCGACCAGCCTGTCGCTTGTAGCGAGGAATTCAACTGGCCAATGGATGTGTTCCACGTCATCACCAAGCATTAAACCGCCCTCTGGTCGCTGTAGCGACAAGGTCTGTCGCTACAAGCGATGGATCATTGAAATTCCCTGCCTAGGCTCGCTTCAAGCGTCCAGTTCATCGCTTCAAGCGATGAACCCTTGTAAATCCCTGCCTAAGCTCGCTTCTAGCGATGGAAGCTGCGCTTCAAGCGATGAAACCCTGGAAATCCCTGCCTATCCTCGCTACTAGCGATGGCTTCTGCGCTTGTAGCGATGGCATCAAGAAAAGCTTCATTCTTTTGCATCAATCAGGTCCAAGCATGTATTTCCTGCATAATCACATGGGGTAAGGCTTAGGATCACAATTATTGCATTTTTAACACAAATATGCTCTAATCCTAAGGTAACTTGCAAAACAAGTAATCATAAGTGCCCTAAAATGTATCAAAATATAACAACTTTTAGACACTTATCAATGACGTCACTTAAGTTGGCACGATTTCCAAGAACCGTTGCGATGCGAACACGTCAGCGAGAGCGAACGGTCGCCTCATGTCAGCCGTCGGATCCCACTAAGGCGCGTCCTCAACCTGAACGTTCAAAAGGGATCACGCCCACGATGGGCTAGTCCCGGCGCGACGATCTAATCTACCCAAAGAAGCCGTTTCAACACATAGTTAAATCACTTCGCCTTGTCCCAAGACTCGTGCTTGTTGGGCTGTGAATACTCTCGTTGGGCTAGCACCCATTAAGACACCCAAAACAGAAACATGGAGCTAATACCCATGTTGGGCTAAACACCCGCGTTGGGTTAGCGCCCATAGTGGGCTAGCATCCACGATTGGGCTAGTACTCATAAAATTTTTTCATATAGCTTCACGATCAGTAAGCCCCACCTGCCGGGCAAAAAGTCATAGGCATATCCCCCGTTAACAGTTTAATCACTTCGCCTTGTCCCAAGACTCGTGCTTGTTGGGTTGCGGACCGTAGATCCCACCATTGAAGGCTTGAGATCCTAAAGACAAGGGTATGAACCCTTGGAATAAGGCTGGGCGCCCTCATGGAGGGCGCAGGGCCCACTTTACAGTCATAAGTAACCCTAGGTGACCTCCCTGAAGGACACCCTTTGGGGGCGCCCACAGCAGTCCACAAGGGCGCCCTAGTCATAGTTTTGGCCTTTTACAATTTGGGCCCAAAACTATGACCGGATAGGCCCAAGTGAAGGCTACAAATAGTAACTTGGGATCATTCCCAAGGCATGACCTAAACAAACTCTGAAACCCTAGTTTTCATAGATTGTACTCACAGCTAGTACAAACTCCATCTAAGGTTTTTATATCATTTCACATTTTTCAACTATTTAAATAACTACATTTTCTAAATATCAATAGAACCTATCAAAAAATCTTAACTGATCTCACTAACCCCACAATATACACTAACTTTGCCAATCAAAAGACTTCAATGGGTCACAACTCTTTGGCATCGTTGCCATGCATAGATACATTGCAAACTTTGGCTACTCATTTTGAAAGTCAATTATCGGTGTTGCTGACAAATGTTCATTGGCATATGTGAAGACACTTCCATAATGTTACCAACAATCATGCTCTTAAGTTCTTTAACTTCTGAATCAGTTTGGTTCGGGAACTCAAGAACTCAGACACCAAATATTGGTTCGGGAACTCAAGTAGTTTGGTTTGAGTTGTTCTTCCAGTTTGGTTCAACTTTCCTTACTAAACCGAACTGCGAACAACCTCCTGTACAGCACAACTCACAAGTAACAAGTAAAAGTGTTAAAGGGTTGGAAGAGGGTAATGTGGGACGGGGAAAATGGATTATTTGGACGAACCGATAAAATTCATTATTCTTTCCATCATTCATCTATACTAGATCATGTGTCTCAACACTTGAACCAAAGGCGATAAGACAGAGAGATTGAGACAGCTCATGAACAAGATTCATTTTCCAACTTTTTGAGCCAAAAATAGCTAGAAGGAACTGTAAAAATTTTGCAGCATAAAAAATACATTTCCATAGTAATATCAAGCTATTTTTGGACCAAAGGGAACCCAACAGCAGTTCCCACGGGTTCTTTTTCTTCTGAACTTTGAGAGGTCAAGTGTACATACACTAAATCTCCAATGATATGTTTAATACATATGACATATACTCAAACAAAAATTTCAATTGCAGCAACAAATTCCAAACTCAACACAAGCCACATAGTACTAAAGGTATCACCAATTGGCATGCCAAAACAGTCAAAGCTAAAATTTCTAACCACATAAGAAGTCATCCTTACTATGTTGCAAATGGGAATTGGGAATGTATTTAGCTTCAGGAACAAAATTTGATAAACCAAAAGTAAGGGACTTTGATATTGTTTTATCTCAAACTTGGCCAATACCAAAATAACGGAGGTAATTAATTGGTGCAATTGTAATTTCTTTCCTCGAAACAAGGGACCACTAAGGAGAACAAACCATTGTTATGTTGCTTCCAATTCAGAAGACTGTTTGTTTCCGATTAAGAAAATAGTTGTTCTGATGATGCTCATAAATTCAATATTTATCTACTTGCTCTAAAAAAAAAAAATCAATATTTATCTACTTTAATAATACTAGGATGTTAAGGACAAGTGTAAGCTTTACTAAAATATATTTGAGCCAGGTTATGCAGAGAAAGGACATAATTGCCTCAAGAAATCCTCAACATCAAGGAATAATTAACCATGATTTACAATATCTAATATCAGGAAACTAGTAATCAAAGAAAACTACAATCTTAGGAAAATAGTACAAAACAAATATGAATTATTAACAGAAAATATACAGAACCTAAATCAGAGATATCATGTTAGAAAAGTACCTTTTCAAAAATCAGAATTCACCACCGAAGATATTACCGGGTTGAGTCACGATCATGTCGCTTTCTTTACCGGGTTGAGTCACGATCAGGTCGCTTTCTTTAAGACGTTTCGCGGCACTTTGTGCAAGGTAGACTAACAACCGCGCCGCCTCAAAGATAAAACAACCCAGTTCACCTGCTCGATTATGTACTGCACCGTAAGTAATCGTTCGAGAATTTACACCTCAATATGGTATTAAACCACTCTGTATGGTCCGAAGACCATTAGAAAAGGAAGAAGGACTCGTCAACACAAGTCGAAGGAGAGAGAAGAGAGAAAAAGCACAGGTGTGAATTTCGGGGTGAGGAATAAGTGAGTCCGAGCTCTCCTTTTATAGGGAGAGTTCGTAACCAATCTGGCGTGTTTTTTTGGGATTAAGTTAAGCGGATTGACTTAATCTTTAAGCACACACAGATTGGAGTGGATATATCGGAAAGACTTCTAGATATTCTGTTGGATCGGATCGGAATGAAGTTTATCATTATCCGAAGAGCGCTTTCAGATAATTATTAAATTAACAAAAAATTAATTTAACAATTTCAGGTGACAAAAAGATATAGGACCCGGACCCAGCCCGAACGGCGGCGTCTCGCAATATATATATTTTCGTAAGCGCTCATCCGTTCGCAAAAGTGGGTACCCAAGGGCACACCCTTGAAGGTCATCCCCCACTTATATAAACACTCCTAGTGGGTATCTGTGAGACATTTTTCAATTCATACCAACACTAGTTCTTTTCTAAGGGACATGTGTTTATTCTTTCCAACTTCCACTCTAATTCACTGGTGTTCCAACAGTTTTAAAGTAGCTTTTAGATAATAAAAAAATCAGATCAAACATTGGTTAGAATTATAACAAAATATCATCACTAATTCGGGCTAAAGAGATATAAATTGGTTCAGATGTCAGACCAAGAAATACCATGATCAGAATGAAGGAATAAAAACAAAAAAGTAATCTCCTTTTTCAACACATGTATCCTCTGTTATCAACCGCGGATTGTAGAAAATAGAAGTTTGTTCAAATTTCACTGTGCATCAGTGCAATAGCGCCAACCTTGACTCTGAGGATACTAATTAATTATTAACTTGTAAATTGCATTCGCATATCAATCGACTCAGGTTCTGGGAATTTGAATGCGAATAAAATTGTGTAAGACGACAATTTCAGCTGACAGAAGATTACATTCCATAATTGATTTGTATCCTACTTTTTTTTTTTTTTTTTTTGTTAAATTACACCATGAGTCCTTTAAGTTATTTAATTGTAACAAATTGGTCCTTTAAATTTTTTTCGTACCACTTACGTCCTTTAAGTTAATTAATTATAATAAGTTGGTCCTTTAAATATTTTTTGTAACGCTTAGGTCCTTTAAGTTATATAATTGTAACTTTTAGGCCCCGAATAACTTGCATTTTTAAGATCTAAAATACACCAAATTGTTACAGTTAAATAACTTAAAGGATTTAATTAGTACGGAAAATCCTTAAAGGACCAATTTGTTACAATTAATTAACATAAAGGACTTAAGTGGTACGAAAGAAACTTAAAGGACCAATTTGTTACAATTAAATAACTTAAAAGACTTTTTGTGTAATTTAGCCTTTTTTTTCTTCCATTTTTCATATTGTAAAAATTCAAAATTTCATCGTTTAGACTCATTTTTTATATTTTCAGAAAAATCCAAAAAATTTACATTAGCTTTATTTGATTTTTATAATTTTTTGGTGCTATTTTTATATTTTTTATTTTATTTGACATGTTTTCTCAATTTTTTACTTTGTTTTTTTTGTTGTTTTTAAAAGCAAAATTCGTAACTGCTGAAATGAGAGATTCTGAGTGCTGCTTATATATAAGCAAGATTATATAATCCGAACACATCCAAACTTTATTCGGATTATATAGTCCAAAACCCATTAGTATTTTTGTAAAAAAAATAGGACGCATGAGAAGGTAATAGGGTGAGAAAAGTAAGTCTTTTTTATGAAATATCAGCCTTTTTTTTAAGGGAAATATTGGCCTTTTTTATTTACCGTATTTGTTGACATTTTCATTTGAGTTTTTTTCCTCTCTATTAACTTAGCACATACCCTTTGAAATTTTTATTTTGCTCCGTTTATATTATATAATTTGAAACAAAAAAAGCAAATTGATCGCGTGATTTATTGGAAGTCTAGAAAGAGAGATCATTGTGATGTTTAAGTAAATAATTGTGAACCTTTGGATCAACTTAAATGGATGGATATGATTTGATGTCAAAATTAACTTTGACACCTTCTGTCAACGGATCTGACTATATATATATATATATATACCAGACTGAGGCAGGATCGGAACTAGAGAATCTGAAGTTGTTAATGGAGTTAGATAATCTGAAGTTGTTAATGGAGTTGATAATCCAAAATCTAACATATTTTGAGGTAATTGAGTAATAAAATACACAGCGGAATTAGTATGAATAATAATTTCTTTCTTAGAAAAAGGTAATTTAAAAATAGTATATTGTTTAGTTTCAGGATTAATAAACATATAATTAACATAAGGTTTAACAAAAACATAAACTGTATTAAGAGACATAACTGAATAATCACAAATTTTATTCTTTAAAGACTTACAATATTTTACAAGGCTTCGAATTGCTCAGAGAGTAAGAGGCTTATGATTCGAATCCCTAACTCTAATGCTTACATTCCCTTTTATAGAGGGATTTTCACAAGCGGACTTGAAAATAAATTACAACACAATTTACTACTATACAAGCAAGTGGCAGACAAACAAAAATGGCCACTTACAGAAAAGCAAAAGTAAATAGTAATATTTAATAATACTCCACTAAAAACAAAAACTAAAAGAAAGTGGAGGGGCCAGACTGGCCAAAAGTATCATAATTGCGGGGCAATAATTCCAATGTAGTAATAATTCAAGGCATCAATAATTCTTGTAGTAGTTATCCAATAATACTTTTAACAGTCTTCTAGGTCTACACCGTAACAGTCATCTTCATTTTCATTCCCTGAAGTACTTCCAGCATCAGACATTGAGGAAGAAACTTCTTGTAATCTATTAATAAATTCCTTTGGATCGGTAATTGCTGATAATGAGGCTAGAATCTTTGACCTGCTGGACAAAAATTCAGAGTCTGAAGTATTTTCAGTTTTCTTACATCGACCTGGATTAGCTTGTACCCAGGCATTTAATTTGGTCTCACTGAGTAATTCGGGATTGAACTTAATCCACCACTTAACAGAGTATCTTTTAATTAATTCAGCGGCTGAATAATTATCCCAGATAGTGTTTGTAGCAAAGGTCCAAGAGGTAATCCAATTAACACTGAATGCTGCGTAAAAAGCTAGAATAGCTAGATGCGTTGGGCAATCCGTAATATTGTAGAATTTTGTAAAGGTTTCTTTTGCATAATCTGGAAAGATCTCTAATGTTGGTCCAATTAACTCAAACCATTTAATAAACCAGTAAGGAAACTTTAATGATATATCTTTTGCGAACCATATGAACCAAGTATGATTAAAAGGTTCAATAGCTAAAAAGTAATTCCATGCATCCATGTAGTCAAAATAATTGTAACCTTGAGGAGTAAAACTCCTGGTAAAGGATTTCTCCATAGAGGGAGGTAATGTCCAATCTGTGGCTGATAATACTTTAACAATTTTAAATTTAGAAAATGTAATCTTGGATTTATCTGCTGTATCATACTGATGAGTTAGCACAATAGAACCAGTATCAACTAATATGAACTCGTAAAATTTTCTAGTTTTTAATAAGCTTTTTGGAACAAACATAAATCCTTGAGGAAGGATTTTTCTTGCTTTTTGTAATAGAGAAGTATTGTCCGGACAGTAAGCTGTTTCTAATGGAATAATTGGTTCAAATAATTCTTTTGTAACAAATGTACTCCTTGCTGTAGAGGGAGGAGTATAAAAGGCTAATTTTGAGGATTTAATGGAGGATGATGATGATATAATACCTTTGGTAATATCTGAAGGAGATAATAGGGTGAATTTATTTTGTGTAGGTTTTGGAGAAGTAATTTTAGTAAGGTAAGATGGTGATCCTAATACTAAGGCCTTTTCTGGGTTTTCTTTTTTAGGAGGTAATGGAGGTCCATAATTATCTCTAGGATCCATCTTTGCCCTGTAAAAATTCCCTAGTTAAAAAATCTGGTAATGAGTTTTTAATTCCTTCAATATGTTCTATTTCAAAATCAAAACAAGATAATAAAGATTGCCATCTGGCAAAAATATGTTTAGAAACTAAGTTTTTAACATCTTTTTGCAAAACACTTTTAGCAGCTTTACAATCTGTTTTTAAAACAAAATGTTTTGAAAACAAATCATCTTGAAATTTAGTAATACATAATACAATAGCTAAAATCTCTTTTTTAATAGTACTATAATTTAATTGGGTCGGAGACCAAGTACCAGAATAAAATCTGACTACTTGTTCCTTTTCCGCTCCCGGTAGAACTTGCTTTAATATACCACCAAAACCGATGTCTGACGCATCTGTTTCGACTATAAGGTTTGCTTGAGGATCTGGCATTCCTAAGCAAGGTAGTTTCTTAACTAATTGTTTTAATTGCTTAACACTATGGGTCTTAGACTCATTCCAAACAGGAGGATTCTTTCTAAGTCTTTTAAATAATGGTGCACAAATAATTCTTAGGTTTGGTATAAAGTCTGACACATAATTGAGACATCCTAAGAACCTTTGTAATTGGGTTTTATCCTTAATCTCATTTGGAAATTTACTAACAAACTCTAAAGACCTGCTAATTGGGGTATACATCCCTTGACTAATGTCAAAACCCAAAAATCTAATTTTAGATTGAAATAAGTTCATCTTTCTTTCAGATAATACTAATCCATTATTTTTAATTAATTCATAAAATTGATTTAAATGCTGAATATGTTGATTAATAGAGTCTAAAAAGACTAGTATATCATCTAGATAAACTATAGTAAAGTTTGAATAATCGTTAAATATTGAATTCATAATATTCTGGAATTCTGAAGGTGCGTTCTTCAGACCTAATGGTAAAACATTCCATTCATAATGCCCAAAGGGTACTACAAATGCAGTTTTATACTTATCTTTTTCTTCTAATTGTATTTGATAATAGCCTGATTTAAGATCAAATTTAGAGTATATAGCTTTATTATGTAATCTATTTATCAAATCTTTTTTATTAGGTATTGGATACCTAATCCATTGTAATGCCTTATTTAAAGGTTTATAGTTAATAACTAATCTAGGACTTCCTCTTTCTAATTCTGCTGCGTTAACAACATAAAATGCTGAGCAACTCCATGGAGATTTACTCGGTCTAATTAATCCTTTTTGTAAGTATTCATTAATTTCTTTTTTACAATAATCTAAATGTTGCTTATTCATTTGAATAGGCCTAGCTTTAGTAGGTATATTTATTTCATTAAAAGTAGGTTCGTAAGGTAAGGATATAACATGAGTTTTTCTTTTCCAGAAAGCATTAGGCTGTTCTGAACAAAGATTATTAATAAATTTAATTTTTATTTCATTAATTTGTTTAATAACATTAGGAGATAACAATTGTTCTTCTATTCTTTTAAAACGTATTTCTTTATTTAAGAAATTAATTTGTTTTTTCTTATTATTAATAAGATTAATATAAGATATCTTCCTATCTCTTAAATTATTTAGATCTCGTACTTTAGGAGGATCTAAAAAATTAAACTTAATAGTATGACCTAATGCATGAGTAGTAATAGATTCTTCATTTACAGTTATAGGATAGAGTAATGCCAGGAAAGGAGTTCCTAAAATAATATCTTCATTAATGTTTTTAACTAATAAAAACGAAGTATTATAGCAGACTTTATCCTTGCAAATCTTTGCAGAAGATAACTTAAAGTTAACTTGTAATCTTGCGCCATTGGCACCTCTTAATGATTCAGTAGTTTTTTCATAATACTGGGTAGGGATTAATCCTTCTCTTATGCAGTTTAAATCTGCACCAGAATCTATCAATGCTATCATTTCATAAGTTCTATCTGGAAGAACCAGATCTATTCTGCTAAACCACTTATGAGAAATAATTCTTTCAATACTATTAAAATATTTTGTATCATCTTCTGTTTTACTGGGACCACTATCTTCTATAGGCTCATATTGTATTTCTTTTCCTTTATTATTTTTACTAAATTGTTTTTCTAATCTCTGATTTTGTACTATCATATTACCTTCTAACTCTAATAATTTTAATTCTAACTCATCTTCTCGAGTTTTTAAACTTTGAACTTCTTTTTTCAAAGTTTTAACTTCTTCCTGTAAATCATTAACTGATACATGTTTAATCTTATTTTTATTGAACATTTCCATAACATCTTGAAATTGTACAGGTTGTACAGGTTGTTTCTTAAGAAGATCATTGTCCTGTATAATGGTTTTAAGTTGTTCCATAAAAGCATTCTTACTTTCGGAATCTTCCATATTATCAAGAATAGTAATTAAAGTATCTGCTTGACTGTTAGTCAAGGTTCTTTTTAAAACATTAATATATTTACTACATTTATTACAATTGCAAAAATCTAAACCTAAACATTCTTCATCTGAAGATTCTTCTGAATTACTAATATGATTAATTTCTTGATATAAGGATTCTTCTGAAGAAGAGCTTTCTTCTGTATCTGTAAATAACATAATATTTTCTAAAGTTGAAATTAAAGTGTCTTTTAATTCTTTAGATAAATCTAGATTTTGTATTTGATTAATTTTCTCTTTAACTCTACATTCAGTAGCATAATGACCATTACGTCCACACTTAAAACATTTAATGTCTTTTTTATTATTTTTATTATAAGGTTTTTTCTTATTTTTATAACGTTTTTTCTTATAAGGTTGCTTATAAAATTCTTGGTTTTCTTTATAAGCTTTCTTGTAAGGTTTATAATTTCTTCTTCCTTTACTAATATTCTTTTTCTTATTCTTAGGGTTGCTGGGAGCTCTCAAGGGTGCAGCCCCATATTGTTCACAAAAAGATCCTAATTCACGTTTATTGTTTGATTTTTCGTTCCTAATTTTATTTTGTAATTTGTAATCTGTACAAATTTGTATTCCTGTTTCTATAACATAATTTGATAATTCTCCTATAGTTAAATCTTGATAAGGAATATCTCCATTAAATTCGTGCCTAATATTTGTTTTTACTTTATCAGCAAATAATCTAGGTAATCCACTAAGAAATCTTTCTTTCCAATAACTAGCAGAACCATCTTGCCTACGGCATAATTTTGAAAGAAACATATCTTTATATCATCTATAATCTGACATCGTTGGACAATAAAGGTTTGCTAATTGTTCTCCGGCTCTTTGTTGAAACTTAAGAGGTTCCCCAACAAAGAACTTAGTTATAGAGTAAAGTAAAGTAGTTGTGCAAATTAGTTCATTAGTTTCTATTTTAACTGCTGCATTTATAGCAACTTTATCTAAATCATTAACAATATTATCCCACCATCCTTTTAATATACCAGTAAATCCTTGTATTAACATATCCTTAGCTTGTCTATCATCGTTTCCTCTCATTTTATGGGCAGTAGCAGCCATAGTCATACATTGTATAACATCTAATGTCTGTTGTTCAGCTGCGCCATCTATATTCCATTGGTATAAGGCGTTACCTGAATAACCGACTCCTATGTGTAAATCTCTTTCTTCAAATTGCACATCCGCAAATGAAGGTCTATTGTAGTAATTTCTAGTTCTATGTTGTGGTTTTCCTAATTTATTAATAACATTGTCAAATTTTATAATATCTTCATATTCTTCTTCAAAAGAGAGAATATTAATAGAGGAAGGTTGACCAGAAGGTTGACCTATACTAAAACCACTGAGTTTTTTAACTAATTCTTCTATTTTATCCGTTGTAGAATTTTCTCCTAAGCTAAAATTTTGTAATTCTTTAGTTGATGGGGTATCATAATTAAATATTGGTTTAGAAGGGTTTAATTTGTATTGTTCTTTTTCTTTCTTTTGAGTATTTTGTGGTGCTGACAGCTCAATTCTATCAAGCTGTTGAGCCATAGTATATAAAGTTTGGTTAGTGTAATTTAATTGAGCATGTATATTATTTATATCTATTTTATCACATAATTTATCTAAGTTTGTAGTTACAGCTTTAAAAGGAGCTGCTTCTATAGTAGTATAACACCCATACTAACTTTAACTAGTATATTAGCATGTGCGTTAAACTGATACTGGATACATTTAAAAATTTCAATAATAATAATACATTACCAATGAATGAATACGAGTTTACTCGTTTGTACAAATAATCCAAATACTAATACATTACTTATACAATATCCACTTCGCTCCTGAGCTGGTACACAACGAGCAACTGTACTGTAACACCCATACTAAATTATCTAGAATATTTAGCATGTGTATTAATTCTGATACTGGGTACATTAAAATTTTCAATAATAATAACAATTATACATACAACTGAATGAGTACAAGTTGGCTCGTTATACAATTATCCAAATATCGTAACATACACTTCTATATACATATATACAATCTGTCAGCCTTTTGAGCGTGTCCTTGACGAGCAACTGCACTCCATCCAGCATCTTCATGAAGATCTTCATCTGAAATCCACGTGGCTACCTGAAAAACCTGCACCAGAAGGATAGGGATGAGACATAATGTCTCAGTGAGCTCCTACCCTGCCTACTGTTGGCAACCACAGGGGACCTAGGGTCGCCGTGCCTACCTCGGCAATCTTGGGGAAATCTACGATCGCCAAATCTTATCTTTACTTATTTCGCGATCAAGGGGGAGAACTAGGATCGCTGCATATCTTAATCTTATCTCATCATAGGCTAACTTGACTTATCTCATACTTAGTGATCAGGGGGAAATAACTATGATCACTTCTTATTACTAGGAACTAATTGTCCCATTTCTCAATACTTATGCAAATAAACGTATTCATCTTTTCATATCTTAAAGTTAGAGGTTAGCGTTGAACAAACAATATTATCTGAGTTCATTTTACGGAGTGCATCCAGGTGGAGTAACCCCAGAATACATCTCCCCTCTACCGGTGAAAATTCCTATCATATCAGGCTAACACCGGACTCCTCTTGTCGTCGTGCGGTCATCCTTGCGGAATAACACGTCCCACTAGCGTGAACCTCCTGTGTCCCACTAGCGTGAACAGCAGAAGACACGACTTAATAATCTTAACTTATGCGTATACCCCCCGTGTCCCACTAGCGTGAACGACGGAAGACGCAAATTATTATTCTTTAAACTTATGCATGAACCTTTCATGTCCCACTAGCGTGAACGATGAAAGTCATGACTTAATAATTTTTAATCTTAGTCTTTATTTTGCATGAACAATTCGTGTCCCACTAGCGTGAACGACGAAGGCCACGGCTTAATATCTTAATAATTCTTATATATGTATAACTTATAACTTATGCATATCTGATGCTTTCTTTAAATAAATCATTCTTGAATACTTAACCTATAAGTAGGTTCTTGACTTGATCTTTAAATCTTTCCTTGTGCATACGCACACTAAATTGGGTGCAACCTAATCATGCTATCTTAGGTGCATTCTCATTCTCATTATTTATTAACTTATGTACTTGAAAGTACGTCTAATAGTCTATTATAAGCTTTTGCATATTCAATGCATTTCTTGAGGGAACTAATCTCTCAATACATAACCATGAACTTATGGTCTTAGACTTATCGTTATCATAAGCCATCACTTAATTGTTGGAAATGTTCCTTAGCTTAAATAACTTCTATTCTTGCATCTCTAATGCTTTGTCCAATCCTTAATTCATCCATTCCTTAAATGTTGAAATCACCTTCCGGATATGTCAAGAATGGTCTTTTTCTTAGAAATTTAAGTTCTCTTTGAAAACGGTTATTAAAAGCCTCGCCGAACGCGTATACAGCACCCAGAACGAACCAGAACAGACCTGAGTTGTCTGCCTAATTTTGCTGAGCGACCCTGAGGCGAAGTGGAGGCGAAATGAGGCAGGGAAAAATGCTGAAAATCGCCGTTTTCTCGCCCCGAGTTCGCCAGGCGAAAATGTCAGTTCAAAACCTGTTAAAAGTGTGATTTTTCCACCATTTTGACACAACTAATCATACCCAGGTATCCCAACAATATAAGGAATGAATTTCTGATACAAAATGATAGCTTTAAACATGAATCATCAAGGAATTGGCAAGCATATGAGATTTAGGTAAAATTTCTAAACTTTGCTCAAATTGTAAAATACTCTCAAACTTACACAAATGGGTTCTAAAACCCTGTGGAGCTCACCTTAAACCTCCTATTGGTGTGTGCTAGCTCTGATTCCCAAAGCCCTAGCTTCAAGCTACCACTTCTCTTAATTCCTTCCTTGATTCTCCTTGTTACTATCTCTTGTTCTAGCTACACAAACCAAGCTTGCTTGCAAAGTTTTCTCCCAAGAATTGAATTGAGAAATGATGAGTTTATGGAGAGGGAGTGAGGGCGTGAGAGATGAGGAAGATGGGGAGAGGGAGAGCTGAAAAATGGAAGAGGAAAGGAATGGAAGTGTAATAACCCACTTATGCGAGGCATTTAACAGTGTTACAGGAATTAAACGTATTGGAATGGCAAAGTCGTAAATAAGGAGACAATGTATATAAATGGATAATTATGAAAAATTTCACAATTATCACATTTCCCTTCTCTCTAAAAATCAGATTTTTCCTCCTCCTTCTCTCTAGGAATTCGACCCACCCTTTCCTTCACTCTTAATCCATCATTTCATCCTTAAACCTTTGGGTTTCAAGCAATCAAGGCTTTGTAGAAACTTGGAGCAAGAAAAACTAGAGAAAAATCAAGAAAAGTGAAGTTTACAAGTTGGAGTTTGGATTGAAGCCAAGCAAGCTTGCTACCAATCATTAGGTGAGCTCATCTTGGGTTTTAGAACCCTCATAGTGTGAGTTTTGTGGGTTTTTCTTCATAGGAGAATAATATGGAAAATTAGTGTTTTAACCCTAATTTCCTTGCTAGCATTAATCCTTGCTTTTGAATGTTTTTAACTGATGATTTATGATGGAAAATCATTTATAACATGTTCTGGAAGCTTGGGTAACCTTGAATGGGAGAAAATGGTGGAAAATCGCATTTTTACATGATTTTATACTGTCATGGTCGCTGTAGCGACGAGCTGTCGCTTGTAGCGACCAGACAGGGAAAATCCTTGCCTACCCGCGCTTCAAGCGACCACACTGGCGCTTGTAGCGACCAGGGCTCGCTTGTAGCGACCAAGGCGTCGCTTGTAGCGACCAACCCTGTACAGCCCAACTTCGTTGAGCTGTTCTGGGGGTCTTGGTGCGCGCGGGCATGGCTTTTTGGCAACTGATTTTATAAATACATTTTGGAAACCTTGCCCACCATTTTAACTCATTCTAAAAGCCTCCTAAAGATCATAAAAGTATAGAGGTAAGGATTAGGCAAGGCTTGGAAATATAGAGTTGAGGTTTATTGAATAGGCAAACTTCTTATAGTGGCATATGACAACGATATGCCTAATTCCTTGATAGGAAAACAAGAGTTATAGGATGAGGTATAAGTTCATAGTTTTATCCACTTTAGGATACAAAGTAATAGGAATGGTTCAACAATTGTAGTTCCACTTAAAGTTCATAGTGTTGTTTCTCCAACAATTATAGGCGGCTTATGAGAACGATAAGCCAAGATATTAAAGATTACAGCTTATAGGTTACAAGGTGATTATAGAATTAAAGTGACAATCTATATGTTTATATGTTATAGTTAAAGAATTAAAGATTAAAGGCATTGGCGTGCTTGCACGTTTTATAGTGGCGTGTTCATCAGACTCCGGGATTCGCCGGATGGGACTTCTCCGAGAGGGTTGTCCACACGTTTTATAGGGAGTCCGGTGTTAGCCTGATATGATAGGAATTTCACCGGTTTATAGGGAGACGTATCTCGGGGTTGCTCCACCCGGGTGCCCTCCGTAAAATGAACTCAGATTAATTGCTTGTTCAACGCTAACAGCTAACATAAAACACTTTAATGCTTTATGTTTTACAGTTATAGTTACAGGCAGGTTATAGTTAAAGTTATAGGTGTGTTTATAAGACTTGGCGATTCTAGAAATCCCCTAAATTGCCAAGGTAGGCATGGCGACCCTAGGTTCCCTGTGGTTGCCAAACAGTAGGTTGGGTAGAGCTCACTGAGACATTATGTCTCATCCCATTCCTTCTGGTGCAGGTTCACAGGCAGGTTCTCAGTCAGCACGCAATAAGGGTAAGGAGAAGGCTATGGACTGATCGTGCTGAAGTTATTTGTTTAAAGTTTGGATGTATTATAAGTTGTCGTACTTGTTGTACTTGTATCAAGAGTATTGTATTAACTTTGGAATGTAATATTACAGTGTGATGTAATATATTTGTATGAACTTTTATATTGTAAATTAATGTATCCAGTACGAAATTTTAATACTCGTATAAGATCCTAGGCAATCTTATTATGGGTGTTACAATTTGGTATCAGAGCAGGTCGATTCAGACCGTGCCTTGGGTCATTAAGATACAATTCAAGTTTAAGGATCTCTTGGATCCGGGATATTATTCTAAAATTTATATCTGGTTGAAACTGATCACTTTGACTTGTGTATGACAGTTAGGATAATATGTCTGGGAGGAGAAGAGGTCGTGGCAGGCCTAGATCAAATCAGGCAAATGCTGAGGAAGCCGGAGGAGACCCTAATATGCAGTTTTGGGCTCAAATGATGCAACAGCAACAGGCGTTGCAGCAACAATACCAAGAGCAGCAAGCTCAGGCTGCATTGCAGCATCAGCAGATGATGCTTATGATGCAGCAGCAAGCCCAACAACAGGCTCAGACTCAGCATGAATGGATGGAGATGATGCACCATGGACAAGGTGCCCAGCAGCAGACACCACCACCAGTAGTGGCGAATCCATCCTACCGGGAGTTTAACAGGAATCACCCTCCAGAGTTTAATGGAGAAGGTGAGCCACCAGAGGCCAAGAGATGGTTAAAGCAGATAGAGAAAGTGTTCCGGATGGTGGAGTGTCCAGAAGAGAGTAAAGTGTTATTGGCAACCAACCAGTTCAGAGGCGCAGCAGAAGATTGGTGGGAATCTGCTCAACGCCGAATGTTAGCAAATGATGTTGAGATTAACTGGGACAACTTCAAGGAAGCTATGCTAGAGAAGTATATCCCGATGTCCTATAAAGTAAAGAAAGAACAGGAATTCCTTGAGTTGAAGCAAGGTAACATGTCAGTCACCGAGTTTACAAAGAAGTTTGAAGAATTGTCGTATTACTCCTCTCACAACGAGTATGCCGCTAATGAGAATTGGAAGATGAATCAGTATAGGCGTGGGTTGAGAGGTGAGATTGATACAGCGGTGAGCCTTCAAAGGAATACCAGTTATGACGAGATGGTTCATGATAGTTTGGTTGCGGAAGCGGGTTTTGCTAAAACCGCTAAAGAGAAAGCTGCAGCATATGAAAAGAGGAAAGGCAAATTTCCAGATAGGTATCAAGAGAACAAGCCTAAAGGTTCTCCAAAAAGGGGTAAGCAGTCTTTTCCATCACAGGCGGTGGTCACTTGTAAATATTGCGGGAAGTCGCATTATGGTCAGTGTATGAGGCAAACAGGAGTGTGTTTCGGGTGTAGGCAGCCGGGGCACATTTTGGCAAATTGTCCAGAGAAAAAAGGTAAAGGTGGAGCTGAAGGTACTACTACAAGCAAGGGTAGAGTGTACTCTCTTGATGGCAGAAGGCTTTGGCCAATGAAGACTTAATTGCTGGTATGTGTTACTTAGGCCAAACTCCAGTTAAAGTGCTCTTTGATTGTGGTGCTACATGTTCATTTATTTCTTACAAGTGTGTAGAAGCGTTACAGTTATCTATGTCACCGTTGATACCTCCTATGACGGTATCCACCGCTACTGAAGGCGGAGTGGTAGCTAATTTTATATGTGAAAATTGCCCGATTACAGTATCTAGTAAGACATACTACATAGACTTGGTGTGTCTTCCTATGATACAACTTGATGTAATTCTAGGAATGGATTGGTTATCTGCTAATCATGTGTACATTGGATGTGCGGAAAAGTGTATCTTCATGCCTACAGACGATACGACCGAAGGTGTGGCGTTGTCAGAGCTAATCAACCGCACTCATCAGCTTACCCAGCTCATGTGTGCTCAGGATAGGGGTTTCTATGTTATGGTTACTGTGACTTCAGAGTCAGAACTGAGTCCCAGTGACATTCCGGTTGTCAGTGATTATTTAGATGTTTTTCCTTCAGAGATAAGTAATTTACCCCCTGAACGGGAAGTTGAGTTTTCCATTGATCTCATTCCAGGATCTGAGCCAGTTTCAGTGGCGCCTTATAGAATGTCCCCATCCGAGTTAAAGGAATTGAAGTCTCAGTTAGAAGATTTAATTCAGAAACATTTCATCAGGCCTAGTGTGTCACCTTGGGGTGCACCAGTGTTGTTAGTTAAGAAGAAGGATGGTAGTATGAGATTGTGCATCGACTACCGTCGGCTGAATAAAGTAACAATAAAGAATAAGTACCCGTTACCGAGGATTGATGATCTTTTGGATCAACTCAAAGGAGCTTCAGTGTTTTCAAAGGTTGATCTCAGATCAGGATATCACCAGATTCGTATCAAATCGTCAGATGTGTCCAAGACGGCGTTCAGAACACGTTACGGACATTATGAGTTTTTGGTTATGCCATTTGGAGTGACTAATGCTCCGGCAGTGTTTATGGACTACATGAATAGGATTTTTCAGCCCTACCTGGATCAGTTTGTGGTGATTTTTATTGATGATATCTTGATTTATTCAAAGGACTCGCAGGAACATGCTCAGCATCTGAGGATTGTTTTGGACATCCTTAGAGAAAATCAGTTATATGCAAAATTCAGCAAATGTGAATTTTGGTTATCGGAAATCCAGTTTTTGGGACATGTTATTTCTAAAGGAGGAGTGTCAGTTGACTCGTCGAAGGTCGAGGCTGTTCTTAATTGGGCCAGACCAACGAATGTTACGGAGGTTCGGAGTTTCCTGGGTTTAGCAGGTTACTACCGAAGATTTATTATGAGATTTTCACAGATTGCTTTACCGTTGACACGCCTCACGAGGAAAGATGTGCCTTTCGTCTGGGACGAAGAGTGTGAGAAAAGTTTCCGAACCTTGAGGAAGAAATTATCCAAGGCTCCAGTATTAGCAATACCAGACCCTGAAAAGAAGTATGTGGTTTATTGTGATGCGTCCTCTAAGGGACTAGGCAGTGTGCTTATGCAAGAAGGTAATGTTATAGCTTATGCTTCTCGGCAGCTTAAATCTCATGAGGAGAATTACCCCACTCATGACCTTGAATTGGCAGCAATAGTCTTTGCTCTAAAAGTATGGAGACACCATTTATATGGAGCACAATTTGATTTGTTCAGTGACCACAAAAGTTTAAAGTATTTGTTCGATCAGCGGGAACTGAACATGAGACAGAGGAGGTGGATGGAATACCTAAAGGATTTTGATTTTGAGTTAAAGTATCACCCGGGGAAGGCGAATGTTGTTGCTGACGCCTTGAGCAGGAAATCTTTGGTTAGAGCAGAAGTGTTGATGCACACTTGTGGGTTGTATGAGAAATTTAGAGACCTTAATCTCAGCGTTACTGAGATGGGTAATGGCACTTGGTTGCAAAGATTAGATGTTACCTGTGATTTGCGGTCCAGAATCACACAAGCTCAGGAATCAGATATGGATCTTCAGAGAAGGATTGGACATTCAGAATTTTCAAGGGCATCTGACGGTACTCTGCTGTTTGAAGATAGAGTTTGTGTTCCTAATGATGCTAGTTTAAAGAGGTTGATTTTGGAAGAGGCGCACAAGAGTAGTTTCAGTATTCACCCAGGTACCACTAAAATGTACCAAGATTTAAAGAAAGATTATTGGTGGCCGGGAATGAAGACCGATATTGCAGAATTTGTTTCACGTTGTATTGTGTGTCAACAAGTGAAGATAGAACATCAGAGACCTGCAGGGATGCTTGTACCATTGGAGATACCTCAGTGGAAATGGGAAGAGGTCTCTATGGATTTTGTGACAGGGTTACCTCGGACTCAACGTGGACATGATTCGATTTGGGTAATTGTCGACCGGTTAACTAAGTCTGCTCACTTTTTACCGGTTAGGACTACATATAGAGCTGCTCAGTATGCAGAATTGTTCATAGCGGAGATTGTGAAATTACATGGTGTTCCAACCAGCATTGTGTCAGATAGGGATCCTATCTTTACTTCTCATTTTTGGAAAGCTTTTCAAAAGGCTTTGGGAACAAGGTTAAAGTTGAGTACGTCCCATCATCCTCAAACAGATGGGCAATCTGAGAGAACCATTCAGACGTTAGAGGATATGCTACGTGCGTGCGTTTTAGAGGATGGGGGAAGTTGGAATAATCATTTGCCTTTGATTGAATTTTCGTATAATAACAGTTACCATTCTAGCATCGGAATGGCACCCTATGAGGCACTGTATGGCAGGAGGTGTAGGACACCGCTTTGTTGGTCAGAAGTTGGAGATAAGAGTATTCTGGGACCTGAGATTATTCAAGAGACCACTTTAAAGATTAAATCCATTCAGGATAAGATTAGAACTGCTCAGAGTCGACAGAAGAGTTATGCAGACAAGAGGCGAAGACCTCTAGAGTTTGAAGTAGGAGATCATGTTTTCTTGAAAGTCACCCCTAAGCTGGGACTACGAGGTGTTTTCAGGACAAAGAAATTGAGTCCAAGATTTATTGGGCCATTTGAGATACTTAAACGAGTCGGACCAGCAGCTTACCAATTGGCTCTGCCACCGGCGATGTCAGGATTGCATGATGTCTTCCATGTTTCACAGTTGAGGAAGTTCATTCCTGATCCTTATCAACCAGTAGAGTTGGAAACCATTGATTTGAGTTCGCATTTGACCTTTCGGCCCGAACCGGAACGGATTATTGAACGAGATGTCAAGGCGTTGAGGAACAAAGAGATTCCAATTGTTAAAGTTATATGGAAAGGTTCTCCCTACGGCGAAGCTACGTGGGAATTGGAATCAGAGATGCAGGAGAGTTATCCACATCTTTTTACAGGTAATTTCTAAATTTCGAGGACGAAATTTCTTTAAGGGGGGTAGAGTGTAATAACCCACTTATGCGAGGCATTTAACAGTGTTACAGGAATTAAACGTATTGGAATGGCAAAGTCGTAAATAAGGAGACAATGTATATAAATGGATAATTATGAAAAATTTCACAATTATCACATTTCCCTTCTCTCTAAAAATCAGATTTTTCCTCCTCCTTCTCTCTAGGAATTCGACCCACCCTTTCCTTCACTCTTAATCCATCATTTCATCCTTAAACCTTTGGGTTTCAAGCAATCAAGGCTTTGTAGAAACTTGGAGCAAGAAAAACTAGAGAAAAATCAAGAAAAGTGAAGTTTACAAGTTGGAGTTTGGATTGAAGCCAAGCAAGCTTGCTACCAGTCATTAAGTGAGCTCATCTTGGGTTTTAGAACCCTCATAGTGTGAGTTTTGTGGGTTTTTCTTCATAGGAGAATAATATGGAAAATTAGTGTTTTAACCCTAATTTCCTTGCTAGCATTAATCCTTGCTTTTGAATGTTTTTAACTGATGATTTATGATGGAAAATCATTTATAACATGTTCTGGAAGCTTGGGTAACCTTGAATGGGAGAAAATGGTGGAAAATCGCATTTTTACATGATTTTATACTGTCATGGTCGCTGTAGCGACGGGCTGTCGCTTGTAGCGACCAGACAGGGAAAATCCCTGCCTACCCGCGCTTCAAGCGACCACACTGGCGCTTGTAGCGACCAGGGCTCGCTTGTAGCGACCAAGGCGTCGCTTGTAGCGACCAACCCTGTACAGCCCAACTTCGTTGAGCTGTTCTGGGGGTCTTGGTGCGCGCGGGCATGGCTTTTTGGCAACTGATTTTATAAATACATTTTGGAAACCTTGCCCACCATTTTAACTCATTCTAAAAGCCTCCTAAAGATCATAAAAGTATAGAGGTAAGGATTAGGCAAGGCTTGGAAATATAGAGTTGAGGTTTATTGAATAGGCAAACTTCTTATAGTGGCATATGACAACGATATGCCTAATTCCTTAATAGGAAAACAAGAGTTATAGGATGAGGTATAAGTTCATAGTTTTATCCACTTTAGGATACAAAGTAATAGGAATGGTTCAACAATTGTAGTTCCACTTAAAGTTCATAGTGTTGTTTCTCCAACAATTATAGGCGGCTTATGAGAACGATAAGCCAAGATATTAAAGATTACAGCTTATAGGTTACAAGGTGATTATAGAATTAAAGTGACAGTCTATATGTTTATATGTTATAGTTAAAGAATTAAAGATTAAAGGCATTGGCGTGCTTGCACGTTTTATAGTGGCGTGTTCATCAGACTCCGGGATTCGCCGGATGGGACTTCTCCGAGAGGGTTGTCCACACGTTTTATAGGGAGTCCGGTGTTAGCCTGATATGATAGGAATTTCACCGGTTTATAGGGAGACGTATCTCGGGGTTGCTCCACCCGGGTGCCCTCCGTAAAATGAACTCAGATTAATTGCTTGTTCAACGCTAACAGCTAACATAAAACACTTTAATGCTTTATGTTTTACAGTTATAGTTACAGGCAGGTTATAGTTAAAGTTATAGGTGTGTTTATAAGACTTGGCGATTCTAGAAATCCCCTAAATTGCCAAGGTAGGCATGGCGACCCTAGGTTCCCTGTGGTTGCCAAACAGTAGGTTGGGTAGAGCTCACTGAGACATTATGTCTCATCCCATTCCTTCTGGTGCAGGTTCACAGGCAGGTTCTCAGTCAGCACGCAATAAGGGTAAGGAGAAGGCTACGGACTGATCGTGCTGAAGTTATTTGTTTAAAGTTTGGATGTATTATAAGTTGTCGTACTTGTTGTACTTGTATCAAGAGTATTGTATTAACTTTGGAATGTAATATTACAGTGTGATGTAATATATTTGTATGAACTTTTATATTGTAAATTAATGTATCCAGTACGAAATTTTAATACTCGTATAAGATCCTAGGCAATCTTATTATGGGTGTTACAGGAAGAGTGTAGAAAAGATGGTAAGATTTTTCTTACCTCTTCCTTTTAAAACAATCTTCCTTTTCAAATTATTTACCATCTTGCCATTCCAATTATTTACTAACTTACCACTCTTGCTTAAAGGCTTCTAACACTGATAATAATTGCATCTAAGCGGGATATTACATTTGCCATATAGATAAACCCATTGACTGACAATTTACCAAATTGTCCTTTGCTCAAACATTTCTGATACATCGTCTCAATATCAATAATTATTCGAATCTTAGGCGGGATGTTACAATCTACCCCCCTTAAAGAAATTTCGTCCTCGAAATTTAGAATCCAATATCATACATGAATTAATCTCACATATTACTTCCTTCATAAGCCAAGACTCCAGTTCATCTTACTTATCGGAATCCCTTAGATTCCAACTCTATAAGTCGAATGTATCCGACAATCTTTTCGTTGACTGGAATACTTGATGTGCATCACACAATTCTTGCGTAGCAGAATATGAGGTTATCCGAACCATCGTATCCAACTTGCTGACTATATCCTTGTTTATACTCTTCTTGCAAACCCAAACTAGAGTTACTCAATCCTAACACTTGTGCTGAATTTTATAATCTCGTCATAGTCTGCGTAATCTTACTTTGACGACATTGGAATTTCTTATTATCCTCGACGATTCCATTGAATTCTTGTATTCGATCTTTGCCTTATACAACAGCATCCTACATATATGATTTTACCATAAATATACCATTCTTTAATGAGAGTAAAACTACCGCACTACCTCCATTATAAAAATACAAGGAGGAGGCATCCTAGTGTGTTACTTTCCATAGTCTTATTCATTACTTCCACTACGGAATTCCTCAAGGGCTCGCGAAAACTTACTGATTACCCGCGTTCTGCTTCGATTGATCTATGACGTTACTTATCTTATTAACTTAGAAATCATTCTTCATACTAGGAGTTTGCCAATCTCCCATCGTTCTTGTCTCAACTTATTCTCGTTTTCTAGTCATAGCATAAATATTTCCTACACTGATAATCCCAAACTCGTAGGAGTTCTGTCCGAGTGATGAGTGGCTTAAGTCGTCTCACATATCATTATACAATACATTCCATAACATATAACTTACATACATAAGCGAGCACGTGTACCCTTTACATTACCTCATCTTTGTCCAACTAGTGGGACATCATTCTTAATCTTAACATATTTGAGACACTATCTCATCACTTGAGAATCTTTTCTTACTCTTAACTCATTTCGTATCATCCGGGATTTGCCTTTCAACTGGCTTGCCAGGTTTGCCCCGTCAATGTTACTCATGGTTATTCTTAAGTATACAACAACCTATAATGTAAATTTACGGTTACAATTCACCGGTTTCACAAACTTATTTCTCGTTCTGGACGTCGAATTCAAAATCCTTATTTTCAACAGAAAACTCTACTTGATTGCTACTCAAATAGCACACTCAGTCTTTAATCCTTTAACCATAATCTGAAATTACGCAGCCCTTTACCGTGGACTATGAATAACTTTTAATCTACGTAAAAGTTCTCCTTCCTTTACTGGTGAACATTAAGTTCAAGACTTCCGAAATCTTCGGCTAATATAGGTTAACATGACATGGTTACAACATGAAATTAAACTCACTCGCCACTGCATTGTCGTTTCTGGTCAAGGCCTCTAGTCAAATATTTCATTCCTCATGGATTTCGATGTTTAAGGTATTCATCAACTTAACTTCCCTAACTTTCCATTAGAACTCATGATACGTTCAAATCGCTTATACTTACTACTATCCCGTATAATAGGAATTAAACACTTAACATCTTCTCATACATTAAGCCTCAGCTTAGCGTTGTTCATTATATCATTCTTGGATTACCACTCCGCTGCGCCACTCTGATTTTTAACACTCGAGTTAGCATCGGAGGAAGACTTCACTATTGTCACATAAAATTCCATCGATCAATCATTTTACTCTATCACTTCGTAATCACTGTAACAAATTTGTCTGACGTTACCATTTCTCTTGGTCAGCTCTTCACGTATAATCATTAAACATTGCAAAAACCCGTTTGGAAGTATGTCTGGGGCAGCTTAAATTCATGTACATCCATTTGTGGCGACTTCTAAAACGACTTATGGCTTCTGGAGGTTCACATCTTTTACATATACTGAATCTACTGAGGGTTTGAGTCCCAGTACTAATCGCTCTATCTTTATCCATAAGAATTCATACCCATAATCTTTTCGAAACAATTACGGTCTCTATGGTTTTACCATACCTCTTAGGTTACCTTCGAATCCCTCCAGTTCATTGATCTTGAACTTCGATACTTCAATAATTCTGCATATAGTAGAATAATCGAAATCTATACCTTATTACTGCCCTCGGAACTTATCCACACGAGGTGATCTCTTCAGCTTCTAGTATAACTGTGGGAAGAAACTCATCAGTTGAAAACTTAAAACTCACTAGCATTAACCACCATCTTAACCTTTCGTATTCAAGACGATATTTCGTATCTTAAAATTTCAACATACTTTCTCGGTTGAAATTCCGATCATTTCTCAAGGTACCGGTCTACTTTAATCTTGTGTTGGCGTAAACTTGTCTTCTTTTTCCAATCAAGGTGGTTCAACTTTGTTCGTCCATCAGTTTCACTAAATTCCAACGACTAATTATTCAATATCCACCTTTCATGAGTAATATTCCGGTTAAACTTAACTTATTCCCAATCTTCTTACTAATAGGCGATATCTAAAAATCTGATTCACACTTCGATATGCAACAGGTCTTATTATCACCTCTTAATCATCCATCTTAGTTCTTAGGTTGCATACCATCTTCTCTCCTCAATTCACAAATCCGGCATTTATGGTTCGGGAGATGCGGCTGATCTGACGGGGTTAATCTTACTTGCGCTTCATGCTCAAAGACCACACTTGGGTGGTTAGCTTCATTGTCCAGATAATTCACTTAATCCATAATTAATTCCCTTAACTGTCTGGACATTAAAATCCCATACGATACGGGTTCGATTCATCAACACTCTATCTTTGCTGAGAGTCTTGAGGTTTCAAACCGACCGATAATACCACATTTCAAGTCTCTAGGTTTGGTACCGCAATTCCTTAACTCTGCACTCAGAATAGATACTCAATCCATACTTCACTTTAACTTCTCAAATTGCGGTTCCCGTCAAAGTTCCAATTCATTTCTTAGAGTATTCCATAATTTCTTAATCTGTATGCCTTCCGCAGATGAGGTATCGTCCAACGTCGTACCCTACTGGGTTGAGGTACTTCACTTCACAGATAAATATCCCTTATATCTCTGAGACCTTGGCACTATCAGGCCTCATCACTTTACAGTTTGATGGCCACCATTTGGCATAAATACTTCTTCGCCAATACCGTCTTAAAATTCTGTCACCTTAATCTTCGCCCTTCATACACTTCATTCCTCCTTGGTCACATTCAGCTCTCGGACATTTATCCTAACTGTCATATACTAGACTGAGTTGATCAGGCTCAACTAGATGTGACCTTTAGAACAATATCCGGAACCCAATGGTCCCACTACTTTTATTGAAACTTTAATGACCCAAGGCACGGTCTGAATCGACCTGCTCTGATACCAATTGTAACACCCATACTAAATTATCTAGAATATTTAGCATGTGTATTAATTCTGATACTGGGTACATTAAAATTTTCAATAATAATAACAATTATACATACAACTGAATGAGTACAAGTTGGCTCGTTATACAATTATCCAAATATCGTAACATACACTTCTATATACATATATACAATCTGTCAGCCTTTTGAGCGTGTCCTTGACGAGCAACTGCACTCCATCCAACATCTTCATGAAGATCTTCATCTGAAATCCACGTGGCTACCTGAAAAACCTGCACCAGAAGGATAGGGATGAGACATAATGTCTCAGTGAGCTCCTACCCTGCCTACTGTTGGCAACCACAGGGGACCTAGGGTCGCCGTGCCTACCTCGGCAATCTTGGGGAAATCTACGATCGCCAAGTCTTATCTTTACTTATTTCGCGATCAAGGGGGAGAACTAGGATCGCTGCATATCTTAATCTTATCTCATCATAGGCTAACTTGACTTATCTCATACTTAGTGATCAGGGGGAAATAACTATGATCACTTCTTATTACTAGGAACTAATTGTCCTATTTCTCAATACTTATGCAAATAAACGTATTCATCTTTTCATATCTTAAAGTTAGAGGTTAGCGTTGAACAAACAATATTATCTGAGTTCATTTTACGGAGTGCATCCAGGTGGAGTAACCCCAGAATACATCTCCCCTCTACCGGTGAAAATTCCTATCATATCAGGCTAACACCGGACTCCTCTTGTCGTCGTGCGGTCATCCTTGCGGAATAACACGTCCCACTAGCGTGAACCTCCTGTGTCCCACTAGCGTGAACAGCAGAAGACACGACTTAATAATCTTAACTTATGCGTATACCCCCCGTGTCCCACTAGCGTGAACGACGGAAGACGCGAATTATTATTCTTTAAACTTATGCATGAACCTTTCATGTCCCACTAGCGTGAACGATGAAAGTCATGACTTAATAATTTTTAATCTTAGTCTTTATTTTGCATGAACCATTCGTGTCCCACTAGCGTGAACGACGAAGGCCACGGCTTAATATCTTAATAATTCTTATATATGTATAACTTATAACTTATGCATATCTGATGCTTTCTTTAAATAAATCATTCTTGAATACTTAACCTATAAGTAGGTTCTTGACTTGATCTTTAAATCTTTCCTTGTGCATACGCACACTAAATTGGGTGCAACCTAATCATGCTATCTTAGGTGCATTCTCATTCTCATTATTTATTAACTTATGTACTTGAAAGTACGTCTAATAGTCTATCATAAGCTTTTGCATATTCAATGCATTTCTTGAGGGAACTAATCTCTCAATACATAACCATGAACTTATGGTCTTAGACTTATCGTTATCATAAGCCATCACTTAATTGTTGGAAATGTTCCTTAGCTTAAATAACTTCTATTCTTGCATCTCTAATGCTTTGTCCAATCCTTAATTCATCCATTCCTTAAATGTTGAAATCACCTTCCGGATATGTCAAGAATGGTGTTTTTCTTAGAAATTTAAGTTCTCTTTGAAAACGGTTATTAAAAGCCTCGCCGAACGCGTATACAGCACCCAGAACGAACCAGAACAGACCTGAGCTGTCTGCCTGATTTCGCTGAGCGACCCTGAGGCGAAGTGGAGGCGAAACGAGGCAGGGAAAAATGCTGAAAATCGCCGTTTTCTCGCCCCGAGTTCGCCAGGCGAAAATGTCAGTTCAAAACCTGTTAAAAGTGTGATTTTTCCACCATTTTGACACAACTAATCATACCCAGGTATCCCAACAATATAAGGAATGAATTTCTGATACAAAATGATAGCTTTAAACATGAATCATCAAGGAATTGGAAAGCATATGAGATTTAGGTAAAATTTCTAAACTTAGCTCAAATTGTAAAATACTCTCAAACTTACACAAATGGGTTCTAAAACCCTGTGGAGCTCACCTTAAACCTCCTATTGGTGTGTGCTAGCTCTGATTCTCAAAGCCCTAGCTTCAAGCTACCACTTCTCTTAATTCCTTCCTTGATTCTCCTTGTTACTATCTCTTGTTCTAGCTACACAAACCAAGCTTGCTTGCAAAGTTTTCTCCCAAGAATTGAATTGAGAAATGATGAGTTTATGGAGAGGGAGTGAGGGCGTGAGAGATGAGGAAGATGGGGAGAGGGAGAGATGAGGAAGATGGAAGAGGAAAGGAATGGAAGAGTGTAGAAAAGATGGTAAGATTTTTCTTACCTCTTCCTTTTAAAACAATCTTCCTTTTCAAATTATTTACCATCTTGCCATTCCAATTATTTACTAACTTACCACTCTTGCTTAAAGGCTTCTAACACTGATAATAATTGCATCTAAGCGGGATATTACATTTGCCATATAGATAAACCCATTGACTGACAATTTACCAAATTGTCCTTTGCTCAAACATTTCTGATACATCGTCTCAATATCAATAATTATTCGAATCTTAGGCGGGATGTTACATGTACTCCATCCAGTATCTCTATGAAGAACTTCATCACAAACCTCTGACTTACCTGCAAACCTGCACCAGAAGGAATGGGATGAGACATAATGTCTCAGTGAGTTCCAGCCCAACCAACTGTTGGCAACCACAGGGAACCTAGGGTCGCCATGCCTACCTTGGCAATCTTGGGGATTTCCTATGATCGCCAAGTCTTTACTTTATCCACAAAGGGTAATAATCTGCCTATGACTATGAATCTGTCTGTAATTATATCTCTATCTATGACTATAACTGTAAACCGCCTATAACTGTAACTGTAACCTATCTGTAACTATAACTCAGTGATCAAGGGGAAACCTAGGACCACCTTCTGTTAACTGTCTATAACTATAACTATAACTGTGACTGTAACTGTAACTTTGACTTTAACTGTGAAACATAAAACATATAACAGTTCTATAGCAGTTTTATGTTAGCTGTTAGCGTTGAACAAACATTTAATCTGAGTTCATTTTACGGAGTGCGGCCCGGGTGGAGTAACCCCGAGGACAGCTCCCTATAAACCGGTGAAATTCCTATCATATCAGGCTAACACCGGACTCCCTATGAAACGTGTGGACAACCCTCTCGGAGAAGTCCCATCCGGCGAATCCCGGAGTCTGCTGAACACGCCCTATGACTGTGAAACGTGCAAGCACGCCATTATCTTTGATCTTTAATTCTTTAACTTTGATATATAAATATACATAACTGTTACTTTAAACATATAATAGCAATCCTGTAACTCTTAACCTATAACTTATGAATTCTTGGCTTATCGTTCTCATAAACCACCTATAATTGTTGGAGAACCAACACTATAATCTTATCTGTAACTTCAAATGCCGAAGCATTCCTATTACTCTTGTATTCTAATCCGAATACATCTATAACCTTGTTCACCTAAAATAGGTTCTTGACTTATCCAAGTCATATGCTTTTCCTTAAGAGTTTATCAACTCATGTAATGGATTTATCCATCTAATTCTTACTCTCATACTCTTAAATCTTGTTTTCCTATCAAAGGATTCGACATATCGTTATCATATGTCATACTTATGGGCTTACTATCCCATCCATAATAATTCTCGTGGATAAAATACCCATCACTCTGATATTAATGCTCGTCCCTAAGTGTGTTAATTCTTGCTTGCTCTTACTAAAATTCATTTCATAAAGTCTTAAGTCTTTTGGTACGTTATACGAGGTATTTAATAAAAGGGTTAAAAATATGTACAACTTCGCCCAGCGAGGTGAGGCCTCGCTTAGCGAGCGTAGCAGAATACAGTTTCTGCAGAAATACGTTTTTGCCAAAATAACGGATTGCTCAAGTCCAAGTACCTCATATAACTTACCAATGACTTATTTTCACAGTATAATTCATAGAAATTCAAGGATTGACACACTTAAGAATTTGCACTAACGTTTGGGGAAAACTAAATTCATAAAGGCTTAATTAACTCACTTAAACCCAAAGGGAGAGTCTAACTAAAAGGAACTCACCAGTTACCCTGAGCATCCACAACCCAGCTTTAAGCATCCAACTGCATGATCCACTCAATTACGCCAAAACCCGCAACAGTTTTTCCAGCAGAAAGTCCAAACTTCAAACGTCTTTTCCGAGTTCGTTTCTAATCTGAATCATACAAAATTTATATCCAAACTGAAGGGAATTTAATGTAGAATCTAAAAATCCACTTTTTCCTTTCTGTAACACCTCGCTATGGCGAGGTTCATGCTCGCTTCAGCGAGCCTTCACAGCAAGAACCAAGATTTCTGCAGATTTGCAGTTTCGGACCCCTGACTTCAAACTCGTCCCCAGACTTCAATACTCAGCCAAACTTCACGAAACTGGTACCAAAACGTAGATAATTTTGTTAGCTTTCCATAGCATCAAAAACCACTGAAATCGGAGTTACATGGAGAGAGTTCTGACCATTTCAATAGAGCCCTGTCCCAAATACGGGTTTCACCAAAATCAGCTTAAACACATTCATGTAATAGCTCAAGCTTCTAATTTCTTGTACCCAAGCATAATCAGCACTATAATCTTGCATACAAGGCACTTGCTTCATTAAAGCTTGATCCTTGCCAAGCTTCCTACCCAAAACCCTAGCTTGATTCATCCTTCCTTTCTTGTTTCCTTTAGCTCCCAATAGCTCAAAATCACAAGAGTTGCTTGCAAAAGGGCTTTACAAAAGGGGCTGATGATTAAATGAAGGTTGGAATGGTTTGGATGGGAGGAATTGAGAGAAAGAGTAGAGAGAAGTTGGAGAGAAAGATTTTTAGAGAGAGAAAGTGTAGAGAATTGTGAGAGATTTTGGGGATAAATGGCTTTTATAGCCTAAACCCTCAAAATTACGAAAACGCCATTCCTTAAAAATATCTCTGACACATCGTCTCACCACTGATAAATATCTGAGTCTTAAGCGGGATATTACAAGTAGCTTTTTCTTTGATAGGAATAAATTTAAAAGCTTCTAAAGGAGGATGAACCGAAGTTATGGTTTCTCCTTTTGAAGTTTTCCACTGGGTGTTTAATCTAACATTCATTCCTAAAGTTTTTTCAGAAACAAAAGGATTTTTAATATTATTTTCTTCGCAGTAAGGTTCAAACCATGCAAAGAAAAGAACGTTTAATTGATGATAATTTAAATAACTATAAAATTCCTGACGGTAATATGCAGTTTCTTCTTTAGAGAAGATTTTGAAATACCATTCTCTTTTACTAGTATTATAATTCGCATAAAAATCTTCGTTAATCCAGTCTTTATCTATTGTAAAAGATTCTTCTAACGTAAGAGTTCTTAACATCTGTGATTCTGTTGGTGAAGGAGATCTGGAAGATCTTTCACTATATATTGGTCTAGGTATTGGTGGGGTAAAATCCACACCTGATAAGTTTGATCTAAAAGGTATATCAACCGAAGATCTAGCATCAGAAGTTGATTCTAGACTACTTAATCTGTCAAATCTCACGGATTGACTTCTGTTCATAGAGATGGAAATAGTTCCATCTGTATCTTGGATAATATGCCTAATAGTTCTAGCTTCTATCTTTTGAGGTGGAACAATATCTTTTAATATCCATTCAGTTGGTAATCTCTCTAAAATTTCAGACGTTTTAAGAATTTTAGGAGTTGTAACATCTACCTTTTTAAGGTTAGCTTCAATAATACACGTTTCATTTCTAGGAGTAGATCTTAAAGATTTAAAATTATAATTTACTGTAGAGACCTTGTAAGTCATTCTACTAATAACATCTAAATTTGCCACACCTGGGTTGAAGGTATCTTCAAGCCCTTGCACATGGACAAGTAATGAGTTCTTAGTATTTTCGTCACCTAAACTCATAGAAAAGTTAGGATGACAATTAAAATAAATAGGACCATCATTAAGATTTGATTCAATAATAGCTATAATAGAATCTTTAAATTTAGCAATTCTTTTATCTCTTAGGATTAATAATATAGGAGTATTAAGTCCTAATCTATGTAATGGTTTAATAGCAACTTGTATTAATCCTAGATGTATATATCTATGTCCTTCGTTATAATGTTCTTCTAGTAATTTACTATCTAGAATATTAATAGTTTCCATCTTACTACTAATGGATTTAGCCATTTCTGTAGTTTTAATAATCTTTTTACTTTTATAATCAAATTTACCAACTTGGTAAACTCTGTTGTAATTGATTTCTGGCATGGACCAGTTTGTTAATCTATTTTCCATTTCTTGTATTTCTAATTCACTATTTTGGTAATTATCTTGATCTATAATTGATTGTTGTTCACTGGTAGGTAAAGTAATCAAAGGTGGATTTCTCGAACTACTTCCTAATCTCGAACTGCTTCCTAATCTGCTAAGAGTTCGGCTAAACAAGGAAGACATGCTATCTTAATCTATGAAACAAATTATAAAGTTTTGCTGAATTTTAGATTTCCTTAATTACTCTCTAACTCTCTCTCCCCCCCTTATAAGTTGTTTCTAGGTAGACTCCTAAACTGAGCTGACCAACCGTTTTACTGCCTCTCTTGGGTCTTACTACGTGGACCACTCAATAGACCGACACCCAAAGGGTACTACAAATGCAGTTTTATACTTATCTTTTTCTTCTAATTGTATTTGATAATAGCCTGATTTAAGATCAAATTTAGAGTATACAGCTTTAGTAATATCCCGTTTAAACATGACTTTTAACAGTATCACAGGATTTAAACGAACGGAATGGCGTTATAGTAATTTAAGAGAGGAAGAGGTTATAAAAGGAGATAAATATGATAATTTTCATATTTATCATGTCTTTCTCTCTCTAAATTCAATTCCTCTCCCTTCTCTCTTCACCCACTCTTGCGCCTCCCTCCAAACCTTCATCAATCATCAAACTTCAACATAGAATCATGGATTCAAGCAAGCTTGGTTGTGGGGGAAGCTAGAACATGAAGAAATTAAAGAAAACAAGAAGAAAGGAAAGAGTTAAAAGCTAGGGTTTTGAGGTAAAGGGCAAGCAAGAAAAACCAGCACCAAATCAAGATTAAGGTGAGCTCCCTAGGGGTTTTAGAATCCCTTTTTGTGAGTTTTATAGTGTTTGATTTCATAGGAAAAGTTATAGAAGTTTTAGAGTTTTACCCTAATTTCCTACTTGCAAATTCCTTGCTCATACATGTTTTAAACCATCAATTTGTAATAGAAAATCATCCCTAGCATGTTTTGGATGCTTGGGTATCTTTAATTGGGCAAAAATGGTGGAAAAACACATTTTATACATGTTTATGCTGTCACGGTCGCTGTAGCGACGGGCTGTCGCTTGTAGCGACCAGGTTCTGTCTGTCTGCGCTTGTAGCGACGGATCTGCGCTTGTAGCGACAAGCCTGCGCTTGTAGCGACCAACTGGGCGCTTGTAGCGACCAGGTTCTGTCTATCCGCGCTTGTAGCGACGGATCTGCGCTTGTAGCGACCAAGCCAGAACATCAGCACTCAGTTGGGCTGTTCTGGGGTTCTGGTGCGCGCGGGCATGGCTTTTTGCAAATGTTTTCTCCTAATGCTTTTTAGAAACTATAACCACCATTTTAACTCATCCAAAGTCTTTTAATGATTGAAAAATTAGAGGAGAAAGGAATGCGCAAGGCATGGGAATTGCGGGAACAAGGTTATATGAATAGTTAAACCCTAATAGCGGCACATGACAACGATGTGTCGAATCCTTTGATAGGAAAACATGAATCATAGATGTATTCAGATTAGAATACGAGGATTATAGGAATGTTCCTACAATCATAGTCACAGGTAAGGTTTATAGTGTTGGTTCTCCAACGATTATAGGTGGCTTATGAGAACGATAAGCCCAGAATCATAGGTTATAGATTATAGTTACAGGAATGTTATATGTTCATAGTAACAGATTATATGCTCATACGTTATAGTTAAGGAATTAAAGATTAAAGATATTGGCGTGTTTACACGTTTTATAGTGGCGTGCTTGCACGTTTTACAGTGGCGTGTTCATCAGACTCCGGGATTCGCCGGATGGGACTTCTCCGAGAGGGTTGTCCACACGTTTTATAGGGAGTCCGGTGTTAGCCTGATATGATAGGAGTTTCACCGGTTTATAGGGAGACGTATCTCGGGGTTGCTCCACCCGGGGTGCCCTCCGTAAAATGAACTCAGATAATTGTTTGTTCAACGCTAACAGCTAACATAAAACTGCTATCGAACTGTTCATATGTTTTATGTTTTACAGTTATAGTCAAAGTTACGGTTATAGTTATAGTCACAGGAAATTCACAGTTATAGTTATAGACAGTTATCAGAAAGTGATCCTAGGTCTTCCCCTCGATCACTAAGTCATAGATACGGACATGATCACAGTTATGGATTTAGGCTATTATAGTTATAGACATAGGCCGTTAAGGCGATGGTTATAGACAGTTACAACAAAGGTTATAGGCAGCTTAGATTATAGCTACAGGAGGACTTATAGTCATAGGCAGTTAAAGACTTGGCGATCCTAGGAAATCCCCAAGATTGCCAAGGTAGGCATGGCGACCCTAGGTTCCCTGTGGTTGCCAACAGTAGGTTGGGTAGAGCTCACTGAGACATTATGTCTCATCCCATTCCTTCTGGTGCAGGTTTGCAGGCATGTCAGAGGTTCGAGATAAAGTTCTTCATAGAGATGCTGGATGGAGTGCGTTTGCTCGTTGTGTACCAGCCAGAAGCTTAATGGATTTACGTAAAAGTATTGTAACGGTTTTGGATTATTGTACAAACGAGTAAACATGTATTTATTCTGTTGTGATGTAATATTATTATTGAAATTTTTAAATGTATCCAGTATCAGTTTAACGCACATGCTAATATACTAGTTAAAATTAGTATGGGTGTTACAATTGGTATCAGAGCAGGTCGATTCAGACCGTGCCATGGGTCATTTAGGATTCAATAAAAGTAGTGGAATCATTGGGTTCCGGATGTTGTTCTAAATGTCACATCTAGTTGAGCCTGATCAACTCAGTCTAGTATATGACAGTTAGGACAAATATCCGAGAGCTGAATGAGACCAAGGAGGTAAGAAGTGTTCAAAGGGTGAAGGTTCAGACGTCAGATTTTTAAGACGGAGATTGGCGAGGTATTTAATGTCAAAGGATGGTTCTCTAACAGTGAAGGGATTGAGCCTGTTAATGGCATAGTTTCAGGATTATAAGAGGTATTTAAGAGTAAGGTCAAGTACCTTGGCTAGTTGGACGCATCTTGAGCGATGCTTTCCCCGAGGAGATGTGTAGAGTAAAGAATTATGGAATACACTAAGAAATGATTTGGAATCTTAATGGGAACCGAAACTTGGAAGGTTAAAGTGAATTGAAAAATTAGAGTTTTAATTCCGGCTGCAGATGCAAAGGATTGCGATACCAAAACCCAGCGACTTGGAATAAGGAATGACCAGTTAACGATTGGAAGCTCTAGACTTTCAGTAAGGATAAAGTGTGTAAGGATGGAAGGACTTACGCACCTGGACAAGATGAGATTTTAATATTCGACGGGTAAGAGATTTATTTATGGATTAAGCGAAATATGGGACAGATGAAACATATTACCTTCCTTTATTAAAGGACACCAAGATGCTTGGTATGAAGAACGCGAGCGTAGCGATAAGTGAAGGAAACCCCCGGTAAGGGTATGGATTAAAGATGGAATCGTTTGTTGTCGGATTTTAGCAGGCTGGTTTCGAGGATTAAACAGGAATTAGCCAAGAATTACTGAGAGGCTCTAGCAGCAGGAAGATCATCATTAGCGTACAAGTTACAGTTAAAGTTATGGTTAATGTTAAGGAGTTCTATGTTATCCTTTCATGGGCTCCTTACATGAGTATTGGGTAAGCCGACAAAGATCACCTTATGTTAGTAGATGTTAAAGATGGTAGATATATATATATACCTTGGATTGTTCGAAACCATGAAGAGGGCAACGGTCGAGAAGTCAGATGGACTATTATTCAGATAACAGTATTAGAATGGAATTGTGAATACAGTGATAAGTTATAGGAAGGATCCAATGGAAAATGTTAAGTATTGAGGTTTACAGATTTATTAATCGGATACTCGAAGGGGTGTAGTATGTGTTTGAATGTACAGGAGAGCCGGTAAAAGTTGAGTTTTATCCAGACGGATTATTCCCGGAGAAACCCGAGGAGTAACCAAGAGTTATGTTAGAGTTATGTGGACCTAAGTGTCTTGGAAAAAGGTTGTGGATGTGAAATCCCTACGGATAATTACAGGATGAGACTCGATTCATTAATCGATTAAGTATATGAAAGACGAGAATTTCCGGAAGTCATAGAATGTTTCTAGAAGATACCACAAGTGAGTAATGTATGAACTTAGGTTGTTTTAACAGGAGCATCGTTGGACTCGTATTTATTGTTAAAGACTGTTTATAGATTTCGGCGTACTTTCGTGAAAGTAAGAACATTGTTTATGTCCAAAAAGGAAATACAAAGTCAAAGGATTGGCCAAGGAGATTTTAAATGATAATAGTGGTGTACTACTTTTATTCCAAGGTTAATTGTTTAAATCAGAGTCGCGCAGCGGAGAAGTAATTCAATAATGAGTTAACAGACAAATTAAAGCTGAAGTTTAGAGAAAAGGATGTTTGTGAAGTCCTTGCCAAATGAATTACAGGAAAGGTATTCAGAGATTAATTATCGAGTTACAGAATATGTGTAAGTGGTGATGACTTGAACTTACCAACAGTCTAACAGGAAATTGTAAGAGATAAGTCAAGGAATGTTTCGGATCTCGAAACTCATGAGAAAAGAGAATCGAAGCAGTTTGAAAGATTCAAAGGATGTGTTCTAGCACAATGAGTACATGGCGAAGGAAGCCACCACTAAAACGGTAATTTAGCTGTTCCAGCTTAGTAACTTAAAGTTAACTTGAGTAATAAGTTTAACCAAAGAGGAATTATGCCGTGGTATGCAGTTTCCGCATTGTATCCACGTTATGCTAGCATGTCGCATGTAACAGGCATGTTACAGGTTACGATTAGTATTATGTATACTGATCAGGCAGAGTTTATGCTACTTAGACAGTAGTGTAACATTTTTATAGTCATGAGACATGTGTTAGTAATTGTGGTACGCAGTCGGTAATGTTTTAACAGAAAAGTCATATGCATAACAGGTTTGTTGTTGCCGAATAAATCTCAGTTGAGGAGTTCAGAAATTCTTGAACTTAATGTTCATAGTTGAAGGAAGGAAATGATTTACACGGATCAGAGGATTTCTCATAGTTTACAGTGAAAGGCTACGTGAATTAGAGTTATGAAATAAAGGATTAAGAGTTTTAAAGTGCTATTTTGACAGCGATCAGGATAGAGTTTTCTTTTCGAAAACAGAGAATGTCTTTTGACAAGTAAGTTATTACGACAACGGAATGTAACCATAACTTATGTTATGGGATTGTGAATGTTTAAAGGATACAAGAATGAATTAAGAGTCAAGAGAGTGACCTTGGTTGACGTGGTTTGTCTCAAGTATATATTTTTATTAAGTATGATGTCCCGTTAGTTGGACAATGTTGATGCGATGTACCATGTATCCGGTAGTAGTGAACACGTACTCGATCGTGTATGGAAGCTATGTGCTATGGACTATATTATATGGTGATATGTGAGACGGCTTATGCCACACGTCACTTATACTGGATTTTCTTAAGTTTGAAAGTATTGGTAAAGAAGAAGGTTCCTAAGACCTTTGGCTACTTGTTATCGTTGATTAATTAATCGGAGCATGAGTGACTCATAGATTTCTCAAGCTTTAAGAATTACCGCAGTGGGGATGTGAGCAATGTTTATGGTTGGGATAATAGCTACACCAGGATGTCAGATACTTTTCAGTGCAAGCTAAATTTATATGAAGAATGATACGAATGTAACAGTAAAAGGTTGTCTTACGAGGCGAAAGTTAAAGACAAGAATTCGTTTGAATTAAAAGTAATGTAATAGATTCCTCGGGAAGTTGGAATAACTGAGGAAATCAGGTCGACTCGACGTCTTCAGGATAATATGGAATGGTCAATGAAAGGAGAACCGATAGAGTTCAGTAAAGGAAATCAAGGTTTAATAATTTTACTTTGGATTTACAAGGACTAGGTCGAATAGAGAACATAGTCTGATAATATGGATATGTTAGTTCAGATAACCATACGTCTTAGCAAGTGATAGTTATGTATTATACGTCAGACCTTTCGGTCGGAAAGAGATTGTCACATGTTTGGATTTACAGAAATGGAAATTTTCATAGTAGAGGAAGAGGTAGAAAGAATTTATCTTTCCAGGATCTTCGAAGGATTTTCTAAATTTCGAGGACGAAATTTCTTTTAAGGGGGGTAGAGTGTAATATCCCGTTTAAACATGACTTTTAACAGTATCACAGGATTTAAACGAACGGAATGGCGTTATAGTAATTTAAGAGAGGAAGAGGTTATAAAAGGAGATAAATATGATAATTTTCATATTTATCATGTCTTTCTCTCTCTAAATTCAATTCCTCTCCCTTCTCTCTTCACCCACTCTTGCGCCTCCCTCCAAACCTTCATCAATCATCAAACTTCAACATAGAATCATGGATTCAAGCAAGCTTGGTTGTGGGGGAAGCTAGAACATGAAGAAATTAAAGAAAACAAGAAGAAAGGAAAGAGTTAAAAGCTAGGGTTTTGAGGTAAAGGGCAAGCAAGCTAAACCAGCACCAAATCAAGATTAAGGTGAGCTCCCTAGGGGTTTTAGAATCCCTTTTTGTGAGTTTTATAGTGTTTGATTTCATAGGAAAAGTTATAGAAGTTTTAGAGTTTTACCCTAATTTCCTACTTGCAAATTCCTTGCTCATACATGTTTTAAACCATCAATTTGTAATAGAAAATCATCCCTAGCATGTTTTGGATGCTTGGGTATCTTTAATTGGGCAAAAATGGTGGAAAAACACATTTTTATACATGTTTATGCTGTCACGGTCGCTGTAGCGACGGGCTGTCGCTTGTAGCGACCAGGTTCTGTCTGTCTGCGCTTGTAGCGACGGATCTGCGCTTGTAGCGACAAGCCTGCGCTTGTAGCGACCAACTGGGCGCTTGTAGCGACCAGGTTCTGTCTATCCGCGCTTGTAGCGACGGATCTGCGCTTGTAGCGACCAAGCCAGAACATCAGCACTCAGTTGGGCTGTTCTGGGGTTCTGGTGCGCGCGGGCATGGCTTTTTGCAAATGTTTTCTCCTAATGCTTTTTAGAAACTATAACCACCATTTTAACTCATCCAAAGTCTTTTAATGATTGAAAAATTAGAGGAGAAAGGAATGCGCAAGGCATGGGAATTGCGGGAACAAGGTTATATGAATAGTTAAACCCTAATAGCGGCACATGACAACGATGTGTCGAATCCTTTGATAGGAAAACATGAATCATAGATGTATTCAGATTAGAATACGAGGATTATAGGAATGTTCCTACAATCATAGTCACAGGTAAGGTTTATAGTGTTGGTTCTCCAACGATTATAGGTGGCTTATGAGAACGATAAGCCCAGAATCATAGGTTATAGATTATAGTTACAGGAATGTTATATGTTCATAGTAACAGATTATATGCTCATACGTTATAGTTAAAGAATTAAAGATTAAAGATATTGGCGTGTTTACACGTTTTATAGTGGCATGCTTGCACGTTTTACAGTGGCGTGTTCATCAGACTCCGGGATTCGCCGGATGGGACTTCTCCGAGAGGGTTGTCCACACGTTTTATAGGGAGTCCGGTGTTAGCCTGATATGATAGGAGTTTCACCGGTTTATAGGGAGACGTATCTCGGGGTTGCTCCACCCGGGGTGCCCTCCGTAAAATGAACTCAGATAATTGTTTGTTCAACGCTAACAGCTAACATAAAACTGCTATCAAACTGTTCATATGTTTTATGTTTTACAGTTATAGTCAAAGTTACGGTTATAGTTATAGTCACAGGAAATTCACAGTTATAGTTATAGACAGTTATCAGAAAGTGATCCTAGGTCTTCCCCTCGATCACTAAGTCATAGATACGGACATGATCACAGTTATGGATTTAGGCTATTATAGTTATAGACATAGGCCGTTAAGGCGATGGTTATAGACAGTTACAACAAAGGTTATAGGCAGCTTAGATTATAGCTACAGGAGGACTTATAGTCATAGGCAGTTAAAGACTTGGCGATCCTAGGAAATCCCCAAGATTGCCAAGGTAGGCATGGCGACCCTAGGTTCCCTGTGGTTGCCAACAGTAGGTTGGGTAGAGCTCACTGAGACATTATGTCTCATCCCATTCCTTCTGGTGCAGGTTTGCAGGCATGTCAGAGGTTCGAGATAAAGTTCTTCATAGAGATGCTGGATGGAGTGCGTTTGCTCGTTGTGTACCAGCCAGAAGCTTAATGGATTTACGTAAAAGTATTGTAACGGTTTTGGATTATTGTACAAACGAGTAAACATGTATTTATTCTGTTGTGATGTAATATTATTATTGAAATTTTTAAATGTATCCAGTATCAGTTTAACGCACATGCTAATATACTAGTTAAAATTAGTATGGGTGTTACAGCTTTATTATGTAATCTATTTATCAAATCTTTTTTATTAGGTATTGGATACCTATAAACCATTGTAATGCCTGATTTAAAGGTTTATAGTTAATAACTAATCTAGGACTTCCTCTTTCTAATTCTGCTGCGTTAACAACATAAAATGCTGAGCAACTCCATGGAGATCTACTCGGTCTAATTAATCCTTTTTCTAAGTATTCACTAATTTCTTTTTTACAATAATCTAAATGTTGCTTATTCATTTGAATAGGCCTAGCTTTAGTAGGTATATTTATTTCATTAAAAGATATTGTTCCGCCTCAAAAGATAGAAGCTAGAACTATTAGGCATATTATCCAAGATACAGATGGAACTATTTCCATCTCTATGAACAGAAGTCAATCCGTGAGATTTGACAGATTAAGTAGTCTAGAATCAACTTCTGATGCTAGATCTTCGGTTGATATACCCTTTAGATCAAACTTATCAGGTGTGGATTTTACTCCACCAATACCTAGACCAATATATAGTGAAAGATCTTCCAGATCTCCTTCACCAACAGAATCACAGATGTTAAGAACTCTTACGTTAGAAGAATCTTTTACAATAGATAAAGACTGGATTAACGAAGATTTTTATGCGAATTATAATACTAGTAAAAGAGAATGGTATTTCAAAACCTTCTCTAAAGAAGAAACTGCATATTACCGTCAGGAATTTTATAATTACTTAAATTATCATCAATTAAACGTTCTTTTCTTTGCATGGTTTGAACCTTATTGTGAAGAAAATGATATTAAAAATCCTTTTGTTTCTGAAAAAACTTTAGGAATGAGTGTTAGATAAATACCCAGTGGAAAACTTCAAAAGGAGAAACCATAACTTCGGTTCATCCTTCTTTAGAAGCTTTTAAATTTATTCCTAATAAAGAAAAAGCTACTATAGAAGCAGCTCCTTTTAAAGCTGTAACTACAAACTTAGATAAATTATGTGATAAAATAGATATAAATAATATACATGCTCAATTAAATTACACTAACCAAACTTTATATACTATGGCTCAACAGCTTGATAGAATTGAGCTGTCAGCACCACAAAATACTCAAAAGAAAGAAAAAGAACAATATAAATTAAACCCTACTAAACCAATATTTAATTATGATACCCCATCGACTAAAGAATTACAAAAATTTAGCTTAGGAGAAAATTCTACAACGGATAAAATAGACGAATTAGTTAAAAAACTTAGTGGTTTTAGTATAGGTCAACCTTCTGGTCAACCTTCCTCTATTAATATTCTCTCTTTTGAAGAAGAATATGAAGATATTATAAAATTTGACAATGTTATTAATAAATTAGGAAAACCACAACATAGAACTAGAAATTACTACAATAGACCTTCATTTGCGGATGTGCAATTTGAAGAAAGAGATTTACACATAGGAGTCGGTTATTCAGGTAACGCCCTATACCAATGGAATATAGATGGCGCAGCTGAACAACAGACATTAGATGTTATACAATGTATGACTATGGCTGCTACTGCCCATAAAATGAGAGGAAACGATGATAGACAAGCTAAGGATATGTTAATACAAGGATTTACTGGTATATTAAAAGGATGGTGGGATAATATTGTTAATGATTTAGATAAAGTTGCTATAAATGCAGCAGTTAAAATAGAAACTAATGAACTAATTTGCACAACTACTTTACTTTACTCTATAACTAAGTTCTTTGTTGGGGAACCTCTTAAGTTTCAACAAAGAGCCGGAGAACAATTAGCAAATCTTTATTGTCCAACTATGTCAGATTATAGATGGTATAAAGATATGTTTCTTTCAAAATTATGTTTTAGGCAAGATGGTTCTGCTAGTTATTGGAAAGAAAGATTTCTTAGTGGATTACCCAGATTATTTGCTGAAAAAGTAAAAACAAATATTAGGCACGAATTTAATGGAGAAATTCCTTATCAAGATTTAACTATAGGAGAATTATCAAATTATGTTATAGAAACAGGAATACAAATTTGTACAGATTACAAATTACAAAATAAAATTAGGAACGAAAAATCAAACAATAAACGTGAATTAGGATCTTTTTGTGAACAATATGGGGCTGCACCCTTGAGAGCTCCCAGCAACCCTAAGAATAAGAAAAAGAATATTAGTAAAGGAAGAAGAAATTATAAACCTTACAAGAAAGCTTATAAAGAAAACCAAGAATTTTATAAGCAACCTTATAAGAAAAAACCTTATAAAAATAAGGAAAAACCTTATAATAAAAATAATAAAAAAGATATTAAATGTTTTAAGTGTGGACGTAATGGTCATTATGCTACTGAATGTAGAGTTAAAGAGAAAATTAATCAAATACAAAATCTAGATTTATCTAAAGAATTAAAAGACACTTTAATTTCAACTTTAGAAAATATTATGTTATTTACAGATACTGAAGAAAGCTCTTCTTCAGAAGAATCCTTATATCAAGAAATTAATCATATTAGTAATTCAGAAGAATCTTCAGATGAAGAATGTTTAGGATTAGATTTTTGCAATTGTAATAAATGTAGTAAATATATTAATGTTTTAAAAAGAACCTTGACTAACAGTCAAGCAGATACTTTAATTACTATTCTTGATAATATGGAAGATTCCGAAAGTAAGAATGCTTTTATGGAACAATTAAAAACCATTATACAGGACAATGATCTTCTTAAGAAACAACCTGTACAACCTGTACAATTTAAAGATGTTATGGAAATGTTCAATAAAAATAAGATTAAACCTGTATCAGTCAATGATTTACAGGAAGAAGTTAAAACTTTGAAAAAAGAAGTTCAAAGTTTAAAAACTCGTGAAGATGAGTTAGAATTAAAATTATTAGAATTAGAAGGTAATATGATAGTACAAAATAGTGGTCCCAGTAAAACAGAAGATGATACAAAATATTTTAATAGTATTGAAAGAATTATTTCTCATAAGTGGTTCAGCAGAATAGATCTGGTTCTTCCAGATAGAACTTATGAAATGATAGCATTGATAGATTCTGGTGCAGATTTAAACTGCATAAGAGAAGGATTAATCCCTACCCAGTATTATGAAAAAACTACTGAATCATTAAGAGGTGCTAATGGCGCAAGATTACAAGTTAACTTTAAGTTATCTTCTGCAAAGATTTGCAAGGATAAAGTCTGTTATAATACTTCGTTTTTATTAGTTAAAAACATTAATGAAGATATTATTTTAGGAACTCCTTTCCTGGCATTACTCTATCCTATAACTGTAAATGAAGAATCTATTACTACTCATGCATTAGGTCATACTATTAAGTTTAATTTTTTAGATCCTCCTAAAGTACGAGATCTAAATAATTTAAGAGATAGGAAGATATCTTATATTAATCTTATTAATAATAAGAAAAAACAAATTAATTTCTTAAATAAAGAAATACGTTTTAAAAGAATAGAAGAACAATTGTTATCTCCTAATGTTATTAAACAAATTAATGAAATAAAAATTAAATTTATTAATAATCTTTGTTCAGAACAGCCTAATGCTTTCTGGAAAAGAAAATGTCATGTTATATCTTTACCTTACGAACCTACTTTTAATGAAATAAATATACCTACTAAAGCTAGGCCTATTCAAATGAATAAGCAACATTTAGATTATTGTAAAAAAGAAATTAATGAATACTTAGAAAAAGGATTAATTAGACCGAGTAAATCTCCATGGAGTTGCTCAACATTTTATGTTGTTAACACAGCAGAATTAGAAAGAGGAAGTTCTAGATTAGTTATTAACTATAAACCTTTAAATTAGGCATTACAATGGATTAGGTATCCAATACCTAATAAAAAAGATTTGATAAATAGATTACATAATAAAGCTGTATACTCTAAATTTGATCTTAAATCAGGCTATTATCAAATACAATTAGAAGAAAAAGATAAGTATAAAACTGCATTGTAGTACCCTTTGGGCATTATGAATGGAATGTTTTACCATTAGGTCTGAAGAAGGCACCTTCAGAATTCCAGAATATTATGAATTCAATATTTAACGATTATTCAAACTTTACTATAGTTTATCTAGATGATATACTAGTTTTTTCAGACTCTATTAATCAACATATTCAGCATTTAAATCAATTTTATGAATTAATTAAAAATAATGGATTAGTATTATCTGAAAGAAAGATGAACTTATTTCAATCTAAAATTAGATTTTTGGGTTTTGACATTAGACAAGGGATGTATACCCCAATTAGCAGGTCTTTAGAATTTGTTATTAAATTTCCAGATGAAATTAAAGATAAAACTCAATTACAAAGGTTTTTGGGTTGTCTGAATTATGTGTCAGACTTTATTCCTAACCTTAGAATTATTTGTGCTCCATTATTTAAAAGACTTAGAAAGAATCCTCCTGTACGGGATGAATCTATGACCCATAGTATTAAACAATTAAAACAATTAGTCAGGAAACTACCTTGCTTAGGAATCCCAGATCCTCAAGCAAACCTTATAGTCGAAACAGATGTGTCAGACATCGGTTTTGGTGGAATATTAAAACAAGTTCTACCGGGAACGGAAAAGGAACAAGTAGTCAGATTTTATTCTGGTACTTGGTCTCCGACCCAATTAAATTATAGTACTATTAAAAAAGAAATTTTAGCCATTGTTTTATGTATTACTAAATTTCAAGACGATTTGTTTTCTAAACCTTTTGTTTTAAAAACTGATTGTAAAACTGCTAAAGGTGTTTTACAAAAAGATGTTAAAAACTTAGTTTCCAAACATATTTTTGCCAGATGGCAATCTTTATTATCTTGTTTTGATTTTGAAATAGAACATATTGAAGGAATTAAAAACTCATTACCAGATTTTTTAACTAGGGAATTTTTACAGGGCAAAGATGGATCCTAGAGATAATTATGGACCTCCATTACCTCCTAAAAAGGAGAACCCAGAAAAGGCCTTAGTATTAGGATCGCCATCTTACCTTACTAAAATTACTTCTCCAAAACCTACACAAAATAAATTTACCCTATTATCTCCTTCAGATATTACCAAAGGTATTACCTCATCATCATCCCCCATTAAATCCTCAAAATTAGCCTTTTATACTCCTCCCTCTACAACAAGGAGTACATTTGTTACAAAAGAATTATTTGAACCAATTATTCCATTAGAAACAGCTTACTGCCCGGACAATACTTCTCTATTACAAAAAGTAAGAAAAATCCTTCCTCAAGGATTTATGTTTGTTCCAAAAAGCTTATTAAAAACTAGAAAATTTTACGAGTTCATATTAGTTGATACTGGATCTATTGTGCTAACTCATCAGTATGATGCAGCAGATAAATCCAAGATTACATTTTCTAAATTTAAAATTGTTAAAGTATTATCAGCCACAGATTGGACATTACCTCCCTCTATGGAGAAATCCTTTACCAGGAGTTTTACTCCTCAAGGTTACAATTATTTTGACTACATGGATGCATGGAATTACTTTTTAGCTATTGAACCTTTCAATCATACTTGGTTCATATGGTTCGCAAAAGATATATCATTAAAGTTTCCTTACTGGTTTATTAAATGGTTTGAGTTAATTGGACCAACATTAGAGATCTTTCCAGATTATGCAAAAGAAACCTTTACAAAATTCTACAATATTACGGATTGCCCAACGCATCTAGCTATTCTAGCTTTTTGTGCAGCATTCAGTGTTAATTGGATTACCTCTTGGACCTTTGCTACAAACACTATCTGGGATAATTATTCAGCCACTGAATTAATTAAAAAAATACTCTGTTAAGTGGTGGATTAAGTTTAATCCCGAATTACTCAGTGAGACCAAATTAAATGCCTGGGTACAAGCTAATCCAGGTCGTTGTAAGAAAGCTGAAAATACTTCAAACTCTGAATTTTTGTCCAGCAGGTCAAAGATTCTAGCCTCTTTATCAGCAATTACCGATCCAAAGGAATTCATTAATAGATTACAAGAAGTTTCTTCCTCAATGTCTGATGCTGGAAGTACTTCAGGGAATGAGAATGAAGTTGACTGTTATGGTGTAGACCTAGAAGACTGTTAAAAGCATTATTGGATAACTACTACAAGAATTATTGATGCTTTGAAATTATTGCCCGCAATTATGATACTTTTAGCCTGTCTGGTCCCTCCACTTTCTTTTAGATTTTGTTTTTAGTAGAGTATTATTATGATTTGCTTTTGCTTTTGCTCTTCTCTAGTGGCCATTATTGTTTGTCTGCCACTTGTCTGTATAGTAATAAACTAAGTTGTAATTTTATTTGGAGTCCGTCTTTGTAATCCCTCTATGAAAGGGAATGTTAGCTTTAGAGTCAGGCATTCGAATCATAAGCCTCTTACTCTCTGAGCAACTCGAAGCCTTGTAAAAATATTGTAAGTTTTTAAAGAATAAATTTTGTGATTATTCAGTTATGTCTCTTAATACAGTTTATGTCTCTTTATTAATCCTGAGACTAAACAATATACTATTTTTAAATTACGTTTTTCTAAGAAAGAAATTATTATTCATACTAATTCCGTTGTGTATTTTATTACTCAATTACCTCAAAATATGTTAGATTTTGGATTATCAACTCCATTAACAACTTTAGATTATCTAGTTCCGATCCTGCCACAGTCTGGTATCAGAGCCAGGTTGGACGGAGATTTTACAATCTAAATTTATTAAACTTATTTTAAAGTTTTAAAGGATTTAATTTTCTTATTTGCTATTTATCTTTCTTAAACCCAGAATAAGATGTCTTTAGGTGTCGGTCTATTGAGTGGTCCACGTAGTAAGACCCAAGAGAGGCAGTAAAACGGTTGGTCAGCTCTGTTTAGGAGTCTACCTAGAAACAACTTATAAGGGGGGAGAGAGAGTTAGAGAGTAATTAAGGAAATCTAAAATTCAGCAAAACTTTATAATTTGTTTCATAGATTAAGATAGCATGTCTTCCTTGTTTAGCCGAACTCTTAGCAGATTAGGAAGCAGTTCGAGATTAGGAAGTAGTTCGAGAAATCCACCTTTGATTACTTTACCTACCAGTGAACAACAATCAATTATAGATCAAGATAATTACCAAAATAGTGAATTAGAAATACAAGAAATGGAAAATAGATTAACAAACTGGTCCATGCCAGAAATCAATTACAACAGAGTTTACCAAGTTGGTAAATTTGATTATAAAAGTAAAAAGATTATTAAAACTACAGAAATGGCTAAATCCATTAGTAGTAAGATGGAAACTATTAATATTCTAGATAGTAAATTACTAGAAGAACATTATAACGAAGGACATAGATATATACATCTAGGATTAATACAAGTTGCTATTAAACCGTTACATAGATTAGGACTTAATACTCCTATATTATTAATCCTAAGAGATAAAAGAATTGCTAAATTGAAAGATTCTATTATAGCTATTATTGAATCAAATCTTAATGATGGTCCTGTTTATTTTAATTGTCATCCTAACTTTTCTATGAGTTTAGGTGACGAAAATACTAAGAACTCATTACTTGTCCATGTGCAAGGGCTTGAAGATACCTTCAACCCAGGTGTGGCAAATTTAGATGTTATTAGTAGAATGACTTACAAGGTCTCTACAGTAAATTATAATTTTAAATCTTTAAGATCTACTCCTAGAAATGAAACGTGTATTATTGAAGCTAACCTTAAAAAGGTAGATGTTACAACTCCTAAAATTCTTAAAACGTCTGAAATTTTAGAGAGATTACCAACTGAATGGATATTAAAAGATATTGTTCCGCCTCAAAAGATAGAAGCTAGAACTATTAGGCATATTATCCAAGATACAGATGGAACTATTTCCATCTCTATGAACAGAAGTCAATCCGTGAGATTTGACAGATTAAGTAGTCTAGAATCAACTTCTGATGCTAGATCTTCGGTTGATATACCCTTTAGATCAAACTTATCAGGTGTGGATTTTACTCCACCAATACCTAGACCAATACATAGTGAAAGATCTTCCAGATCTCCTTCACCAACAGAATCACAGATTTTAAGAACTCTTACTTTAGAAGAACCCTTTACAATAGATAAAGACTGGATTAACGAAGATTTTTATGCGAATTATAATACTAGAAAAAGAGAATGGTATTTCAAAACCTTCTCTAAAGAAGAAACTGCATATTACCGTCAGGAATTTTATAATTATTTAAATTATCATCAATTAAACGTTCTTTTCTTTGCATGGTTTGAACCTTACTGCGAAGAAAATAATATTAAAAATCCTTTTGTTTCTGAAAAAACTTTAGGAATGAATGTTAGATTAAACACCCAGTGGAAAACTTCAAAAGGAGAAACCATAACTTCGGTTCATCCTCCTTTAGAAGCTTTTTAATTTATTACTAACAAAGAAAAAGCTACTATAGAAGCAGCTCCTTTTAAAGCTGTAACTACAAACTTAGATAAATTATGTGATAAAATAGATATAAATAATATACATGCTCAATTAAATTACACTAACCAAACTTTATATTCTATGGCTCAACAGCTTGATAGAATTGAGCTGTCAGCACCACAAAATACTCAAAAGAAAGAAAAAGAACAATATAAATTAAACCCTACTAAACCAATATTTAATTATGATACCCCATCGACTAAAGAATTACAAAAATTTAGCTTAGGAGAAAATTCTACAACGGATAAAATAGACGAATTAGTTAAAAAACTCAGTGGTTTTAGTATAGGTCAACCTTCTGGTCAACCTTCCTCTATTAATATTCTCTCTTTTGAAGAAGAATATGAAGATTTTATAAAATTTGACAATGTTATTAATAAATTAGGAAAACCACAACATAGAACTAGAAATTACTACAATAGACCTTCATTTGCGGATGTGCAATTTGAAGAAAGAGATTTACACATAGGAGTCGGTTATTCAGGTAACGCCCTATACCAACGGAATATAGATGGCGCAGCTGAACAACAGACATTAGATGTTATACAATGTATGACTATGGCTGCTACTGCCCATAAAATGAGAGGAAACGATGATAGACAAGCTAAGGATATGTTAATACAAGGATTTACTGGTATATTAAAAGGATGGTGGGATAATATTGTTAATGATTTAGATAAAGTTGCTATAAATGTAGCAGTTAAAATAGAAACTAATGAACAATTTGCACAACTACTTTACTTTACTCTATAACTAAGTTCTTTGTTTGGGAACCTCTTAAGTTTCAACAAAGAGCCGGAGAACAATTAGCAAACCTTTATTGTCCAACGATGTCAGATTATAGATGGTATAAAGATATGTTTCTTTCAAAATTATGTCTTAGGCAAGATGGTTCTGCTAGTTATTGGAAAGAAAGATTCCTTAGTGGATTACCCAGATTATTTGCTGAAAAAGTAAAAACAAATATTAGGCACGAATTTAATGGAGATATTCCTTATCAAGATTTAACTATAGGAGAATTATCAAATTAAATTATAGAAACAGGAATACAAATTTGTACAGATTACAAATTACAAAATAAAATTAGGAACGAAAAATCAATCAATAAACGTGAATTAGGATTTTTTTTGTGAACAATATGGGGCTGCACCCTTGAGAGCTCCCAGTAACCCTAAAAATAAGAAAATTAGAATAAACGTGAATAAGGAAACCAAGAATTTTATAAGCAACCTTATAAGAAAAAACCTTATAAAAATAAGAAAAAACCTTATAATAAAAATAATAAAAAAGATATTAAATGTTTTAAGTGTGGACGTAATGGTCATTATGCTACTGAATGTAGAGTTAAAGAGAAAATTAATCAAATACAAAATCTAGATTTATCTAAAGAATTAAAAGACACTTTAATTTCAACTTTAGAAAATATTATGTTATTTACAGATACTGAAGAAAGCTCTTCTTCAGAAGAATCCTTATATCAAGAAATTAATCATATTAGTAATTCAGAAGAATCTTCAGATGAAGAATGTTTAGGTTTAGATTTTTGCAATTGTAATAAATGTAGTAAATATATTAATGTTTTAAAAAGAACCTTGACTAACAGTCAAGCAGATATTTTAATTGCTATTCTTGATAATATGGAAGATTCCGAAAGTAAGAATGCTTTTATGGAACAACTTAAAACCATTATACAGGACAATGATCTTCTTAAGAAACAACCTGTACAACCTGTACAATTTAAAGATGTTATGGAAATGTTCAATAAAAATAAGATTAAACCTGTATCAGTCAATGATTTACAGGAAGAAGTTAAAACTTTGAAAAAAGAAGTTCAAAGTTTAAAAACTCGTGAAGATGAGTTAGAATTAAAATTATTAGAATTAGAAGGTAATATGATAGTACAAAATCAGAGATTAGAAAAACAATTTAATAAAAATAATAAAGGAAAAGAAATACATTATGAGCCTATAGAAGATAGTGGTCCCAGTAAAACAGAAGATGATACAAAATATTTTAATAGTATTGAAAGAATTATTTCTCATAAGTGGTTTAGCAGAATAGATCTGGTTCTTCCAGATAGAACTTATGAAATGATAGCATTGATAGATTCTGGTGCAGATTTAAACTGCATAAGAGAAGGATTAATCCCTACCCAGTATTATGAAAAAACTACTGAATCATTAAGAGGTGCCAATGGCGCAAGATTACAAGTTAACTTTAAGTTATCTTCTGCAAAGATTTGCAAGGATAAAGTCTGCTATAATACTTCGTTTTTATTAGTTAAAAACATTAATGAAGATATTATTTTAGGAACTCCTTTCCTGGCATTACTCTATCCTATAACTGTAAATGAAGAATCTATTACTACTCATGCATTAGGTCATACTATTAAGTTTAATTTTTTAGATCCTCCTAAAGTATGAGATCTAAATAATTTAAGAGATAGGAAGATATCTTATATTAATCTTATTAATAATAAGAAAAAACAAATTAATTTTTTAAATAAAGAAATACGTTTTAAAAGAATAGAAGAACAATTGTTATCTCCTAATGTTATTAAACAAATTAATGAAATAAAAATTAAATTTATTAATAATCTTTGTTCAGAACAGCCTAATGCTTTCTGGAAAAGAAAAACTCATGTTATATCCTTACCTTACGAACCTACTTTTAATGAAATAAATATACCTACTAAAGCTAGGCCTATTCAAATGAATAAGATACATTTAGATTATTGTAAAAAAGAAATTAATGAATACTTAGAAAAAGGATTAATTAGACCGAGTAAATCTCCATGGAGTTGCTCAGCATTTTATGTTGTTAACGCAGCGGAATTAGAAAGAGGAAGTCCTAGATTAGTTATTAACTATAAACCTTTAAATCAGGCATTACAATGGATTAGGTATCCAATACCTAATAAAAAAGATTTGATAAATAGATTACATAATAAAGTTGTATACTCTAAATTTGATCTTAAATCAGGCTATTATCAAATACAATTAGAAGAAAAAGATAAGTATAAAACTGCATTTGTAGTACCCTTTGGGCATTATGAATGGAATGTTTTACCATTAGGTCTGAAGAACGCACCTTCAGAATTCCAGAATATTATGAATTCAATATTTAACGATTATTCAAACTTCACCATAGTTTATCTAGATGATATACTAGTCTTTTCAGACTCTATTAATCAACATATTCAGCATTTAAATCAATTTTATGAATTAATTAAAAATAATGGATTAGTATTATCTGAAAGAAAGATGAACTTATTTCAATCTAAAATTAGATTTTTGGGTTTTGACATTAGTCAAGGGATGTATACCCCAATTAGCAGGTCTTTAGAATTTGTTAGTAAATTTCCAGATGAAATTAAAGATAAAACTCAATTACAAAGGTTTTTGGGTTGTCTGAATTATGTGTCAGACTTTATTCCTAACCTAGAATTATTTGTGCACCATTATTTAAAATACTTAGAAAGAATCCTCCTGTATGGGATGAGTCTATGACCCATAGTGTTAAACAATTAAAACAATTAGTCAAGAAACTACCTTGCTTAGGAATCCCAGATCCCCAAGCAAACCTTATAGTCGAAACAGATGCGTCAGACATCGGTTTTGGTGGTATATTAAAGCAAGTTCTACCGGGAGCGGAAAAGGAACAAGTAGTCAGATTTTATTCTGGTACTTGGTCTCCGACCCAATTAATTTATAGTACTATTAAAAAAGAGATTTTAGCTATTGTATTATGTATTACTAAATTTCAAGATGATTTGTTTTCAAAACATTTTGTTTTAAAAACAGATTGTAAAGCTGCTAAAAGTGTTTTGCAAAAAGATGTTAAAAACTTAGTTTCTAAACATATTTTTGCCAGATGACAATCTTTATTATCTTGTTTTGATTTTGAAATAGAACATATTGAAGGAATTAAAAACTCATTACCAGATTTTTTAACTAGGGAATTTTTACAGGGCAAAGATGGATCCTAGAGATAATTATGGACCTCCATTACCTCCTAAAAAAGAAAACCCAGAAAAGGCCTTAGTATTAGGATCACCTTCTTACCTTACTAAAATTACTTCTCCAAAACCTACACAAAATAAATTCACCCTATTATCTCCTTCAGATATTACCAAAGGTATTATATCATCATCATCCTCCATTAAATCCTCAAAATTAGCCTTTTATACTCCTCCCTCTACAGCAAGGAGTACATTTGTTACAAAAGAATTATTTGAACCAATTATTCCATTAGAAACAGCTTACTGTCCGGACAATACTTCTCTATTACAAAAAGCAAGAAAAATCCTTCCTCAAGGATTTATGTTTGTTCCAAAAAGCTTATTAAAAACTAGAAAATTTTACGAGTTCATATTAGTTGATACTGGTTCTATTGTGCTAACTCATCAGTATGATACAGCAGATAAATCCAAGATTACATTTTCTAAACTTAAAATTGTTAAAGTATTATCAGCCACAAATTGGACATTACCTCCCTCTATGGAGAAATCCTTTACCAGGAGTTTTACTCCTCAAGGTTACAATTATTTTGACTACATGGATGCATGGAATTACTTTTTAGCTATTGAACCTTTTAATCATACTTGGTTCATATGGTTCGCAAAAGATATATCATTAAAGTTTCCTTACTGGTTTATTAAATGGTTTGAGTTAATTGGACCAACATTAGAGATCTTTCCAGATTATGCAAAAGAAACCTTTACAAAATTCTACAATATTACGGATTGCCCAACGCATCTAGCTATTCTAGCTTTTTGCGCAGCATTCAGTGTTAATTGGATTACCTCTTGGACCTTTGCTACAAACACTATCTGGGATAATTATTCAGCCGCTGAATTAATTAAAAGATACTCTGTTAAGTGGTGGATTAAGTTCAATCCCGAATTACTCAGTGAGACCAAATTAAATGCCTGGGTACAAGCTAATTCAGGTCGATGTAAGAAAACTGAAAATACTTCAGACTCTGAATTTTTGTCCAGCAGGTCAAAGATTCTAGCCTCATTATCAGCAATCACCGATCCAAAGGAATTTATTAATAGATTACAAGAAGTTTCTTCCTCAATGTCTGATGCTGGAAGTACTTCAGGGAATGAAAATGAAGATGACTGTTACGGTGTAGACCTAGAAGACTGTTAAAAGTATTATTGGATAACTACTACAAGAATTATTGATGCCTTGAATTATTACTACATTGGAATTATTGCCCCGCAATTATGATACTTTTGGCCAGTCTGGCCCCTCCACTTTCTTTTAGTTTTTGTTTTTAGTGGAGTATTATTAAGTATTACTATTTACTTTTGCTTTTCTGTAAGTGGCCATTTTTGTTTGTCTGCCACTTGCTTGTATAGTAGTAAATTGTGTTGTAATTTATTTTCAAGTCCGCTTGTGAAAATCCCTCTATAAAAGGGAATGTAAGCATTAGAGTTAGGCATTCGAATCATAAGCCTCTTACTCTCTGAGCAATTCGAAGCCTTGTAAAAATATTGTAAGTTTTTAAAGAATAAATTTTGTGATTATTCAGTTATGTCTCTTAATACAGTTTATGTTTTTGTTAAACCTTATGTTAATTATATGTTTATTAATCCTGAGACTAAACAATATACTATTTTTAAATTACCTTTTTCTAAGAAAGAAATTATTATTCATACTAATACCGCTGTGTATTTTATTCTGTGAAAGAATTGTTGGATTTATAAATGTTGTGGGATTTGTTTTGAAAAGAATAGTATTTGGACCTAATCCAAAAAGAAGAATCTACTTCACCAATATGTCCTTAAGCACGACCAGATAATTATCTAAACAATATTTTTTCCAAAATATAATTAATTAAGTAGAGTTTCATGAAGGTGTGTATGACATCTGGAGTATTGAGAACTTTTTAGCCCTAGTTAGGATGAAAAGACGTTTTTATTTGATAAAAATGTTTTTATTAATTTAGCATATATAGCAAATAAATCAATGGCCTTTTTTGACAGAAAAGCAAAGTTTTTTTTAATATGCAAAATGATAATAATCATTGAAAATTTACATAATAGGTGAAAGAGTCGGAGTTTGAAGTTTGAACCCGATCACATCGTCGAACATAATGGTTACAATATTTTTTTTTAGTTGAGCTAAGACGATAAATCATTGTATTCATTTTAAATAAGTTTCTTCTGCTTTCGGAAAGAAAAATAAAACCGAAGAACAAAAGATTAAGCAATTCAAAAGGGAATAATCATGCTAAAGCAAACCCAAACTCATGAGAATAATTCCATTTATTTGATTTCCAATGAAATGCACGATCAGAAAACAACCCCTTCAATCATATACCAATAGGACACAAAATATATTATTAAAAAAATCTTAAGAGGCCTATTCACAAAGCTTGCAATAAAATTTCATAGCACACTGCAAACTTTTTCGTCCCTCCTATCTGGATGTGACAAAATGAACCAATAACCAATGTATTGAATCTGCATTTGAGTTTGGATATATGCTGCCATCCTTCATTTATGGAAGGAACCAAAATAGGCCAAAGCCTGAAATTATTCAAATTCATATAGTTAGCTAGTTATATAATTAATCTGCAAAAAAATAATTAAATGATTATATCACATAACATAGACATACCTATTAGGCGCTTAAAACTGAATCAGTGACTGATTTAATTGTGATGTTATTGGCATCATTTTGGTCTGTGGGAAAAAGGTGATAAAATTTTAGATACATGAATTACAAATTCAGAATTTAAAAGAATGGTATTTAACTATATGTTTGACTATTAATGTAAACTTAGGTATAAATATACATATTCTACTTACCATTGGGTGTTCTTTGCACAAAGAAGCAAGCACCAATAACAAAGTAACAAAGTAGGAGAATAAGGCCTTTCATGTAATGAGAAGTACCATCCTACAAATAAAATGGTGGTTATGTCAATACTTTGTAATATTTAATTAAGAGATTGATAATGAAAAAATACAAATTAAATATTTGATGTTTTCTTTAATTAAATTAAATGTGGAGCATACCTGTAAAGTGAAGCCTGTGAGTACAATTGCCAAAGCAAGAGAACCTGTCTCAAGGAGGTTGAAGTTCAAGTCCATTTTCACACCCATTATCCAAGCAACAATCACACAGAGAGGAACCTATATATTGAAATATATTAGTTTTCATTATTAATTCAAATAAAGAAGACTATATGAAAATTGTTTTAAATTCCGGTCAACAACCGCAATTGCAGCCGCAATATAAGGGACTTTAGGTGTCCGCATTGGTATTGCAGCTGCAATTTTGACCATATCTGCCGCAATTTTTGGCCGTATAAAAGTTTGCAGCGTATCCGCAACCGTGGACCACAACCATAATTAAAAACTAAAGTATTCATAATTCACATTGAAAAGGCGAGAGTATATTTACCGCAAACATTGAAATTTGAGTAGCAGAGCCCAATGCAACACCTAAGGAAATGTCCTGCAGTCATGAAATTCATTTCAGTTTCACTAGAATAATGTTTCTTTCATTCATCAACTTTATAGTTTGGTCAATATGAATTTAATTATAAGTTAGATGAAAGGAAACATATGGAATTGATAACACTGTGACATTGTCTAAAGTCTCACCAGCTTGTTCTTGAAAGCAAAAATGATTGCTCCTGCATGTTCAGCTGCATTGCCAACTATTGGTAGCAAGATTATGCTGAGGAAACTGACAGACAAACCCCATGAATCTGATGCATCCTGTTAAGAATGAAATTTTTGTTATCAGTTACAATAATATAAAAAATCACTTCTTTCTGAGCATTTCAAAAAACTTATTTCTAACTTATATGGGCTCAATCTTATAATATAAACACCTTTGTTAGTGATGGAACAACTTATCAAAATAGTTTATAACATGTTTAGGCCTTGATTGGATAAACAACTTAATTGAGCGCTTATAACATAAGTCTTTATGTATAAACTATTTCTATTACAAAAGTTTAAATAAACGTCAAACTGTTTCCATATAAGCTATAAACTGTTTTCATAAGTTATACCAGAGAACTTATGAAAACAAATTGAAAACAGCTTAAGGAGATAACATAAACTCTCTCAAACAATCTTACAAGTATTTGTGTCAGTAGATAAATTCAAATAAATTAAATAATCCAAACATGCTCATAGCTTATACATAAGTCATAAGTGCTTAATTCATTTGTTTATCCAAAAGCACACCAAATAAGCCTATAAACATTTTAGTACAATTACCTCAATTGTATCCACCACATATTCAGATAACAAAGCAATGAACACAGTCATTCCAGCCAACCAAGCAAAGCTACTCCAAAATCCAATCACAGCCTCTTCTTCTGCCTCATTGTTCTCACCTTCACCTTCCTGTTCAACAATGTATCATGTTATGAACACTTATAATAAAAATTAAAATTGCATATTAACAATTCATCATTTTCATATATATGGTGTAATTATTTCAAAAAAATACATATATGGTGTAATTAAGAAAGCATACATCTTCAGCTTCAAATAATTGCCTGTGTGTCCATAGTTGAAAGATCAAGTAAGCAAAATATGCACCCAACATCACAATGCTAGCAGATCTTGACAAGTAGAGTGAAGGTTCTACTGTGAGTTCAGGTGATGCAGCACTGAATGTGAATAGCAATGGAAGCAAATGGCATAACAATGCCAATAGCAGCATTAGTGAATTCATATCTGCTTGTCTCTGCAAAATTCAACACTTAACATTAGCATTATTCCACTGTAGAGAAATTAAAGAACTAAAAATTTCACTCATTAGGTTAAACCGTGGAATTTGAAAAATATCTGCAATAGCAATATTTTTTAATACCAAATCGTGGTTATCCGAAGTTCGGCCAGGAGGTAGGTAAAGAATTGTCAACGAGTGTTCCAACCAGGATTCAAACTCGGGTTCTCCTGAACGATTTGTCGAACTCACTAACCACTCAAGATCAACGGCATGGTTAAATACCTCGGTTTAAAACTATGGAAGTGTTAATTGGATTTTAGGGACTTACTCTGTCATATTTTTGCTCCACTCCAAGGTTTGCAATGCCACCACAAAGTAGAGAGGTTCCAAGCACAAGAAGAAGGTTTGAAAGGATAGAACCCAAAAGAGAATACTTTACAACAGCAATTTGGTTGCTGCTAAGAGCAAATATTGCTATTATCAGCTCAGTAATGTTCCCACATGTTGCATTAAGAAGTCCTCCAACTGTAATAATAGAGAATACATAAACATTTAGTTGCACATAATCAATTATATTTAATTTAGTTCAAAATTATTGAGTAATGAACAATTTTATATACCTGTAGGACCAGTGAAGAAGGCAATTTGTCTGCAATATTTGAAGTAACAATCAGCAAACAGAATCAAATATTAAAAAAAATCATATATTTAATTTGTATGCAAACAATGATTCAAATCAATATAAACAAGGGTGCAATAAGTTCATTGGATTCCTTACTCTGTGAGAAAGCTCACACGTTCAGCAAGTGGAGTGAGGCCAAGTAAGCTCAGTATGAAAACCCATGGCTGTTTGCAATAAAAAAAAAGTAGTTAGTTATAATCATCATCATTACTTAATATAATATTAGCAAATAAAATAAGCAATTGACCATGTAAATAGATCATGACAAAACAATCATTAACTTTCCTAATCATAGAATAGAATAATAATATTTTTAATGCTCATCTTTGTTTTTAAATTATATAATCAGTCTTGTTTAATTAAAATTAGTATTTGACTAAACTATATATAAAAGCCTTATTTAAAACAAAAAAGGAAAAAAATAATATTTATTAATTAAAAATTATATTTTGACTAAACTTTGAAACTCTTTTTTGGATCTAGAATCTTTTGCCACGCCGCACACAATTTAGACTGATTGGATCAAGATGTAGTATTAGACGCACTTTGATCCAACCATAGTTTTAAATTGTCGTCGCAACTGCAATTGCGGTCACAATATAACAATTTTCAATGTTTTTGCAACCGCGATTGCAGCTGTGCATCAACCATTTACATCTGAACTCAACAATTCTGTGACGGACATATGACATTAGAAAATAGATAATTATAACCAAAAAAATTTATAGTTAATTCAAGAATATTAAAACAAAGACATAAAATGATATATAAAAATTAAGATGAACTCACTCTTCCTAAGCCAAGGTAGTGAGCAACGATGGCAGCAGGAATGGCAGGGAAGAGAATGGATAACTTGGTACCAAGAATAACCTCTTGGATGTTAACCAACACGTTCCGAAGCGAAGCACATCGAACCTTCGACACAAGAGTGTGATCAGATTTCTTACGCAAGGAAGAAGAAGACATGTTATGCGCGGTCCGGCTCCGGCCATGTCCATGTCTTGCTTCCTTGGTCAAGACCTTTGGATTACCATTCTCCAAAAGCCATGGTTGTTCTTGTTGAATTTGACGAGAACCCATTGCAAAAAACAGGACAAAATCTTAAAACTACAAAAAGTGAAAGTGTAGTTTATAGTACTTGTCTCACTTGCTATGGCTACTATCTTTTTTTTGCATGTATTGTTTTGTTCATGAATGTGTATATTTATATCGTATGTTGTAAATGCGAATTCTGATAACTTCCAAAATATGTGACCTTCCACGAAGTTTCCTCAAATATTTACGGATTTTTTTGAAAATTTATGTATTAATTATATTTATTGAGATATAAAAAAAATAGGGGAAAATGTTAGAAATTTGATATTTTAATTTTTTTATGGAGTTTTTTTTTGACCAAATTGGGTACATTTTTCAAAACAAAAATGAGTTGATAAGGATATATTTTAAAATTCTCTCATTTATTTTATAATTTACTATTATACGTTGAATTTGAAAAATTATTTTTCAAACATGAAAAAATTTGATTGGTGCTATGCGAAATCGTAACAGAAATGAGGAGTTGCGGCTGGTTAAAACCGTAGTGGTTTTGATTGATACAACAATTCTATGGATTGAGCTCTAGAAAGAGTTTAGGTATATATGTTTGGATTGACACAGTTTTTTTTTTAATAAAAGATGTTTATAGCATTTTACAGATGTTCAATACAACGAGGTACAATAAAATAAGTAGTGATTTCTGTAAAACTATATTTTAAATTTTAAAAAAAAATTACGGTAAAACTGTAATTATGGGCAACTCATCCTTAATCCAAAATGTATAAAATGTTTTATATAATTTTTTAACCTATGTGAAACTCTATAATAATTAAAAAAACATAACTGTTAAGAGTTTTACATCGGTTGAAAGATGACATGAATAATTGTTTATAAGTGAAGGCAATCATCACTTCACGAGTTAATTTTATGGGGTTGTGTTATGTCCAACCACAATTTCTAACCAATTCTTTGTGAATTTTTTTGTTTATTTAGTTTAGTTTAACGATATTTATGCCAACCGAAATTATCTAAATTTTCAATTTTGATAAAAAATATTGTATTTTTAAAATTATTAATTAAAATGTTTGATTGTAGTTCATTAAATAATTGATGTACCTGGTCAATGTTTTTTTTTTTTTGAAGGAGTACCTGGTCAATGTTATATACTAACTATTTCAGCTATTCAATAAATCTATAAAGTGAATTAAATTTTATAATAAAGAATGGATATAGTACTATTTATTTTTTGGTCAAAGGAGGTAGTACTATTTATTCACTATCAAATAATTATGATATGATTCACAATCATTAATTTGTATCAAATTTGTACCACTTTTTTTTGACTAAAATAATTCAAAAAAAAAAAAAAGAATTCACACATACATGCATCTATAAGATATAGTACACGTAAAAAAGAACATAGAATTTTCAAACAGTTAATGCATTCAACACTTCATTTTAAATATTTACTTCCTTAATTTTTTTTTTCCGAAAAACTATCTCGTATAATTTTTAATAATTACAGATTTTGAGCTAAAATTTGAATTTAATGACTTTTTGGTTTATTTATTACTCTCTCCAGTTTTATTTATAAAAAAAATTTATGTCAACAAAATGTGATGTATCTGGTTGAGAATTTGTACCAAATACATCAACTTTTATTGACCTAAATGTCGCTTATAAATAGGACCGGAGACAGTAATTAATAGACCAATGTAATATTAATAACTGTTAATATAAATATTATATATCTTGCCCATGTTTGAAAATGTTAGCATTGTTATTTTTTTGGTTAAATTGTAGTTTCAGATCCCCGTTTTTGGTAAAACCACATTTTTGGTATCCCATTTCAAATTTTTTGGTCAATTCATAATTTTGACCATCTAATTTTACTACTTGACAATTTATTTGGTGATCAAACATAAAAACGAATGATTTAATTGCTGAGAGTCTTAAAAAAAATGGGGTGCTAAAATGATATGTGATCAACATATGAAGTCAAACGAAGATCAATTGAAATGATACAAAGGGTTGAGAGTAAACACTTTATTGTCACGTCTTCAAATTGGATGGTCAAATTTAAAATAATTGACCAAAATTACGCAACTAAAAATGGACGGACCAAAATAGAAGGACCAAACATATATACATCTAAACCTTGTTTTTTATGATGGAGGTGGGGATCAAATCATAGAACTCATTATTTCACTCTATAACTCCTCCACTCTAACCGCCAAATTAGTCATATATTTGTTTGAAAATATTTATTTGAGACACACCTATTTTCTCAAAAGCTTGTGGCAAATAAAAAGCTTTTCAACCGCATATAAGATAATTTAAACAAATAATAAACTACAAAACACATAACTAATAAACCTAACTATACCAACAGTGTATATAAAATATTATAATATTTTTTTACAGTTTTATTAATATTAATGTTATAGTGTTGTTTCTACTAAAAAAATTGTTAGTGTTGTTTTAGATATTAATATTAAATTTTCAAACATATAAAATGTTTAAATTAGTGAAAATTTATTTTACTACCCAAAAAAATATCCATAAAAAATCGGAAGTGTTTAGTCTGAAAAACTAATTTTGTGATGCCCTATTTTAGGTTCATGGACGCTGATTGCATTTTGTATAACATAAAAGTAAAATTAATTCACCATTTTATGAGATCAAACTCTTTGAGTAATAATTATTAGTCATGTTTTACTTACCTTCCAGTTGAACTCTGGATTATTAAGACTATCTTCTCCATAGAATGAAACTAGAGGGTTAACAAAAAAAATCTTAGAGCTAAAAAATTGATGCATGTACAATTCTTAGCATATTCTTTTCACTTTTAAATCACTTAATAATATTGTTGGGGTTGTTCAGGGTGGCTTTTTTAGTTTCTTGTTTTTTTATTTGAAAATAAAATATGTTTGGACAAAAGGGTTGAATTTTTTTTTTTTTTACTTAATATGAAAATAATTTTCACTTAAATCTCAAAACCACTTAAAATTTATGGATTTTCAGCATAAGAAGTCTTTGATTTAACAATTACTAGACAAAGTAAAAATTTAGTGTTTTGGTGTTTGAAAGCGAAATATGTGTATTTAGCTTTTGATTTACATTCTTGGTGGTTTAATCTCATTGTTTGTCTGCGTTTTGTCATCTAGTTTGTGTTGTCTTTTTTGCCTTCCTCTTGTTTCTTGTACTCTACCTGTTAATATTTTTTCATCATATCATTGCACATCTTGTTCTAGTTAAGATCTATTTGTCGGTTGTACCAAAAAAAGATTTACTTGTCGGTGGTTAATATATTTCATTTTGGCTTCTTCAAAAAATAACAATTATTACTTTTGTTTTAACATTAACATGTCACCACTAGTAGTCACTCACCAATTAACACCAACTTTGATTGTTCTGGCCAAATGTCCGCCAATTACCAATTTGAAAAGCACGGACCACACTATGACTATTGCTGACCACCACAAACCACTATTTTGACCTCATCCGAACACCAATCCAGCCACCAACAACCACCACACAAACCACCACCCGACCCAACCTCCTAATGTTACAGCCACCTGTTTTTTGATCATCATTTCAACCATTGTTTGAAGGTGAGAAAAACACACACACAAGAAGGAGGGGGGGGGGGGGGGGGTTGAATTGTGTGACTCAAAAACTTGTTATCTTTTCTTTTCAAACTTAAGGTTAAGTTCAGAAGCTGATATGAATCAGTTCTGAACTGTTATCAGGAGTTATGCAGCGGATTCAATAATGAAAAGAGAAGGGTAAAGAGAGACACACAGAAATTATACAGGTTTCTTCTCAATGTGAGAAGTAGTCCTGTCCCCTTGTTTTCCAACAAGAGAGTTTCACTATAATCTGAAGATTACACTTGCTCAATCACTTAAGAAAGAGACTTCCAGTTGCTCAATCACAAGGAAAGAGGCTTCTATGCTCAACCACCAAGGAAGAGGCTTCCAATGCTCAAGTCACTAAGACAAGAGGCTTCCCAATGCTCAAGACACCCAGTCAAGAGACTTCTGACTCAGACCACAAAGGAATGAGATTACAAATGCTCAGTATTCAGACTGAGACTTAAGGGACCAAACTGGTTTACAAATGAAATAGTTTGGGATGAACACTTGATCAAATATCAGAGGTGTTCTCTTAATACAACTCAGGTTAAGACTCTTAACCTTAAGAAATTCTAAATTACAAAGATGAAAGAATTTCTAAGAGGTTGGGTAACTTGCGTATTTTTGACAGCAAAACAGAGCAAGAGTTCAGTTCTTTGTTTCAAGAGTCTTAGACATTTTTCTTCTTCAAATCTTCTTCCTTTTATAGATGAGAATATAGCTGTTGAAGATTTGCTTGAATTTGAGGAAAGAGCCGTTGCAATTGGGCTAGGTTACTGCAATTGTGTGCTGCACTTTATCAGTCAGAACAGAGCAGTTACCATTTTTGAAATGGCCTACCTTAAAAACTGGAGAATGTTTGGGTCAGGGAGACAACTGTTCCATTGAGTTGTTCTGACACATCCAGGCATTAAATGCGCACAGTACTGGTCACTTTCCATGCCACATCAGCTTCAGAAGCTTCTTTGTGAACAGTGCATCAGAAGCTGTTGCATCAGAAGCTGCCTTGTACGGATCAGAAACTGGCTTCAGGAGTTGACTTTGCGTTGACTTCTTCAGAGGCACCCAGACTTCAGAAGCTACCTTCAGACTCAGAAGCTGCACTTCAGGAGCACCACTTCAGGACCACTTCAGAAGCTTCTCAGTTCAGTACCACTACTTCAGGAGTACTTCTTCAGGACCACTTCAGAAGCTCTTACTTCAGGAGCACTTCTTCAGGAGTACTTCTTCAGACCCAGTTTCCTTCTAGCTTAGCAACCTTGCTTCTTGACTTTCCTTCTTGCTCTTTAGCTTGTTCTTTCATAACCATCATCAATCAATACTTATTAAGCATGTGGTTCTGAAACACTTGAACAAAGCATTAGCAAATAACCAATTTTCTCTTTAATACTTTGTTATCATCAAAACCATAAAGAGAGATATGTTTACACATAAATGTTTCAACAATCTCCCCCTTACTTTGTAAGAGACTTGTTAAACACATTTTGTTCCAACAATCTCCCCCTTTTTGATGATGACAAACATAAGTATTAAATCAGAAAATTGTTGTTAACTTAATTAACAAGTTAACTACAGGGTGTGAGGTTTGTAAGCTCCCCCTGAGTCTGATTAAGTTAATTAAGTTCAGCTAAAAACACAAATGTGAAAATTTCAGAATTGTTGTTAAGTTTAATTAACAATCTGACTTCAGGAGAGGTTTGTAAGCTCCCCCTAGGTCTGATAATCCTCAAGGTTAGGTTTGTAAGCTCCCCTTGATTCTTATCCATGTTAATTAAGCTTAACTTAACACAATATGGTGAAATTTACACTCAGAATTCAAAATGACTTGTTGACTTCAGGTTCTGAGGTTTGTAAGCTCTCCCCCTAAGTCTGATAATCCACAGGATGAGTTTTGTAAGCTCCCTGAGTCTTATCCAAGTTATTTTGAACTCAATTTACTCACTAAGAGTAATGTATATCTCACAGAAAGGTATCAGAGCCTAATTTCCAATTCATAATAGCATAAATTTCAATTCAGAGGCTAAGAGTTTAGAAACAGTTCTCATAAGTTAAATTCATTCAGAATTGTATCAGAGCTAAACAATTGTATCAGAGCTTGATAGGCTTAACTTCTGACAATTTTAACTTATTTTTGAGCTCAGGTGCTTTAATACTTGTTTTACTTTTCTCCCCCTTTTGTCATCAACAAAAAGTTTACTAACTCCCCAACACAGAAAATTTCTCCCCCTTTGTCAAGAGAGTTGGAAAATATATCTGTATCAGAGCAGAAAAGGATTTTGAAAGAGTTTGAAAGCATGTATCAAAGCAGTTCAGTCTCCCCCTTTGGTAAAGAGTTTGAAAACATACAAAGGATTCAGAGTGAGAGGGGTTTTGAACAAAAAAAAAATTGTGAGATATTTATGCAGTCATATGGATAACCAAGCAGCAAGGATAATCATCAGAGCCTACTTGATTTTCAATGAGTACATGACTTGCATTAAAAATAAAATGCTGTTCAGAAGCAGAAAAAGTTTTAGAGCTTCTGATCAGGTCATTCTGTGTTCAGACATGACTTATTCAGTACAAATAGGTTCAGTATCAGAGCAAAACAACCAAATAGACATTTCAGTGCTGATACCAAGATAAAAAGAGTTCTTAAGACTGAACATGTCTGATACACTTTGGGCTTTTAAAATGTGTCTGTGCTAAACAATTTAATAATAGACTGATACCAAATGAAAATTGTTTGTCAAGCAATTTTAACAATGAATATCAGAGTAGAAAATCACATTTTTAAATTGATGACTTTGGGAGGATTAGAGTATTACTTTCAAAGCTTTAATCATCATTGCCCATAGCTATACTTATCAGATTCTGACCATCATCAGATTTTTATCAGATTCAGAAGTCAGAAAATCCAGGTTCTGATCCTTCTGACTCTGAAGTTTTTCATGCTTAACTTTATTCAAACTCTCAGAAGATGAGTGTTTGATAAGTCTTAGCTTATGATAAACTCAGAATCAAGGAATACATTCAGATTCAAGCACATTTTCAAGAGATAAAATGCATGTTCAGATTCTTTTTAATAAAGTTGAATCTTTCTTCTGTTAGGGGTTTTGTGAATATGTCAGCCCATTGATGATCAGTATCAATGAATTGAATATCCAAAACACCCTTCTGAACATAATCTCTTATAAAATGATGTTTTATTTCTATGTGCTTGGCTCTAGAATGCAGAATTGGATTTTTAGACAGACATATAGCAGCAGTATTATCACAATAGATAGGAATATTGTCTGCATGAATCTGATAATCCTCTAATTGATGTTTCATCCAGAGCAGTTGTGTGCTACAACTTGCAGCTGAGATGTATTCTGCTTCTGCTGTTGACAAAGCAATGGTTGCTTGTCTCTTGCTGGCCCAGGATATCAGATTCTCACCAAGAAACTGACAGTTTCCACTGGTGGATTTTCTTTCAATCCTGTCCCCAACATAGTCAGCATCACAGAATCCAACTAGCTTATAATTTAGAGATTTCTTATACAGAAGTCCCAAACTAGTTGTTCCTTTCAGATACCTGAAGATTCTCTTGACAGCGGTCATATGAGATTCTCTAGGATCTGATTGGAATCTGGCACACAGACATACACTAAATAAAATATCTGGTCTAGAAGCAGTTAAGTATAGGAGAGAACCTATCATACCTCTGTACAGCTTCTGATATACTTTAGTGCCATTGTCCTCTTTGCTTAAGGTGCAGGTGGGATGCATTGGTGTTGTCATCAGCTTGCAATCATCCAGCTGGAACTTCTTCAGAAGCTCCTTGGTGTATTTTGAATGATGAACATAAACACCATCTTTGCATTGGTTGATTTGAATTCCCAAAAAGAATTTCAGCTCACCCATCATGCTCATTTCAAATTCATCCTGCATTAACTTAGAAAATTCCTTGCAAAGGCAGGCATTAGTAGAACCAAATATGATATCATCAACATAGATTTGTACAATTAAGATTTCTTTCTTAACAGTTTTTCTAAAGAGTGTATTGTCAACTTGACCTCTTACAAAACCATTTTTAATTAAGAAGTTACTAAGCCTTTCATACCAAGCTCTGGGAGCTTGTTTCAGACCATACAAAGACTTCTTAAGTTTAAAAACATGATTTGGATATTTAACATCTTCAAAACCAGGAGGTTGTTTGACATACACTTCTTCAGAAATTACACCATTTAAGAAAGCACTCTTAACATCCATTTGATATAAGATGATATCATGATTAATAGCATAAGAAAGAAGTAACCTGATTGCTTCCAGTCTTGCTACTGGAGCAAAAGTTTCAGTGTAGTCTATTCCTTCTTGCTGGCTGTACCCTTGAGCTACTAATCTAGCCTTGTTTCTGATCACTTCTCCTTGTTCATTGAGCTTGTTTCTGAACACCCATTTTGTTCCAATGATGTTCTTCTGATCAGGTTTTGCAACAAGATCCCATACATCATTCCTTTGAAATTGGTTCAGCTCTTCTTGCATTGCTACAATCCAACCATCATCAGCAAGTGCTTCATCAGCAGTTGTGGGCTCAATCATGGATAACAGGCCAAGCATGGACTCATTCTGAGTGAATGCTGATCTTGTCTTCCTTGGACTGTTCTTGTTTCCAATGATCAACTCCTCATGATGTGAAGACTTGTACTTGAATGAGGTTCTGGGTGGATTAGCTTCTGAAGGGCCACCAGGGATTTGTTCAGAACCATGCTGGTCTTGATTAGCATCAGGAGTAGTGTCATTGCTGGAGAGTTTCTCAGAGTCTTCATTGTTTTCAGCTTCTGAACCTTCATCAGAACCTGAACTGGGTTCAGCTTCTGGAGGCTCTTCTGAGATTCTGACATCTGCAAAACTCTCAACCAGCTCTGGTATTTCACTACCAGGCTTCTTGTCATCAAACCTAATATGTATAGCTTCTTCAACAACATGTGTTTCAGAATTATACACTCTGTATGTCTTAGATCTCTCTGAGTATCCTAAAAAGATACCCTTTTGAGCCTTGGCATCAAATTTCTTTAGGTAGACTTTATTGTTTAGTATGTAACATGTACAACCAAACTGATGAAAATAAGAAATACTTGGTTTTCTTCCTTTAAATAATTCATATGCTGTTTTATTCAGAATGGGTCTGATATAGATCCTGTTCTGAATATAACATGCTGTGTTTACAGCTTCTGCCCAAAAATACTTAGCAATTTTAGATTCATGGATCATGGTTCTGGCCATTTCTTGTAAAGACCTGTTCTTTCTCTCTACAACTCCATTTTGTTGTGGAGTTCTAGGAGATGAGAACTCATGGAAAATTCCATGATCTTCACAAAAATTTTCAAAAGGTTCATTTTCAAATTCACCACCATGATCACTTCTGATTTTTAAAATTTTCAAATCAGTTTCTGTTTGTACTTGTTTGCAGAATTTGAAAAACACATCATATGTTTCATTTTTGGTTCTGAGGAATTTAACCCAAGTCCACCTACTATAATCATCAACAATTACAAGTCCATACTTCTTCCCATTGATTGAAGCTGTCCTAACAGGGCCAAACAAATCAATGTGAAGGAGTTCTAGAGGTTTAGAGGTGGAAACAATGTTCTTTGGTTTAAAAGATGTTTTAGAAAACTTTCCAATTTGGCATGCACTACACAGTGCATCTGAGTGATAATCAATCTGGGGTAAGCCTCTGACCAGCTGTAACTTGTTAAGCTTAGAGATGAGTCTCCAGTTAGCATGTCCCAGCCTTTTGTGCCACACCCATTTTTCATCACTCACAGACAGAAGGCAAACTACCTTCTGCTGAACCAATTCAGAAAAATTTATTTTGTAAACATTGTTTTTCCTACAGCCTCTGAACACTACAGACTTATTTCATTGTTGATTACAGTGCAAGTGTTCTTATTAAACAGGACTTCATAATTACTATCACATAATTGACTTATGCTAAGTAAATTATGTCTGAGTCCATCTACCAGCCAAACATTATCAATGTACAGGGAAGAATTACCTATCTTACCAGTACCAATGATCTTTCCTTTCTGACTTCCTCCAAACCCCACAGTTCCTCCCTCTTTCAGAGTTAGGGTTTGGAACATAGACTTGTCCCCTGTCATATGATGTGAGCATCCACTGTCCAGGTACCAGGACCTTTCCTTTTCTTTGGATGACAAGCATATCTGCAATTGAAATAATCTCAGACTTAGGTACCCAGATTTTCATGGGTCCTTTGGGGTTAGTCCTGAAAGGTTTTGGCTTTTTAAACTTGTGTCTGAAGTTATGATGTTCAGACTTGTTCTGATATTTAGGATATGAGTCCTTATATCTTGAATAAGTCTGAGTTTCAGAACCTGAATACTTCAGAACCTGAGTTCTCAAAGGTTTGAACTTAGAATTCTTCAGAACCTGGGACTTGAGAGTCTTTGGTTCTGAATCCTTTAGAGTTTGAACCATTGAGCACTTTGGTTCTGATCTCTTCAGAATTCTTACTTTGTTTACTTCAGGCACAAGGCAAGCTTCAGTTTTGCCTTTCTTAAAACAGTTTGAAGCAGAAAACTGATTGGTTTGCTTTGGCTTGCTTTTCTTAACCTTCTGAGATTGAAAATGTTTTGTGTTGACTGGTTTAACAGATTTTGAAGTTTTAATAAACTCAGTCTTTGAAAAGTTTGAATCAGGTTTATTCAGATTCTGAGACTTACTAGTTCCAGGTTCTGAACACTTCAGATTCTGAACATTTCCAGGTTCAGAGTCTGATTTTCTCTTACTCTTAGGCTTAGGACCTTTTGGTTTAGATTTAGGCAAAGTTTTAACAGTTGCCTTCATCTTACCCTTAGGTTCAGGAGCTTCAGAGTCTGAGTTGTTCAGAACTTCTGACTTAGTCTCAGATTCTGATACTTTCAACTTCTCAGAATTATCAGAAGCAGGCACAAAGCATATACCATTGCCTTTTAAAATATTTTCAGAACATGAAGGTGAGTTTAATTCATTTGAAGATTTGAATAAATCATAGCCAATGCCTTCACCTTTGTTTCTGATCATATTATACATCATGGAGGCAATTTTTGTTCTATTGAATCCAGTTAACATGAAGTCCTGAAGAGCTGTTTCCTGTTCATTAGGAATCTCTTCAGATTTCTTATGAGCCTCTTTTCTGAGTTCTTCAACTTCTTCATCATATTCAAAAATTTGATTCTGAAGTTTAAGATTTTCCTCAGACAGCAAGTTAGTTTGATTTTTCAAAGATTTAATTTCTTTTAACTTGCTCTTAAGATGACTCATAAGATCATTAACTGTTTCAATTAGTTCAGATCTAGAGAGTTCAGAATATACCTCATCTACTTCATCAGAATCTGAGCATGATTCTGCATCAGAAGATGCAATTGCCATCAGTGCCAGGTTGGCTTCTTCCTCATCAGATTCTGACTCATTATCCAGATCATCCCATGTAGCCATGAGACTCTTTTTAAGCTTATTCTTGAAACTGCTGGACTTTGAGCTGGACTTCTTTGCTTTTTCCTTTGATTTTTCCTTCTGAAGATCAGGACAATCAGCAATGAAGTGGCCAGGCTTCTTGCAGTTGTAGCAGCTTTCTTTCTGGATATCCCTCTTTGAACCAGAACTAGATCCTCTAAAGTTACTGCTTCTGTTAGAGAATTTTTTCTTTCTATTCATCAGATACTGAAGTCTTTTAGAAATCATTGCAAGCTCATCAGCATCTGAATCTTCATCAGAATTTCCCTCAGGAAACTCTTCTTCAGATTCAATAGCTTTCAAAGCTTTAGCAGGTTTTCTTTTAGACTTCAGAGCCAATGTTTTTGGTTCTCTAACAGACTCATCCTCATTGAGTCCCAGTTCATGCACTTTGAGGGAGCTTATAAGATCCTCAATACTTAAAGTATTCAGATCCTTAGCTTCCTCAATGGCAGTCACTTTTGGTCTCCATTTGGATGGCAGACTTCTTAAGAGTTTGTTCACATGATCAGCTGTGGTATAACTCTTCTTCAGAATCTGAAGTCCAGAAACCAGAGTCTGAAATCTTGAGAACATAGTCTCAATATTTTCATCCTCTTTCATTCTGAACAGTTCATATTGCTGAACAAGAATGTTTGCCTTAGCTTCTCTAACTTTCTTATTACCTTCATAGTTAGAGCAGAGGGATGTGAATATGGCCTTTGCAGTGGACTTGTCACTCAGCTTCTGATACTCAGTGTGAGGCAATGAGTCCACAATGATACCTCTGACATGATGATGATTCCTATAGATCTTTCTTTCTGCATCACTCAGAGATCTTCTGTTGACAGCAACACCTTCTTCATCAACTGGAATGGTGATTCCATCTTCTATGATGTCCCATAGTGAATCATCAACCCCAATAATATGACTATACATTTTACTCTTCCACCAAGAGAATTTTTCTGGGTCACCAGTGAACATATGAGGTTTATTGTGTGACCTAGACTTCTTTTCTTCAGTACCATAGTCATATTGTACATTTCTTTGATTTCTGGGAGATGGTGGATTTCTGGGAGAGGGTGGAGATGAACCACTAGTTGAGGTCATGTTTTTCTCAGGATCCTACTGACACACTGTTAAGTGTTAATATCAGAACCGGAGCTCTGATACCAACTGAAGGTGAGAAAAACACACACACAAGAAGGGGGGGGGTTGAATTGTGTGACTCAAAAACTTGTTATCTTTTCTTTTCAAACTTAAGGTTAAGTTCAGAAGCTGATATGAATCAGTTCTGAACTGTTATCAGGAGTTATGCAGCGGATTCAATAATGAAAAGAGAAGGGTAAAGAGAGACACACAGAAATTATACAGGTTCCTTCTCAATGTGAGAAGTAGTCCTGTCCCCTTGTTTTCCAACAAGAGAGTTTCACTATAATCTGAAGATTACACTTGCTCAATCACTTAAGAAAGAGACTTCCAGTTGCTCAATCACAAGGAAAGAGGCTTCTATGCTCAACCACCAAGGAAGAGGCTTCCAATGCTCAAGTCACTAAGACAAGAGGCTTCCCAATGCTCAAGACACCCAGTCAAGAGACTTCTGACTCATACCACAAAGGAATGAGATTACAAATGCTCAGTATTCAGACTGAGACTTAAGGCACCAAACTGGTTTACAAATGAAATAGTTTGGGATGAACACTTGATCAAATATCAGAGGTGTTCTCTTAATACAACTCAGGTTAAGACTCTTAACCTTAAGAAATTCTAAATTACAAAGATGAAAGAATTTCTAAGAGGTTGGGTAACTTGCGTATTTTTGACAGCAAAACAGAGCAAGAGTTCAGTTCTTTGTTTCAAGAGTCTTAGACATTTTTCTTCTTCAAATCCTCTTCCTTTTATAGATGAGAATATAGCTGTTGAAGATTTGCTTGAATTTGAGGAAAGAGCCGTTGCAATTGGGCTAGGTTACTGCAATTGTGTGCTGCACTTTATCAGTCAGAACAGAGCAGTTGCCATTTTTGAAATGGCCTACCTTAAAAACTGGAGAATGTTTGGGTCAGGGAGACAACTGTTCCATTGAGTTGTTCTGACACATCCAGGCATTAAATGCGCACAGTACTGGTCACTTTCCATGCCACATCAGCTTCAGAAGCTTCTTTGTGAACAGTGCATCAGAAGCTGCCTTGTACGGATCAGAAGCTGGCTTCAGGAGTTGACTTTGCGTTGACTTCTTCAGAGGCACCCAGACTTCAGAAGCTACCTTCAGACTCAGAAGCTGCACTTCAGGAGCACCACTTCAGGACCACTTCAGAAGCTTCTCAGTTCAGTACCACTACTTCAGGAGTACTTCTTCAGGACCACTTCAGAAGCTCTTACTTCAGGAGCACTTCTTCAGGAGTACTTCTTCAGACCCAGTTTCCTTCTAGCTTAGCAACCTTGCTTCTTGACTTTCCTTCTTGCTCTTTAGCTTGTTCTTTCATAACCATCATCAATCAATACTTATTAAGCATGTGGTTCTGAAACACTTGAACAAAGCATTAGCAAATAACCAATTTTCTTTTTAATACTTTGTTATCATCAAAACCATAAAGAGAGATATGTTTACACATAAATGTTTCAACAATCTCCCCCTTACTTTGTAAGAGACTTGTTAAACACATTTTGTTCCAACATTGTTAACCACTACTTTAATCACATCTGAACACCACTCCAACCACCTATGAACCACCACTACAACAATCATCAACCACCACTTAGATGCCACCTTCAAATGTTGTGGCCACTTGTCTATTAATCATCATTCCGACTGTAACATCCGGGATTTGGCAACTAACGGCCCCCCGCGATGTACTCATGGTCTTCTCCACAGCCCCTGGGACTACTAACGACCCATGTGGAGTTTCATGCCTTCCGTGGGAATCGAACCTTGTACCTGGGGCATAAGTACAAGTTCAATGCATTCCCACTACCAATTGAGCTGCATTGAACTTGTACTTATGCCCCAGGTACAAGGTTCGATTCCCACGAAAGGCATGAAACTCCACATGGGCCGTTAGTAGTCCCAGGGGCTGTGGAGAAGACCGTGAATGCATCGCGGGGGTCGCTAGTAGTCCGCCCGGATGTTACACCGACCAACATCAACCACCACTATGATAACTTCCTACCGCCAATAGAAACTATTCTGAGCACCACCAAAAGCTCTCCCACGTGAAGTACCGTGTTTTTGAAGATGGAAATTTATTGCTGACTTTGTGTGCACGATGCATCATAGAATTGGGCAAATTTAAGAGAAAAATTAGAATTCTCAAGGGTTTTACTCCATTCTCTTGGCCAATTTTTTTGGCAAAGGTTTTATTAAACCTAGAGCTCTAAATCTCAACAATCTAATTTCTTTTCCTCAAATTTCAATTTCAAATCAAACCACTCAATCCTTGGGTGTTTGGATTAGTCAATTGAAAATTATAGAGAAAATAGAATTTTAGGCAATCCTTAGGAGGAGGAGTTGGTAGGGGAGTGCGTTGAGCTGTTAACTTCAGTTGGTTTGCAGGTTAATGTGGAGGACTGATGGATTTGGAAGTTACATTCTTTCCATCGTTATATTGTAAGTAGCGCTTATAATATTTTGACGGTGGCGGATCATGAAAATTATTCTAAGACTTGTCCAATTTTGTGGTTAAAAGTAGTGCCTTTAAAAATTTCTCTTTTTGCTTGGTGTTTGCTTCTCAACCGTGTGCCTACAAAGGATAACTTAGTTTGTCATAGGGTTCTTTCAAATAATGATTAAATGTGTTCTGGAGCTTGTGGCATGAATGAATATAGGGACCACTTGTTTGTGAAATGTGGTTTTATGGTACACTTTGGTCCTTGGTCTCATGTTGGTTAGGTTTCTCAACAGTTTTTCAGGGTCATTTACGTGATCATATTGTTCAGTTTGGTGGCTTAGGAGGGTCGTTCAAACATGTTCATATGTCTCTTCAGATTATTTGTCTAGCGATGGTGTGGATTATTTGGAATGAGAGGAATAGGCGTGTCTTTCAACGCATGGAGGAGCAGCTGTAATCGTTAAGTGAAAAGATTAAGCTTCTTTCTTTTTGGTGTAATCAATGAAGGTAATAAAATATCTTTGTCCGTTTCTAGTCAAGTTACCATCAAGTTCACATATATTAGAATGTATTAAATCAAATGGTTCAGTTTCTCTTGTTACTGATTTATGCGAGTCTTTTGTTATTTTTGCTTGACTACAAAACTGACATTTTTCAAAATCATTAGAAGATATTTTTGGAATTAATCCTAAACCGCTCATATTAGATATAATTCTTTTGTTTACGTGACATAGTCGTGCATGCCAAATATTAAAATCACACAACATATAAGCAGAAGAAGAAATTTCATTCATATCAATATTCAATTTAAACATGCCATCAGTGGCGTACCCTTTCCCAATAAAAACCCCATTTTTAGTAATTATAATCTGTTCAAACCCAACCTTATTTAAAAGAAACCCAGAAAAAAGATTCTTCCTAATTTTTGGAGTGTGCATCACATCCTTCAATATTAGAGTCTTTCCGAAGGTAAACTTTAGCTCCACGTCTCTGATTCCAGCAACTTCAGTGGTGTGAGAATCTCCCAGCAGCACCTTCTGGTCTTCAGGAGTAGTGTATGTTTTGAACATAGCACGGTCAAAGCAGACATGACGAGAGGCGCCAGTGTCCATCCATCATCCATCAGATCCACCAACCATATTGATTTCAGTTATCATAGCGGTGTACGGCTGCTCCTCAGTTGTCAAGTGAGCCTGAGCCGGTCTGTTAGATTTGTTCCTGCACTTGCGTGCCATATGACTTGGTTGTCCGCAATTGTAGCAATTGAACGGTTGAGCCGGGTCATTCTTTGGTGGTTGCTGATTTTGGACCTTTGGGGGTTCCCATTCTTATTCCGATTGGAATTCTTATTTGCAGGGCGGTTCTGATTCTTAAATTGTTTGCCATTAGGCTTCAGAACAGCACCTACAAATTTCTTTTTAGTGTTGTTGTTTGAGACAACAAACACCTCTTCTTTTAGGTCTTGTTTCCTCACTTCTTCTTCAATCCGAAGGCGACTAATCAGACTTTCAAGAGAAAACTCCTTAGTTTTATACCTAAGGGTATTCTTGAAGTCCGTCCAGGAAGGAGGCAGTTTATCAATAACAACAGCAATTTGAAATGGGTAACTTCATACCTTCAGCATAAAGTTCGTGAGCTATCTTCTGAATTTCATGAGATTGAGCCTCCACTGATTTGTCATCAGTCATCTTGTATCATACCTTTTTGATCCAGCCTCTTCAGTATCATATTTTTTCTGAAGCGCATCCAAACCTGTTTAGCAGTATCGTAGAGCCTGTACAGATCGTACAGATCATCTCCGAGTCCATTTAGAATATAATTCTTACATAGATAATCATTATATTTCCAGAGGGCGATATCTATGTTGGCCTGTTTCACCGTCTCAGCATGTTTGTTCTTCTTAGTAGGATCAGTCGTATCTGCGGGAGCAGACGTGCCTGCATCCATAGGACTCTTACCGTTATTATTCGATCCGCTTGGAATCGAACTCTCCGGTATCACAGGTATGTCCTCCTTCAAGACGTTGGCAACTTTTTTCCTGGTTAGAAAAAATAACATCTTTTGTTACCAGCGTTTGAAGTGACTGCCATGAAACCGAAACGGCTTATTAAAGTCAACAGTTGTTCCAGACGCGGTAATCTCTTCAATAGTCATGGTGTTTTTGAAACGTCTTAAAATTGTTGTTTTCGAGTTTAGAAAAGTACCTTTTTAAAAAATCAGAATTCACCACCGAAGATATTACCGGGTTAAGTCACGATCAGGTCGCTCTCTTTAAGACGTTTCGCGGCACTACCCGAGTTTGTGCAAGGTAGACTAACAACCGCGCCGCCTCCAGGATAAAACAGCTCAGTTCACCTGTTCGATTATGTACTACACCGTAAGTAATCGTTCGAGAATTTACACCCTCAATATGGTTTAAACCACTCTGTATGGTACGAAGACCACTCGAAACCGAAGGGACAGAAATGAGTAGAAAAGGAAGAAGGACTCGTCAACACAAGTCGAAGGAGGGAGAGGAGAGGAAAATCACAAGAAGCATCAACTGTGAATTTTGGGGTGAGGAATAAGTGAGACCGAGCTTTCCTTTTATAGGGAGAGTTCGTAACCAATCCGGCGTGTTTTGTGTTTTTTAGGATTAAGTTAAGCGGATTGACTTAATTTTTAAGCACACGCGGATTGGATCAACGAGTGGATATATCCGGAAAGACTTCCAGATATTTTGTTGGATCGGATCGGAATGAAGTTTATCATTATCCGTAGAGCGCTTTCAGATAATTATTAAATTAACAAAAAAATTAATTTAACAATTTCAGGTGACAAAAAATAATATTCATTTTTGACCCGGACCCAAGCCCAAGCCCAAGCCCATCATGGCCGGACGATGGCGTCGTCGCGCGTGTGATATATATATATATATATATATATATATATATATATATATATATATATATATATATATATATTCGTAAGCGCTCATCCGTTCGAAAAAGTGGGTACCCCAAGGGCACACCCTTGGAGGTCACCCCCCACTTATATAAACACTACTAGTGGGTATGTCTTATCTAATGTGAGACATTTTTCAATTCATACCAACACTAGTTCTTTTCTAAGGGACATGTGTTTATTTTTTCCAACTTCCACTCAAATTCACTAGTGTTCCAACAGAATGTTTAGCCGTTGGACCACTCGATAAAAAATAAATAAATTGTATGTTGTTTTAACTTGAGGATATTATTGTCTTTTTAAGGAATAATAGTATATACTTCTCTTCTATTTTTCTCTTCTTTCTCTCATACTAAACAATACTTTAAATTTATGAGAAATGAAATTTGTACAACTAATTTGTGACAATTTTCTCTCTCATTCTTACATTATGTTTTTGCTTTCTCTTTATTGTTTTAGTTTTTGTATCAATATCTACTTTTCTTTGTAAATCTATGGTTGATAGTAAACTAAACCTATCACCAACAAAACTACAAAAAAAAACTAGGGTGCTATATTGATAGGTTTTAGTTTTCATGAGTTTTCTTTTTGTTTACAGTATGTTTTAAGTCGGTTGCTAACTGTCTCACATAACCACACTTCAAACTTATCCAAAACATATCAAGAATCCATACATGAATCTCTATCGATTGGAGATTTGTTGCTTGCGGTAGAAATTACTCAAGAAAATAACATCATTCTTTGTCCATTTCCCTTGGGAACTGTACATATGACAACTGACCCTGACAATTCAGAAAACGAGGTCCAAGTATCCTTATCATGTGATCAATATATATATATTATAGGCGATGGGTAAATATTGATTAAATTATAAAATACAATTTTAAAGAAAATTGCGGTTTTATTTGACCAACAAATGTATATTAATTTTACAAATACTAAAGCAAAAGGAAAATTTGAAAGCCACAACTAAGTTTTTTGTACTGATGCAAATAATAACTCTGAAATATCAAAATCAAGTGGTCACCTTCTAAATTAAATTCTGTCCTGATGGGAAAGCCTAGAATGAGGTAGAAAATACTCAAGATTTTTTAGCAGAATATATAATAGTGGTTGATGCAGTAACCACGTATTTTTGTATTTTTTTTTCCGATCTTTTGTTTGATTATAACCAGTACTTTATTATGGTACATAAGTACAAACCGTTGTACGGCCTATTATGTCCTCAGCGAGTAGCAATTTTCTTGACCGCAAAAGTCAGAACATTTTTTTTTTTACAAGAGGTCAAAACATGTTAACTTGTGCTTTTATGGCACATCATAAAGATTTTTATAAAAGATAAATATTTATTACAAAATTTCTAGATAAAATTTCCACTTAGTTTCCTTAACATGAGCCATGAGGGTACAAGTTAACATTTTTCTTAACCAGGCCATCGACCGTGCTCTGCACGGCTCCTACCGACTAAAAAGGCACCACTTTGTCTGTCCATAATACTTGTAAAAAAAATGTATTATACGAAAATAAAGAATAATTCTCATATAAGTCATATCATAAACACGGATTCATATTAATCATATCAAGATAACATTCATATTATTATAAAATAGTAAAGACAACATTGTGCTTGCCAAGACTGATTGTTTCTCCCCGTTTTGCGATGTTGAAGTGGGTGAGACTGTGGGCCTCCACACGGCTTTGATGTGGATGGTTGATCTCGGATATGATAATGTCGACTTCGCTCTTGATTCGAAGATTGTTGTAGACTTATTTATGTCCACTTCTGAGGATAATAGCGAGCTAGGTTGTATTATTCATGCTTGTAAACATCTATTTTCTAATAGTTTTCAGAACTCTCATGTCGAGTTCAATAGGAGGCAAGCCAATGAGGTCGCTCATGAATTAGCACGGGTAGCCCCATTCCATGCTAGCTCCCATGTCTTTGATGATGTACCGTCATATATTCGCGATTTGATAGCTAATGAAATGCAATGATTTCCTTCCTTAAAAAAAAGATAAATTACGAAATACTTATTTGTAGACCACATTTGACGTCACATTAGTATCTAGAGTCTTCATCATTTTTTTTTATGAGAAATGACTTCGCTGTTTTTCTAAAACCCTATTGTCAAATATAAATGACGATGCAACATTGTAAAAATCATCTAAAAACAATCAATTGTAGACGAAAATTTTGTGAAAAAACTTGTTTTTTAAGAAATTTTGTGAACAAATTAAATAAACAAAATAAGATAATCCAAGAAATTTATTCAAATACTTTGCCAAAAATTGACATAAGTTTTACGCAACACAAAATGGATAAAGCCGAACAACGAACAAAATTTTACCCTAAAAAACCAGATCAAGAGTCTGAACAAAAAAAAACACATTAAACAGTGCTTTATACGACAATTCATCCTGCCATTTCACTCAGAAGGCTCAACTTTCACACGAACTAACTTATGTGGTTTAGTAGTAGATGCATCTCCAATTTCAACAGCGATAACATCACTGGAATCTACACTATCAGATGACTACTTCACGCTGGATTTGATAGTTGGAGTGTTATCAATGTTAGTATTGCTACATGAATCGCCACACTCCAAAACTTTATGTAATAAAAAAATCATTTAAATCTAGGCACATATACTGTAGTTTTGGACATAAAAACTGGAAAATTCCAACCACCACATCATTATTAGCTACCGATTCAGTTTCAACATTAGCATATTCAATAGATCACTTCTGTTGATATTATTAAAATTTGATTAACGCGTATATTATAAGATAAGTAAAAAACGCGTTGATAATACTTGTCATACTATGTTACCTTCAGATTATATTTAGCCATGAACTGCTGAATGATAACAACTTCATCAGTAGCCTTCTTCACGGTGTAATTCCTAAACTTCGTATCAGTAGCCTTCTAGACCATTGACCCATGCAATGCAATGCGAAGACACGTAAATTATAATGAGAAAACACATAAATTACATTAAAATGCGGAGATTATGCAATGGAAAGACGCATAAATGATATTAAAATATAGAGATTTTGTTACAGAAAAACGTGTAAATGTCCTTTGAAATTCTGGCCAGGCAATAAGGGACTATCAGGTTCTGAACCAGTCAGGTTCTGAACAAAACGCAGGGCACACTAGTTTGCTTAAAACAGAACACACACTCACACAATGCAGAGCAAGAAAATAAAGTGCAGGAAAGTAAAAGGCACACAAGGTTTGTTAACCCAGTTCGGAGTAAACACCTCCTACTCTGGGGGATACCAATCCAGGAAGGAATTCCACTATTGGAATTAATCCTTAAGACTTAGACACTGACTCCCAGCTCCTATCCTAAGCAATTAATCTCCACCTAGTCTTGAATTCTACCCAACACGTTGAGTATTAGAGACCACTAACTTCCTATTCAAGTAACAAACCTGTTACTGAACCCCTTAATCAAAAACACTCTGTTTTTCAGAAAAACTTTAAAAACACAAAGACTTCATTCGTACCTAAAGGCTTAGAATGAATCACAACTCTATAAAACTCTAAACCAACTCAAAACATTGAGTGGTGCACAAATAAACTCTAAGTTAAAACACAGACTCAATTTTCTGATTTTCTAACTCTCTAAATCGTAAGTCTTCAATAGCTAAGTTCCTCCTTTTATAATCTTCAGCAAGCCTCTTAATTTTGCTCCAAATCTTCTGAATTGATTTGTTACTGGAATAAGATTGAACCAATAATGTAACAAATAAAACTGTTTTGTATCTTTGAAAGATTTAAAACAGAAAATACGAATTTCATATCTTTGAACCAAATCTTCAATAAAATCTTCTCCAAATAATTCAGCATTCTAGAAGCCATATGCGTGGATAAATCTTCAATAAATCTTGCAAAGATTTGCATAGAAAAACCTTGAAAATAACCAGCTTCTGATGAAGTCAACATAAGTCAACGCTGGCATCAGAACCTGAATTCAGCTTCTGAAGTGCTACAGTGCATTCAGCTTCTGATGACATTTTCAGCTTCTGAATGGCTTCAAAACACAAAACTTGCAACTGAAGAAATGTTTCAAATATGGAGATGCTTCTTATTCAATACATTGGTTTTGCCAAAACATGCAGCCAACACAAAAGACTCAACAATCTCCCCCTTTGGCAAATTTTTGGCTAAAACCATCCAAGTCCTTCAATCTCCCTTATAATCAACTCAGCAATGAAGAACTCTACACTGATCAATCATAACATAGTAATTAGCAGCGGATTTATTCATGACTATCTTGAGAAACACAAACCAGCTTCAGTTCATATCAGCTACTGAAGCACACATAACCTACAGATCAGCTCCTGATCATCACACACAAGGTATCAGAGCTACTCCAAGGTATCAGAGCTACTGATCAACTCCTGATCATCACACACACTCCCCCTGCAACTCAGTATACACTCAGCATACATCACACTCCCCCTTACTTCTGAATCAGAGCATATCAGAGCCAACACTTCAGGAGCTGAACACAATTGTTCTTCAAGACCATACCTCAGGTTCATAGAACCACTCAGGACCATAACAATCTTGTACTCCCCCTGAGACACATACTCCCCCTCAATAACATCTAGACAGCTCTTGTTATATTTGTTCTGAACTCCGAGCTTCACAAACAACTTCTGAACAACACTGAAAGCTGAACATATGAAATTTGAACTTCTGAGCAGCAACACTTTGCATAAAACTTTTGGTATCAGTGCCAACCCATTACATACGATTTTCTCCCCCTTTTTAGCCACAAAATTCTGACAAAACATAGTCTTCATATAGGGAATAAAATCAAAATAAGCAACACAGATCCTGGAAAAGCTATCAGATTCAGACACAGGATCACACTCAGCATAAGCACAACTGGCAGGTACTCTATCTTCCTCACATCCAGTTTGCATTAATTGCTATAACTCTTCATGCAAACACACACCTAACTTGCTTCTTAAGTTTTCAAACTGTTTAGCATCCAAGGCCTTTGTGAATATGTCAGCAACTTGTTCTGCAGTAGCTACATGTTCCAGCTGAATAATCTTGTCCTCCACAAGATTTCTAATAAAGTGGTGTCTGATATCTATGTGTTTAGTTCTGCTGTGCTGAATAGGGTTCTTAGAGATATTAATAGCACTCAGATTGTCACAAAATAGGGTCATGGTTCCCTGTTCAATGTTGTATTCCTCCAGCATTTGTTTCATCCACACCAGTTGTGAGCAACTACTCCCAGCAGCAATGTACTCAGCTTCAGCAGTTGACAATGAAACACAATTTTGTTTCTTGCTGAACCAGGAAATTAAATTATTTCCTAGAAAGAAACATCCTCCTGAAGTGCTCTTCCTGTCATCAGCACTTCCAGCCCAGTCAGCATCACAAAATCCCATCAGTTCAGAACTTGAACTATGTGAATACATGATTCCATAGTCACTTGTACCATTCACATACTTCAGGATCCTTTTGACTTGTGCCAGATGACTCATCTTAGGATCAGCTTGGTATCTTGCACATACTCCAACAGCATAAGTGATATCAGGTCTGCTTGCAGTTAAATACAATAGGCTCCCTATCATGCTTCTGTACTGACTCTGATCAACTGATACTCCTTGTTCATCTTTGGTTAGCTTCAGATGAGTAGCAGCTGGTGTCTTCTTATGAGCAGCAGATTCCATACCAAACTTCTTCACTATGTTCTTGGCATATTTACTCTGAGAAATGAAGATTGTATCTTCCATTTGCTTGACTTGTAAACCAAGAAAATATGTCAGCTCACCAACTAAACTCATTTCAAATTCTGACTGCATTTGCTGAACAAATAACTTGACCATCTTCTGAGACATCCCACCAAAAACTATGTCATCAACATAAATCTGAGCAATCATCAGGCTTCCATGTTCATTCTTCACAAATAAGGTCTTATCAGAACCTCCTTTTCTGTAACCTTGAGCCACAAGAAATTGAGTCAGTCTGTCATACCATGCTCTTGGTGCTTGTTTCAATCCATATAAAGCTTTCTTTAACTTGTACACATGTTCTGGAAACTTAGGATCCACAAAACCCTTAGGTTGTTCAACATATACCTCTTCTTGCAAATATCCATTCAGAAATGCACTCTTTACATCCATCTGGAATAACTTGAACTTGAGAATGCAGGATACACCCAACAGTAGTCTTATGGATTCCAGTCTGGCCACAGGTGCAAAGGTCTCATCAAAATCAAGTCCCTCAACTTGTGTATAACCCTGAGCAACCAACCTTGCCTTGTTTCTGACTACAGTTCCATTTTCATCTGTTTTATTCTTGAAAATCCACTTAGTCCCAATCACATTCAGCCCTTCAGGTCTTGGAACTAGATCCCACACTTCACTCCTTTTGAATTGATTCAACTCGTCTTGCATTGCTTCAATCCAAAATTCATCAGTTAGGGCTTCTTTCACATTTTTAGGCTCAACCTTTGACACAAAGCATGAATCAGTAGCAGCAGCATCTGATCTCCTGGTTCTGACACCTTGATCTAAGCTTCCAATGATTAAGTCTTTAGGATGATCCTTCTGAACTCTAATTGATGGCCCTTTACCATTTGGAACTTGATCTGGTTGATCTTCTGCTTCTTCAGACTCTGAAAGCTTTTCTGCTTCTGAGGTTTGTTCTTCTGATACTTCAGACTCTGGAACAACTTCAGGTTCATTCTTTCCATTCTCAGCAGACAGATCATCAATCACAACATTTATGGACTCCATCACAACCTTGGTTCTGGAATTAAACACCCTATAAGCTCTGCTGTTCACTGAATATCCCAAAAATATACCCTCATCAGACTTAGGATCCAGTTTTCTCCTATTTTCTCTGTCAGCCAAAATGTAACATTTACTGCCAAACACATGAATATATTTGACTGTAGGCTTCCTTCCTTTCCATAGTTCATACAATGTAGATGCTGTTCCTTTCTTCAGAGTGACTCTATTATGGATATAGCATGCAGTGTTCATTGCTTCAGCCCAAAACATATATGGAAGTTTCTTAGCATGCAGCATCACTCTTGCACATTCTGCCAAAGTCCTATTCTTCCTCTCAACTACACCATTTTGCTGGGGTGTGATAGGTGCAGAAAACTCATGCTTTATACCTTCAGAAGCACAGAATTCTGAAAAGCTCTTGTTTTCAAATTCTTTGCCATGATCACTTCTGATTCTGATAATCCCACTATCCTTCTCTCTTTGTAGTTGGATGCACATCTCTTTGAAAACTTCAAAAGTGTCAGACTTTTCTCTAACAAAGTTGATCCATGTGAATCTTGAGTAGTCATCTACCATTACAAAAGCATACCTCTTTCCTCCAATACTTTCTACTTGCATAGGCCCCATTAAATCCATATGAACAAGTTCTAGTACTTTAGTAGTTACCTGGTGAACTAATCTGGGATGAGACTTTCTTGTTTGTTTACCAATCTGACAATCACCACAAACACTGTCCTCATTGATCTTCAGATTAGGCACACCTCTGATAGCTTCAGTACTTAGGATTTTCTTCATGCCTTTCAAGTGCAAATGTCCCAGTTTCTGGTGCCAGAGTTTGACTTCCTCTTCTGAGCTCATAAGACAAGAAGTCAGACTTCTTTCTTCTTCAGAAACCCACAAATAACAATTGTCTTTGGATCTGCAGCCCCTCATCTGAGTATTGTCTTTCTGATCAGTAACAATGCACTCTTGCTTGTTGAAATTAACCTTTAAGTCTTGATCACAAAGTTGGCTAATGCTGATCAGATTAGAGGTTAAACCCTTCACTAATAGCACATCATTCAGTCTAGGTAAGCCTTCACAGTTTAAATCACCAATACCCAGGATCTCTCCTTTTGCTCCATCTCCAAATGTCACATAGCTTCTGGAATATTGTCTGATATTGCTAAGTAGCTTCTTTACACCAGTCATGTGCCTTGAACATCCACTATCAAAGTACCAGTCTTCTTTTGAGGTGGCTCTCAATGATGTATGAGCAATCAGGCCAACATTCTGAAATTTGGGCTTCCACACCTTCTGAACACTATGTCTGGGGGCAGCTGGTTGCACTCTTCTATACTGAAAATGTTCAGGATAGCCATAAAGTTTAAAGCAAAATGGTTTAATATGCCCTTTCTTTCCACAATGATGACAGATCCATGGATGATTTCTCCTCCTTCTGTTTCTGAAAAATTTCTGGGGTTGCTTCTGAGGTAGCATCTGAACATACTTCTGACCTTGCATCTGAGGTTGTTTCTGAGGTCTCATCTGAGATGCTCCAATCACAGGATTATCAGTTTTAGTGGCAGGAACAAACTCTTTAACAAGAATCTTCTGTTTGGAGTTCTGAGTCTGATCATCAAAGCCTAATCCAGTTTTTCCTTGTTGCTGAGCACCCAAGATTTCATCCAACACATTAGTAGCAGTATTCATCATTCTAACCTGCTTTTTCATATGTTCAAGTTGGGAATTTAACTGGTTCACTTCTTCTTTCAAATTTGAATTCTGCATAAGAAGTTCTCCCTTTTCAGCCTCCAGTTGAAAAATAGTCTCCTTCTGATCCAGCACTTGTTTGCAAACCTCAGCACTTCTGGTATACAGCTTCCTGTAGTTGTCAGCTAGTTCATCATATGAAGTTTTAACAACTTCAGACACAGATGAACCTTCAGACTCTGAGTCAGACTCTGAAAAAGTCTCAGACTCTAAAGCAGGTTCCTTCTTCAAGATAGCTCCTGACCTCACTACCAGACCAGTATCACACATACCAGATTCACTATCATCATCTTCTTCAGAACCATCATCAGACCATGCAACAGCTAGGCTTTTCTTCTGCTTCTTAAGAAAAGTAGGACACTCAGTTTTGATATGTCCATAACCTTCACACTCATAGCACTGCACACCTTTGGCTTGGTTACTTTTCTCCTCAGACTTGGTCTTCTTCTCATCAGTTTGTTGCTTTTTGTTATTGAATCTGAAGTTCTGACCTTTGGCTTTGGCTTTTCTGTTAACATTCTTCAGAATCTTGTTGAATTGTTTTCCCAGCAACACAAGAGCTTCTGATAAGTCATCCTCTTCAGACTCTTGTTGATCATCAGCTTCAGAATTCACACTAAAAGCTACACCTTTTCCTTTCTTCTCAGTCTGTTTACAAAAGGCCGTTTCAAAGTTGAGCAATGACCCAATCAGCTCCTCAAGCTTCATAGTTGTAATATCATGGGCCTCTTCAATTGCTGTTACCTTCATATCAAACCTCCTGGGCAGGGACCTGAGGATTTTTCTGACTAACTTCTCATCAGACATCTTTTCACCAAGAGAGTCAAAGGAATTTGCCATATCCAGCACATTCATGTAAAAATCCTGAATGGATTCATCCTCCTTCATCTTCAGGTTCTCAAACTTGGTGGTCAGTAACTGAAGTCTGGACATCTTCACCTTAGAAGTTCCTTCATGAGTGGTCTTCAGAATTTCCCAAGCATCCTTAGCCACAGTACATTGTTTGATGAGTCTGAACATATTCTGATCAACACCATTAAAGATAGCATTCAAAGCTTTTGAATTTCCCAGAGACAAGTCATCTTCAGCTTTGGTCCATTCCTCCTCAGGCTTCAGAACCTCAGTCTTGTTGCCATCTTTGTCTGTATACACAGGATGATCCCAGCCTTTGATCACAGCTTTCCAAGTCCTGCTGTCAATAGACTTTAGAAAAGCACACATCCTTGACTTCCAATACTCATAGTTTGTGCCATCTAGTAGGGGTGGTCTATTGACATAGCCTCCTTCTCTATCCATGCTTGCCAGAAATAGATTCCTCTGGATCTCACCCAAGTTACAGGCAGGGTGCCTGCTCTGATGCCAATTGAAATTCTGGCCAGGCAATAAGGGACTATCAGGTTCTGAACCAGTCAGGTTCTGAACAAAACGCAGGGCACACTAGTTTGCTTAAAACAGAACACACACTCACACAATGCAGAGCAAGAAAATAAAGTGCAGGAAAGTAAAAGGCACACAAGGTTTGTTAACCCAGTTCGGAGTAAACACCTCCTACTCTGGGGGATACCAATCCAGGAAGGAATTCCACTATTGGAATTAATCCTTAAGACTTAGACACTGACTCCCAGCTCCTATCCTAAGCAATTAATCTCCACCTAGTCTTGAATTCTACCCAACACGTTGAGTATTAGAGACCACTAACTTCCTATTCAAGTAACAAACCTGTTACTGAACCCCTTAATCAAAAACACTCTGTTTTTCAGAAAAACTTTAAAAACACAAAGACTTCATTCGTACCTAAAGGCTTAGAATGAATCACAACTCTATAAAACTCTAAACCAACTCAAAACATTGAGTGGTGCACAAATAAACTCTAAGTTAAAACACAGACTCAATTTTCTGATTTTCTAACTCTCTAAATCGTAAGTCTTCAATAGCTAAGTTCCTCCTTTTATAATCTTCAGCAAGCCTCTTAATTTTGCTCCAAATCTTCTGAATTGATTTGTTACTGGAATAAGATTGAACCAATAATGTAACAAATAAAACTGTTTTGTATCTTTGAAAGATTTAAAACAGAAAATACGAATTTCATATCTTTGAACCAAATCTTCAATAAAATCTTCTCCAAATAATTCAGCATTCTAGAAGCCATATGCGTGGATAAATCTTCAATAAATCTTGCAAAGATTCGCATAGAAAAACCTTGAAAATAACCAGCTTCTGATGAAGTCAACATAAGTCAACGCTAGCATCAGAACCTGAATTCAGCTTCTGAAGTGCTACAGTGCATTCAGCTTCTGATGACATTTTCAGCTTCTGATGACATTTTCAGCTTCTGAATGGCTTCAAAACACAAAACTTGCAACTGAAGAAATGTTTCAAATATGGAGATGCTTCTTATTCAATACATTGGTTTTGCCAAAACATGCAGCCAACACAAAAGACTCAACATCCTTAAACATACGAAGTTTTTGTAAAAAAAAATGCACATAAATGACATTAAAATACAAATATTCTTTAATGTAAAAGTTCATAAATGACATTAAAATACATATTTTTTATAATTGGAAAACACATAAATAACATTAAGCGGAGATCCTGTAAAGGTAAAGCGCATACATGACATTAAAACACATAGTTTTGTAACGGAAAGGGGCGTGAATGACTTTAAAGTGAAGAAAATTTTGTGATAGGAATGCACATAAATGACATTCAAATACAAATATTCTCTGTTGTAAAAGCGCATAAATGAAATTGAAGTGCATAATTTTGGAAATGAAAAGACGCATAAAAGACATCAAAGCCATAATTTTTATAATGAGAAACCACATAAATTACATTAAAATACAAAGATTCTGTAAACGGATGGCGTTTAAATGACATTTAATAACGAAATTCTGCAACAAAAAGGCGAATAATTGACATTAAAAGCCATATTTTTTGTAATAGGAAATCACATAAATGAAATTAAAATGCAGAAATTTTGTAAGGAAAGGACACTTAAATGACATTAAAAGAACGAAATTCTGCAAGTATATGACATTAAAATGAATAAATTCTCATTAATCTCAAGTGCAAGTGTCTGGATGACGACCAAATTAATAATGACAGGTTCTGCCATTAAATTGTCTTTCACTCCCATTGCTATTTTTATTCATTATATGAAACTTTTCTAACCCAACCATTTCGCAACAATCTATAGCTATGATCAATTAATTTTAATGAAAATATATATGGGTTTCGCGTCTATGTTTTCTTATTCGATCATAACAATTAAGGAATGGAAATAATCAAACAAATGCAGTCTATTATATACGAAAATGTTGTGCATTATATAAAAAAAAAATTACGATAATACAATAAAATTATTCGAATTAATTACCAAAAACTGACAGAAGTCTTAACATGAAGAAAAACTGATAAATCAGAACAACAAACAAAACCTTAACTTAAAACAACCTAAGTATGTTTGACACTAAAATACAGAGTCTCATTCATTTGGAGCACCAACCATAACTTCTACATCCTCGTGAATTGTGCGAGCAACAATCATATGCTTCAATTGTCCTCCAATTCTAAAGTGCTTATATGGAAGTGATCCAAAAATTAGAATGTAGTCTCATTTGTTGCCGCAATCATCAACCATAACCAAAGAAGTAGTATATTTGTTCAATGTCAACTCGCAAAATCCAAGATACTCAAGCATCTACAAAAAAATAGATTTCAATAAAAATTGAACATATATGTGATTTTCTCTGATACATATAAGAAATAAACAACTCACCGAAAATCCCGAAGTAACATCATAGGGCGACAATTTTTTCTCATAGGAAAACTGAAAGTTAACCTTAACATGTTGATACAGCGGTGTAATACCATTAGGCACATGGCCAACAACATCACCTTTTTCAACAACAAATTTCATAGGAGGATCAAATTTAGGACAACTAATGGTTCGACAAACTCTATCCTCAAGATTAATCCTAAATCGACTCAAATCCACAAAATTCATCGTGACCCAAGAACTTAAACGAATACCATAAAAATTAAGAAGAGCTTGCCATCCTTTTGATAAAAAACACTGCCATAGAACCTCTCTATTTACACTTGGAACTCATTGTTGTTTGGATCGACAAATCTGCATATCGACTAATTTGATCACCAAAATCTCTAGCAAACATATTTGGTAGCATTACTGTACCCTGAACACAAACAAAGTTTTTGTCAAAAATGAATTTGAAAAGAGTGCATCATTATGAACTAAACAGTTAATATACAAAGCATATACTCTGACATGGTGTGCATCAAACTCCACGTAGTAAGTTCTATCTTTGATCCTTAGGTTGTTTACTACCTTGTCCAAATCTGTTATGGGATGCGGATCCAAAGGTGCTAATACATAAAAAACAGTTAAGGCTACACGTTAGCAACATTAGAAGAAATTAAAATATGAAAAAAATAATAAAATAAAAAGCAGAGATCTCCATATTACGATTAGCTATTACTGAAATGAGAGATGAACAACGAAGAACAGTTGGTTGACAAATGAGAGATACCAAAAGCAGAGATCTGAATTGATAGAAGAAGGACGGATGTGTAATTTATAAATTTGGGAGGGAAAAGATTAATATTGAATCTGAATTTCATATCGCATTGAATCTCTTGTTATAAAAGCCTAATAAATTTCATTTATGTCAAAACTAATTATGACACGTTGTTAAATGTCACTTGATAGATAACATTGGGAAGGGCAAATTCATCCGATTAAAAAGTAATAAGGATCAATAAAGACTTTGCAAGTGGTTTGGAGGGAAAAAAAATTAGGTTTAGGGTTAACTTGACCTAACAAGCTTTTATAATAAAAGATAATTTTATTTTGAGAGATCTAATTAATACAACTATACAGAGATTTACTTTCTTAATTTCGAATATTTTTTGTGATGAATACGATCCATAGTTATGGTTGGGAGCCCCTATATAAGAGCAACTGCGCCATTTCAAATACACTCTTTTTTACTAATTTTTACCAACTCTTCTAGAGAGCTCTCTCTAGATTTCTCTTGTAACATCATTGTACTCTCATCATAGAACTACCTCCGTTGTAAGCTAGCATAAAACCGTTGCACTGACAAACCTCTTATACGATTACTTTCGATTGAATACATACGAACTGGTATACACCAAATCAAGTTTAGAGACCTTTTAGTATGGTTTAATAGTTTAGGGGAGAGTTAGAAGAGACAATGTTAGTTAATTTAGAAACTAAATTGTTCATTTAGGTTTTGCTTGCGAGTTTGAAGGGGAGGGGAAGGGATGAGAGAGTTTTGGAAAAAGAAAAAAAAAAAGGAACAAGTGAAAGAAATGAAGGACATTGAGAGAGGAGGGTTTTGTGGGTTCATTTTTCTTCATAACAAAACAACTCTCCTCATTTGAGAGAACTAAAAAAAATTATTGAATTGAGGATTTTTTTTTTTTTGGGGGGGGGGGTTTAAAAATATATATATATTAATCATAAACACTAATTTATCATTCTCTAAAAAAATACATTTTCAAAAAATGTAAAACATTTCTTCATTTTTCCATACATTTTTAAACCCCCAAAACTTTCTATAATTCATTTAGAATTTTTTTTGAGAAGATAATTCATTTAGAATTTGTTACTAGTTTGGTAAGATTATGTTATACCTAATGACTAGGGGTGTTCAAATTCAAACCAATCCAAATTAAAACCGCAAACCAATCCAAAAAACAAAAAAAACCGCACAAATCTGAATATTATTAGATGAGTTTGGATGTCATTTTGTAAAAACCACTCGAATTGGATCCGATTTTGGATTGATTTTTCAAAACTGAACCGAACCGTATACATATATTTTAATACACATTTCCAATTTTATAAGTATAATATATTATATTAGGCTATTATTTTTTTCTTTTTAATTCTTTTAATACTACATATGAGTTTAATTTAATCAATTTTGTTACTATTTCATATGTTTCAAAGATAATTAATCATTGTTATTTCATACTATTATTTTTTTAATAAACCATATGTTATATTTTGTATCAAACCTATTATTTTACCATATTTTTATAAGATTATTATTAATAAAAAAAGTTAGAGTTTGTAATTTGAATATCCAAAAATCGATCTAAATTAAATCGCATGAAATTGGATCGGATCGGATCGGTTTTTTTTTAAAATTAATGATCCAAAACCGAACCGCATATATAATTTTATCTTTTGCTCAGATGAGTTTTTGCTTTAAAAACGACTCAAACCGCACCGTGAACACCCCTACTAGTGACTCTATATAAACTATTAAGCTCTTGTAATAGATTCAAACTTGACATTCACTTTGAGATAATCAATAATATGGAGCAATTAGAGCTTAAAAGTCTCTCTTCAATGGAATTCAATTTCCCTTTTCACACAAAGTAATTGGATATAGGTTGGATTTGTAGAAACACATGATAACATTTGGGCAATTCATTTATTTCTTAATTCTCCTATTGCTAGTACAAAAAGAGAAAACATCTACATCAATGCTGGAAAGTACCTCCAGAGAAAGTGGTAAGAAATTTCCAAAAGCAAGCACAATAATTTTTTTCAAAGAGTACTATTCATCTGCTCTATATAATGCAAAAGACCAGTTTTACTTCACAACAACAAGAAAATTGTGCAAAGAGTTTTAGTTAGGAAACCAAGCAAGACGTAGTTTTACTTCACTTCATAACGTGTGAGAGGGTGACAAATCTCTTAATTAAGGTACTGTCCTACACACTTATTTATGCACGGACTTCTTAAACTCATCAGTGTCTAACATAATGTGGGGTAAAATCCGGTTTGGTTATTATGTTAGGTAAAATTGGGTTTGGTCATCACTTTGGGGGCCACAAATTGGATATTTCATATTTGGTTAACAATAATTTAATTTTATATTAGCTATAAGTGTTAGCTGAATTACAACGGTTATTTGATTTTTTAATAATATTCTTTTCTGCAAGCTCATAACTCACAATTCAATCATTGTTTAATAGTTCCCCTCCAAAAAAAAAAAAGATTGTTAATGGTTGTTGTATTTCGGAATATTTTCACGTTACTTTTCTTGAAGATAAGGAATTTCTGCAGATATGCTTGCTAATAATTCATTGTCATAGAATTTATGTTGGTCTCGAGAAGCATTATATATGTTTTTTTCTGAAGACAAATATATTGTCTATATAGATAAATATGAAAAGTTTGCCCTATATTATTGTTGCATATAGTATCTTCTAAAGATTCATCATTCTTGCACTTGCTCTGTCTACAATGTAGGCACGGTTCTGTTCAGCTTACACCTCTCTCTCTCTCTCTCTCTCCCCCAAGTGAAAGGATCTACATCAAATAACTAGGGACCACAACCATTCGTCGTCATAATTATCATACATAGTAATTATTTCAAATTCAAATCTTATTAATTAACACCAACGCCTCTACTATGAAAAGATTTTTTTGAAGTTGAGTTAGGTTTCTCTCTTTGTTACTTGACTCTATGTTGCTTTGCTTGAGTGAGGAGAGGAGACACGAGATTTTAATGGAGGGAGAAATTTTAAAATATCATGTTAAGCAAGATAATGGATTTTAATTAATAGGCAGGAACTGTAAAATTATATTTTCACTCTTTGAATGTGTAAAATAAATTTATATTTAAGTTCAATTTAAACAAATATTTTATTCCGTCCAAATCTCATCTCTAAAGGGGAATTAAAATTGATTTACAAGAGATTTTGCTTCTCTCCTTTCTCTCTCTTCTCTCATTAAAAAAATTGAATCAACAACTTAAATTTAAAATAATCTCTCTTTTTTTTTATTAGAATTTAGATTGAACCTAATTCAACCTCTACAAAGAAGACTTCTAAGGTGAGGACTACATATCACTAATTATAAAGACATTTTTAGGCCATATCTCCTTTAATTTGGGATTCTTAAGAAGCTTGTTCACGTCAAGGACATAACATCTGATATATGCCCAATGAATCTTGGATAACTCTTATACCTTATTGAAATTTGAATTGAACTTAACTTAACCCCTCAAAAATAGATTTATAAGGTGAGGAAGGTGAGGAATACCCACCGCTTATAAATACACCTAGACACCTCTCATCACTTTGTAAACATATTTTTGGATAAATGTATGAGACTCTTAACACTCCTCTTCTCTTCGCTCTGATCAAAGAGAAGCTAAAACTAAAATCTCTAGTCACAATAGTCTTTCCAAGACAATTTCACTTTTGAAAAAAGACGAATGTGGTTAAGGGTTTTCGATTTTAACAATCGTTTAAATTTTGTTAAATGATAGGCCAAATTGATAGCCATATATCATTTTGAAGAAGAAATTGATTATTTAATTACTCCACTTCAAAATTTAACAAGTTGGAATACACTTCCAAATTGCAATTACAAATTACATCCAAGAGTGACTCTGACTGCCTAATAAAAACTACATTTACTCCCCAAGAAATTGTGGGACCATTTCCATATCCCACAAGATTGTAGAATATGTCACAATAGACTCTATTATAACCATATATTCATTATTAGGTTTGTCATATGCATAAGTCTAACTGTCATATAAGCCTCATCACCTATAGGGATCACATGCTTGAAGTAGCAACAAGCTGATTCACCTTTGTTTTGTTTTTGTCATTGTCATTGGACATTGGAAGCCAATGAATGAGAAATGAGAATTCAGAATTCCCAAAATGTTGAAAACTCTCCATATTGGCATGGTTATCACATTATCACTTCCCTCCAAAAATACATACTGATTGGTTCCAGTCCCATCCCTCTCTGGTAAATCTCCCTCTCCCCTTCACCCTTCAACATACCCAATAGCCACCATGTATATATGTTTTCATTAACCCCACATGCATTTGTTTTCTTATTAGTTAATACACAGCTTCTAGGAAGCTTCCTACTTTCCCTTCAAATATAACTTCATCCCAACATGATATTTATGTCACCCTTTGCCAATCTATGCAAGTAACTTGTTTTTCCTTATACAAGACACATGTCACTTTCAACAATACAATATATTGTTTGAAATTTAATGTGCATACACTGATAGTGTAGTATAAATCAGTTTAAACAATGTCATAATATAAGGATACTTTGATGGCTAAAGTGAGGAAGTTAATGAGTGAAGTGATAAGGAGATTAAAAGTTCGATCAACACTTTTAACATAAAAACTAACAATACTAACGTTGACAATTTCAGGAAAAAAAAGTTACACTATCATTCAATGAGAGATTTATATTTTTTTCATGTCATACTATAAATCTCAAAATACCTTTACTAAAAAGATACTGAATTTTAGTTTTAAGTAGGAGTTTGAATGTTTCAAACCTGAGAGATTATCATAACCACTAATTAGTAATTACTAATATTTTGCTAATTGAAAAAAATAAGTGAATTCATATTGGATGTTTCTGCATAACTGAATTATACTTACCGTGTATATATATTATTAAATTGATATTGTTTTTAGACATATATGAATGATTGTATAATATCAGTTGATTGGTGAACTAATGATTAGAGTTGTAATATAATCCATAGATATTTTTTCGAATAAAAAATACATACATATTTAAAGTAATAATTTATGAAGTTGAAATGCTAATTATTGATTAAGAGTAATCCATCATGTGAAATATACCTAATATTATTGCTTAAAAGAAACTAAAAACCCAACTTACGAATTTTCCTTGAACCTTCCTTAGTCACTATCGTTACTAGGGAATACTTGTGTTTATGCATACTTGCACAGTTGATTTGTGCTGAAACTGGGACCATGTATCTTTGTGTGTACACGAATGATAGAGCAGCATGTGTGGGTGAAGGGTTCAAATGCGACTCCTACTCCTACTCCATTGCTAATTATGCATGATTGATCAAATGCGTGATGGAATACGTTTTGTAAAATTGATTGCATTCAATATGCTTATTTGAATGTTTTTTTTTAAATCACTTACATAAAAAATAAAAAATAGTGACATTGCATATGACAAATTTAATATTGAATATATCTATTCACTTTTGAGACAAATTTATTGCTCTAACTTTTCTTAATATCCGTGATTTTGTTAGATAGTCTTATTTGATGCTTTGAAAATAGTGTTTATTTTCAATACATAACAAAGTGCAAGTATTCACTATCACAACAATAAAGAGTAAGTAGACTATCGATCACACGATGATTGGAGTGGATAAGTTCTAAGTATTTCCAAATGCTAAGTTTAGTTATTCAAGATTCAAAATGACAAATAACAAATATATATAAGATTTTAAGATTCTAAGACACTAAAATAAAATGCATAAGTAATAAATAAAACATGTAAAATTGATTTAACGACTCAAGTGAAAAGGAGTGGTTACAGAATTAACTTGGTAAAGACAGAGGTTTACAAGATTTAGAAAGCTATAACTCTGAGTTATGGAAGCTATAGATTCGTACAGCTTCCTGGCAACCTGGTGGCCTTAGGGGTTTTCCAACTCAATCATCATGCTAAGTGGGTGGCGACATCCCTTCTGGGGTACACTATTTTCACAATACTAAGCATGCACAAATATAGGTTAGGTCTCGATATTTCTTCTCATAGATAGGCTTAGCTTTTTGCCTATGACAAGAAATCTAGATAGATCTTTGCTATTTGAGCTCAAAGATATATGTTCATATCAAGCAGTCTTTCAAGTTTCCATCTCCTTTCGGCCTCAGGGATGTGTCTCATATAAAACAAACAGTTTCATTTCCATCTTCTTCAAGTCTCAAGGAATTTGACAATAACGATAAAAAGTAGCTAAGTTTTACTTTAAATATTAGCTCTAAAATAGTTTGTTTAAAAGAAGCTTAAAGTTGTAACAAACATAACTTGCAAACATAATTATTACATAATCATTCCTTAACCACAAAAGTGGTTTAGTGTTGAATGAACAAAAGTAAGTATTAGTTTTTATATCGTTCCACAGGGATTAATGTGATATCATAAACCGTTCAACGTCGATTATCGTCTTAAGTTAGGGTTTAACCATTTGTTTTTATACTACACTACTCATCATTTTAAAAACATAATAAATAAATAGTAGAGTCATAGGACATAGAAGGTGTTAGGATTAACGTTCATCAATCAAACATCGTTTATATTCGATTGATTACAAATACGGATTCTAGCTTTTCTCATATATGACATTATTACGTATTGCTCAACAACTTCATTGATTTCCCAAATGAAGTCATGAGATCGATTGTATCGTTTAATCGATGATTTCTCAATCTATTAAACGATTCAAAAGCTTTACGATCCAATACTATAATGTAATTATCAAAACCAAATCCCATTTCTAGAATTTCTTATCTTGATAGAAAATCATTCTAAACCTAGATTCAAAAGTCTTTTTCAACAACATTTAAATCAAACATAAGATTGAAAAGCAAGAAGAAATTCAATGGTATATAAAAATTGCTAGAATCATATATTGAATAATCAAAAGTTTACAACTTGGAATGATTGATTACCTATTAATCCCAACAAAGGAGATTAGTTGATCATTGTCATGACAACCATTGCAAAATAAGAAAGGAAGATGAAGATATATGAGAGCTTGATGTCTCAAAGCTTCTAAAATGTCTTCTTCAATCCAAATCTAATTGCTATTTGAAGTTTTCCTCCTTCTATGCCTAATCTCTCTCTCTTAGGAATAAACTCTTAAATTTCGTGTAAAATGGTAAGCAATACAATAGTTAGTTTTTAACCTAAAAGCTGTAAAAAGCTTAAATACTAAACTGATAAATACAATTTCGCTCAGCGATACGTATCATCGCTCAGCGACCAATTCAAAACAGCCAATAGAGATCTGCCACGTCATCTTCTACAGTTAGACCGCCTTGATGATTTCGCTGAGCGATCCAAATATCGCTGGGCGAAAACAAGCTTCCCCTGTTCCAGAAAATCCCTGCCTCACTTCGCCAACCTTTCGCTGTAGGATCGCTAGGCGAAATTTCTCTGCCTCACTTCGCTCAGCAGTCGCCAAGATATTGCTAGGCGATAATTCTCTGCCTGGTTTCGCTCAGCAGTCGCCCTAGGATCGCTAGGCGATTGTCTTCATGCTTCTCTTCAATAATTCTTTTGATGTTCAGGTCCTGGCTTGCTTTTTCCTACACAAATGGGGAAGAATGAGATATACAAAGAATAATTGGCATTTATTCATAAATTCCATGCTTTTCCTAAGATAACTTGCACAACAAGTAATTAAAAGGCATTATAAAAGACATGGATTTATTCATATTTTGCCACTTATCATTTAGCTCATAATGGCCTTAAACACAAAAACAGAAATGGAGCATATAATGGATAAAAACGCAATTGCATAAATCATTAAAAGAGATTAGAGTTCTCAAATAGAAGTTACAATCCTTAAAGGATGGAAATGAGTTCTTTGCAGCACTCACTTAACGATTTACTCTTATGACTCTAAAACTCTAAGACCTAGCTATTATGCTTTCAAGGTGAAATAGATGAAGGAATGTGTTTTGAATATCTAAAATGGTGGCTAGTGTTGATTGGAGGTTTCTTTCTCCAATCTTTATTCTATTTAGCACAACGCAACACATCATTAACACACACCTTGCAAATGAAGGCTTGTTGTCCTTTTATAGTACAAGTCATTTCTTATCCTATTGTGCCCATTGGTATTTTCTCATGTGATGGTCTTTTAGCATTAAGCATAGGAATATTCTTTATCCCTTTGTTGTACTATTCAATCATTTTAGACTCCTTTATCTTCCTTTCCAAGCATAAGATGTTCTGGCCCAACTTTAGTGCATATCCACTAGACCAAGTCTGATACGTCGTAACACTGCAACTTATAGCTTTCGTTGAGTCTAATACGTTGTAACTCTACAACTTCCTATATCTTTCGCAAAGTTGTGACCTTTGGTACTTTCTCCTATGAGTTGTCCTTGACTTATATCTTGCAATCATCATATTCCTTCTTCCTCGTACTACAATCACTGGAGTCTGCTCATTTAAACTTAGTCCCCGAGACTTGCAAAAAAGTGACCCAAATTCGTACTCTTGTATGACCCGTACTGAGCATTCTTCAACAATGTAGCTCTAAACTCCTTCTCAACGCTGCATCTTCTTACATCGACATCATGCTTCTCATTGCTATATCTTTGAACATCTTTACATAACCAATCATTCAAACCAACACTAGCAAACATAAAAGGTTCTTAAACCTTAAATAAACATTAAAATCAAAATAAAGGTTCTTAAAACAATAAAAGACTAATTAAGCTAAATTAAGGCTAAAATAGGTTTTGCATGCTCTAAAGGATCACATATGAATTATTTCATTTTTTTAAATAGATTTATATTTAAAAATATATATATGAACATAAAGTAAAATAGACATTTAAGTTTATTGTTTTATTAATAAATCAAACAAATTTCATTTAAACATACATATGAAAAAAAAAAAAAAAGGACTCAAACGTAAACCACGTTAAAGAAAAACTTAGTTTTAACCAAAAATATGTGTACAAAAGTTTATTAAAAATGACAATCGTAAATGTTAATCCAGACACACACAATGTCGTGTTAAAGTTTTAATTCTTGTCACAACTTGTCGTAATATATTCATCATTCGTGGTTGGCTGTGATTAATAGAAAAGCTTTCTCTTTTTGCCTTTGCAAAAACAAGTTCGTATCTATGAAGTCCGGATACTCTAAAATAGAGACGTACCCGTATCGGATATGTATCGGATACCGATACTCCACGGATACTCTCGAATACGTACCCACGGAGTATCAGAATTAATTATTATAATTTAAAATATATATTTTATTAGATATTTATAAGATACTCGACAGATACACACAGATACTTATTAGATACTTCACGGAGACGTATCCTGAAAAAAAATGAAGGGTAAAAAAGTGAGACTGTGTTGTGAAAATTCAATGGAGATCTATATGATTCAATTTAAGATATGAATCACTATAATTGTTTTTTGATTAACCAATTAAAAATTATGTTTTTGGTGGATGAAAGTAACGAGAGAGGAGATTCAATTAATCAACATTAAACAAACTTTGTTTTGAGTTCTTTTATTGATGCATTTGTTGATATTCTAACATATGAATGAAAATAGAATATGATTTATACGAAAAAGATTTCATTTTTTATTTTGATCACATGTATTATTTTTTGTAAATTGTGACTTTTATGATAATATATTATTAAAGAGTAATCAATGCTTATTTTTTTCAAGTATTTTACATGCATATATAAATTTTAATATAAATATTTTGTTAACGTATCTTAGCCGTATCGTATCCTAAATTTTAAAATTTCACGTATCCATGTACCCGTATCGTATCGTACCTGCACATGTATTACGTATCCAGGCTTCATAGGTTTGTATGCATATACTTAAATTTCATATTGATTCGTAGTTTTCTTATTGACAGAACGGATGCCTAGTTTATTTCTATCGATTTATGGAATTCATAACTATTCTATGAAATGCATATCTGAAATCGCATTGGATTTATCAAAATTATGGTAATTCACAATGATTCTGTCATATTCATAATGTACCTAAAAATAATTATAACAAATAGGTTAGAATTCTGTGATTCATGGGAATTATGCAAACATACACTAATTATAAATACTAGTCAAGTTACAAAGACTTCCGTACTGTAGTAGTACGTACTATGTAAACAAAGTGGGAGAGTTCCGTACAAGCAATGATAACTGGATAATGACTAGTTGAGTAGTAGTTAACAAGTCAAAGTTTAGAGTGGGCGGCTAAAATACGGATTCGGATTGGGTGCAGTCAACACATATGATTGCCTCTTGTTGAAGAGATCGGAGCAGTTTGATTTAGGTCAGATGATTTAAATTTCAAGATCAAAATTTTCATATTTAAAAAAATTATAACTGCATTAAAATTTGATCCATTTGATTTGCTTTGGACGATTTCAAGCTGCTAACTACAACTTGAGTGCATGTGAAGCGACCACACACAATCTATTTTTGCTAAAGCGTCAAATAGTACAACAATTGTCAAGTTATATTGTCTTTTAAAAAAGAAAAATGTTAACAAGAATCTTTAAACCACGTATTAAAGAATTAAACATAAAAATATTGTATTACATCTTTTAATGTTTAAAAATAATCTTTTAAACAAATACTTTTTATTTTTTATTCTTCAACAAGTATTCATGTTAGTAATACCCTTTAAAAAAATTGGTTTGGTTAGTTTTACGTTTGTTTGCCAAATTTGGCCTCAAAAAGAAGTTTATGTAATGACAAGTTATTATATTTTAACAAACTGTAAGAGATACTTCAACCCAATATAAAATGTTTCTAGAAAAACAATTAAGACTACACACCTAGGCCAAAACAGAAAAACAACCAAAAAGGATAAAAAAATGTCCTAAAATATAGACCAATGAAAAAAATAACAAATAAAAAACAACAAAAAAGGTGAACCCACACAACCAAATGAGAGCCATGAGGTGATGGGAGAAATGTCTACCAAATGCCTAACGAGACACACGCAAAGATAATAAAAGAGATGTGTTTGCAATTTTGATACATCCAAAGATCAATACAACACCAAAGTACGAAAAACGGAAAGAAAAAAAAAACCATGAAAGAAAGATTTACACTCGTTCAGGTATCAAATGTTTGAACGTTCAAAAGTTAGAACCTCCTAACAATCTCTTGGCTACACCACTGCAAACTAACTCATCAAAATTGAAACTAAAAAAAAAAAAATCGAACATGAATCTTGAGTGGAGCACACTTACTCCAAGATCACAAGTCAACACCACCCCACTAATTAAACCCAAATAATTCATAAATAACTCAATTGATTTACACTGATAAGTACCACTACCACTATCACTATCTCTATCACTATGAGTGCAGCATATATTGTCCTTACTCCTTATCGTGTATCTCGTGAGATTTCAAACTTGTGGCACGAAAGTTACCGTAGGCGCAGGGCTCCACCAATTCCGTAGTAGTATTTATTTGTATCATGTGATACTACTCTAGAAACCAAATTGTGCAAGTAAGCTTTTCTTAGAGCATCTCCAATCAAATCAAAAGAAAATAATTAATCTAAAGTTGATTTTAGAAGTGATGCAATGTCACTCAGAAACAATCAAAAGTTACTATTTTTAAATGTTTAAACAATGTTTTAAGATCACTTTTAGCATTTTTTAGTTAAATTATAAAAATTTAAGCAACTGTTAATAGTATACTCATTTTTAATTTTTAAGTCGAACCATATGTTACTAGTGTGTATACCCATGCACCGCACGAGAAAAATTATTTTTGAATTAGATTAAAAAAATACTTTATACTCCATATATAGAACGGTTATAAAATCGACATAAGATTTTGAGAGTATACTAAAAACACGAAAAAAACAACATAAAAATAAGAGAATTTTTAACCATAGGTTATATTTAAAATAAATTTCAATACTCATTGCGTAAGATGTGCTAAAAATAGGAACAATGACAATATTGATATACAAAATGATTTAACACTACTATCTAATAGTATTAGACAATAACAACGTATAGCAAGAATTAACATAAAAATACAGTGCTATAAATCAATTTGTTTGCTATAATCACTAAGAATTTACATAGAGGATGTCTCACAACTTATTCCCTAAACAACTATCAGTTTCTCTTCTCTAGCATGGTTCTCTTTGATCTACTAAAAATTTGAAATTCCATTTTCGAAAGCTGCAAGTCCTTCATCAGGAGAATCCCATATTTTAGCTCTAGATCAAGATCCATGATTGGAAGCTTCTCAAAAACCTGGTTTCAATTAGGAATGAAACCAACATAATCAAATCAAATGAAACAGAAAAAGATCTCAAAATATACAAAAAAAAATCATATGTTTTCAAGTATTGCAAGTTCAAGAACAACTCAACGCCCATTCATCATCGTGAACAAATAATTAAATCTCAAACCAAGTTCAAAAAATTCACCATTGATTCATCATCCTCACGAAGATGGTATGACTTAAAGTGCCGAAAGAAGATATAGTATTCAATCCACCCTGCTAACAATTTTCTCCTTTTAAATTAACTACTACCATTTACCTATAAAAAAAAAAAAATCTAACTTTACGGTGAGATTGGTTCCTTTTCGAAACTATATATAGATTTTTATTTTATTTTAGGAATATTAATCAAAATATTTTAATCACTTTTTTTTTCTAAAAATCAAATTTGTATAATAAAGTGTATTTAAAATTAGTTTTACAAATTTGAATCAAATTTTTTTTCCTAGTCAAAGAAAAATTAGATACAAAAAAAAAAGTATGTAAAAAAAAGTCTAAGAAAATCAATACAATAACTTTTGCTAAAATTAATCGAAAGTTCTCCTTTGAGAATTTTGATTGTTATGCAAACTAAAAAAAAAAGTTTTCTTTTTCTTCGATAAGTGAAAATTTTATTAATGCATGTCCAGACCCAACATCATAGTAAGAAAAACTCTATCCAACTTTATAAAGGGTTGTAGAGGTTCCACACAATCGTATGCTAGAAAGCCGGACAAAAACATCACACAAAGTAGTATTTCCAAGATAACTTGATACACTCAAACCGACACCACCTCCTAAAAGGATCCCACACCTTGAGGACCAAAGCCAAAGCAAGCACAACATCAGCAAACACTAGAAAAAACAGCTCTGCACATAAAACAATAAAGTCTTACTTTAGCTAGCAGCAATACAAGGCACTATAAAAGACAGGGAAAAAAAAAATTCCAGATAAACTCTTTGCACGCAAACCACCTAATTCACTTTGCAAGACACCAAGCTTGTCTCAAGGGATCAAGAAAACGGGTCCATTTAGTTTGGACCGGTGCATGTTTTGGTCCAACTTAGACCAGTTAGATGATCTGATATTGCAGGTTGTCTTCCATTCAAAACATATTATACACCCTATAAGCCAACAACACGCTAGCAACCCCTTTTCCTCATTCAATTTACAAAGTTATTATTATTTTTTCAGATCTAACCAACCCCAAACACTTGACTTGAATGTTCATTAAAACTTAAGAGAAAACTCCTTATTCAGATCCAAACTAAATGGAGTCGTGAGTCAGAGATCCAAACTAAATGGAGTCATGAATCAGAGATCCAAACTCCTTAAGAGAAAACTCCTTATTTTCATTTTGCTTCCTTAGTTTATAATTATAGTAACAACTTTTGCATTTTTAGAGGTAGCGAAAATCGAGTTTTTCTATGTATGTATTTGAGCTTGGTTCCAGTTTGCTACGTTTCATTGAAAAACTACTACAGAAGGATCTCTATTACTTGCTTTCAGAAGTAAGGTTATACGCACGGTCTGGGAAATTTATACGATCAGTCTATTTACTTGCGTTTCATTGACCGTGCGTTATTTCAGACCAATTTTTTTTAATTCGCACGGTCTGGGAAATTTATGATGTTAAACGCACAGTATGTTTAAAAACGCGCGGTCTGGTGCAAAAAATGCACGGACTGTGCGTAATTTACTGACATTCACCTCAAGAAAGCGCACGGTCAGTGAGTTTTACTCGCTAAAACGCACGATCAGGTGTAAAAAATGCACGACCAGTTGGTATAAACGCACGATCTGAAGGTTGTGATTGGAAGAATGAGTTAATTAAAATTTGAAACGTGTCCCTGGCATGGCAGCAAATGCAGATAAAGCTGTTAAAGTTGTTTTGTCTTTTACTATTTGGATTTTTTTGTATTTATCAACAAAAGCATAATAAATTATGTAATTTTTTTTCACAAGATATATTAATAATAAAACAAATTTATATAGTTGAAAGTACATTAGTAAAATTATAGTTAACATTATAATTTATGACGAAATTAACTTAAAATAATTTGTTTGTCATAAAAAAAATTATTTTTTCCCCTTTGTTGTATGTACGTTTTTTTCTGTTAAAAAAAAATTAATGATTAAATAGGTTTTTTGTATAGATATGTCAAAAAGTATAGGTATTAAAAATCTGATTTTTTTATTTCTTTGAAGAAGTTTAATGATGATTAACTTTTGATTTAGAGAGGATGAGAAATATGAGATGAAATATGGAGAAGGAGAAGTGAATGGAAGGGAAGAACAAAAAATTAGATTGAACTAAAAATTAAGTTAGTTCAATTTTAATTGAGCTAAAGAATAAGTTAGTCAAAACCCTAATGAACTAGATAATAAGTTAGTTCAATTTTAATTGAGCTGAAGAATAAGTTAGTCAAAACACTAATGAACTAGATAATAAGTTAATTCAATCCAAATTGAACTAAAGGTTAAGTCATTTCAAAACCCTAATGAACTAAAAATAAAGTTATTTCAAACCCTAGTTGAACCAAAGAATAAGTTAGTTTAAAACTCTAATGAACTAGAGATTAAGAAAGTTCAAACCTAATTGAACTAAATAATAAAGTTAGTCAAAACACTAATGAACTAAAGAATAAGTTAGTCAAAACCCTCCTTCAAAAAAAAAAGTTAGTCAAAACCCTAATGAACTAGATAATAAGTTATAGTTCAAACCTAATTGAACTAAAGAATATGTCATTTTAAAACACCAATGAACTAAAAATTAAGTTATTTCAAACCCTAGTTGAACTAAAGAATAAGTTAGTTCAAACCCTAATGAACTACCAAACTTTTATTCAGACAATCGATTAATCTTCTATTTCTCAAAAAACAAATAGCCCATTATACAAAAATAATTGAACTACCAAAACTTGATAAAAATTGATAAAAGTTCTTTTTCTCCTTTCAAACTATTTTCCTCCATCCTTTTTTTTCACATTAATGTTTTAAAAAAAATACTGACCACCAATACTTAAGACATATACAATCAATTAATGTTTTATTTCTAAAAAAACAAATAGTCCATTATCAAAAAATTATTGAAATTAACATATTTGATAAAAACTAATAAGAGTTTTTTCCTTTCAAACTCTTTTCACTCATACAGTTATTTTTATCACATTAATCTTTTTTACAAATCTTATTTTATTTTCCGTAAAAAGATTTTTCTAAAAAATATTAATTGGGATTTATGTTTATCAATAGTTAAGTTGTTCTTGTCTAAATAAATACTTAACCTAGCAAAAACTAAAATGTTTTCAAACTCTTTTCACTCATACAGTTTTTTTTTATCAAATTAATCTTTTTCACAAATCTTATTTTATTTTCAATTAAAAAATTTGTAAAAAAAAATTAATTGGGATTTATATTTATCAATGGTTAAGTTGTTCTTTTCCAAATAAATACTTAACCTAGCAAAAACTAAAATGTTTTCATATATTATTTCTGACCCGGCCCAATAGTTAAGTTGTCCATGTTTAGACCCAGCCCGTTAACCCGTTTTCACAAAATGACAAAGATCCATGTTTAGATCCAACCCATAAACCCATTTTCTCAACATGACAAAAGTGTTACAATGCAGCCAATCTTACATAAGCCTTGCATTGCTTATCATTCAACTTGTACAATAGGTAGTGAATGATCAATCTCAACCGTAGGTATTAATTATTAATATATCAAAGGCCAACATTCAACTAGTCCAAGTTGGACCCCAACGTTTACTGGTCCAAATTAAAAGTTTCCCAAGAAAACACCATCAACACTCTTGCACTTGAATCTGCTACTATTTTCTATCACTAGACTTTCGACCCGTGCGACGCATGGGTCCTATCAATTGTAATATACATCAATAAGTTATTATATATTTTCATCGATGTTAAATAAGCCAAAGGAAAAAGCATATCACATTATAGATTTGACCCGTGATCAATGGATCTATCTCCGCTCAAGTTTAACTCATTTGGTTTATGAACCAAGATCAACAAAATTAAAACAACAAAATTACATACAAAATCACACCATCAATCTCCTCAAGATATCAAACATCTGCATCAGTAATGGACGGAATAGTAACATGTCAGAGATGAATAATTTTCTCTTCCATGAACTCCAAGAATCACTCTTTGCCTTTATTAGGGGTGGGCAAAAAAACCAAAAAACCGAACCGAACTGCTGAACTGAACCGAACCGAACCAAAAAAACAGTTCGGTTCGGTTCGAAACAGTTCGGTTCGGTTTTAGCTTCTAAAATTCGATTTTGTTTGGTTTTTTATATTTTTTTCATTGGTACCAATAATAACAGTTCGGTTCAGTTCGAAACAGTTCGGTTCGGTTTGAAACAGTTCGGTTCAGTTCAAAATCCAAACAGTTCGATTCAATTCAGTTATTTTAAATTTATCAAACAGTTCAGTTCGGTTCGGTTCAGTTTTCATCCCGAACCGAACCATGCCCACCCCTAGCCTTTATATCTCACGATGCTTAAGCAATTAATACACCTCCAAGAGACAACTCCATTCAATCACTGGTTCACTTACTTTTATTCACAACCACGTTAGTTCAATATACATCCGTACACAATTCTGAATTAATACCAAAAACACCAAAATTGGAGGGTAAAATATTTTAGTTAACTAAAATAGCATCAAAATATGCAAGTCTACATACATACTATTACATTATATACGAACCAAAAAAGTAAAAAAGCTATTTCTCATAAAAGCATATACATATACCTATTATTTCTCATAAGAACTCATATTTATCATATTTCTCATGTACATACTATTACTACCTATCTTCTCATATTTCTCGTAGGATCTACTCTCATAGGAATGAAATATAAGCAAAAATGATAGTTGAAAAGTTGATTTATGTGGTTAAAAATTTAGTCAACATGCATCAATTTCTCAACTAAATACATATTTTGCTTATATTTAACAACTTTAAAATACACAACTTTATTATTTTTCATTATAGCAATATCAAATTTAAATTAAAAATAAAGAAGTGAGAAATTACCAAACTCAAACTACAACAAAGTTCAATATCACAAACAGAAACATGTTTATTCATATATATTAGATTAAAGAGGACAACACGAAGATGAATAAGACATCACAAAGAAGAATAAAGTGATGTGATTGTAGACATAGTACATATGAATTTCAATTTCCAATTAATTTTTCGATGAAACAGACAAGCATTATACGATTGAAAAAAAAAAGTATCAACCACCATCAAATGAAATAGTATAATACAATAGCCACACACAAAAATCAAAAACAGAAATTAGCAGTCCCATTAATTAAGAGAGGCTCACAAATCTTAAGTTAGATTTCTATAATATAAAGTATCAACAGACAAACACAATAAGAACCTTAAACAACAAGTTTGGTTGAACTGTTCACATACATCAAAACAATTAATAAACAAAGAAACTTCAATTATGTATGCTCAACAGGAACAATAGATGTTGGAAGTAGATAAATCAAGTAGCAAGTAGAAGAATTGAGAAACAAGTATAGTACATGATACTTGGTCATCAATAAATGTTTTGACTGGACCACATGAAGATAAGAGGCATTGCTCCACCTTATCTCTTAACAACACCGTTTATGTTCTCTTAATTCATAAGAATTAGTTTGCTTATATGTTAAGTATAGAGGCCTACAAATAATGCATTCTTGTGTTATGCTAAAAATCAATTTGTGTGAATCAAGTATAGTGTTGACAACAATTCTCTCTTTCCTTCTCTCACTGCATATGTGTGTGTGAGAGATTTATGTTGTGATATGTCCCACTGATATCAGTAGCAATAGAAAATAAACAATTGATTAGAAGCAAGGATGGAGTTGAGATGCACACAAAACCATAGAACCAAATAATAAACAAAGAAAATTCAATTTTGTAAACTTGCCATGAAGAGTAGCAAATGAAAAATAAATTGTATATGTAGCTTACTTTCACCGGCGGTATTTCATAGGGTAAGTGCAAAGTTTCATCATCATTTGTTGGCACTGTTATAATGAAAATGGAAATAAAATTAATTAAGAAACGATAACGTGAATAACAATTAAAGCACCTGCATCATCTTCATTCTTTATTGCCATTAGGAGTTTTGAAGAGATGATGCAAGTGGCGCTATGCAATATTCACATCTTAATATGAAAATTGCTCTTTTAGTTGAATTTGCATACCTTTTAGTTGTTCAAACTAAAGCTTGTATTTCACCCTTCTGATCCCCTATTCATGTGATTTTGCAGCAACATAGGTGAATTATATATATAAAAGAAGGATTTGCACAACACTTGAAAATAAAAATAAAAAAGGATTTCAAAGAGGACGTCAAACATGAAAGAGTACTAAGAGATCAATTTAAAATATATAGTAGCGTAGTTATTATTTCAATTACCATTTTGTAATCGTAAAATGAATTATTTCAATTACCATTTTGTAATCATAAAATGAAGCTAAATCATGTTATGACAGCTTTTGTACCCTTGGTTGTAGCAAGAGACTTGTTGATACTTATTCTAAAATTAATTAATTGACCATATTCTTGTGGATAAAAATTACCTGTTGGATTTAGACTTGTGAATGAAATAATTTCTAAAACACACATTTAGGCATTGAAGAATATAACATGAATGAATAAAATTTCAAATCTAAAAACACAAATTTGTAACACAAAAAGAACATGAGTGATGAAAGTGAAAGCCAATGAGGCATTCAATCAAACATGAGTGATTGGAAATTTCATACACCGATGGTTAGACAAAAAAATTACTTTCAGTAAAGGAAATAACAATCATGTGATGATAACCTCTAGATTATTCAACCTGCCATATATGTAAAGGAAATAACTATCATGTGATGATAGCCTCTAGCTAGCAAATATACATTTCAATTCAACATATATTAAGAACAGACATTGTATATAGGAGAGTGAGAAATAGAAGTCTTAAAATTAAAGAGATTCAATACTTTATTGTTATCACACTTGCCTTGATGATTTCAAGAAACTACAAAACAAACCTACACAAAAAACAAAAAAAAAAACAAATCAAAAATAGTCATAACACTGATTTGAAAATTCCCAAACTACGAAACCAACAAACCAAACCCACAATAAATCTAAATATGAACAACAATCACCTTGGTTTGTGAAAACAAGCTACAAAAGTACCAAAATCCACTCCCCACAATCAAAACCTTCAACCTAATTGAACCTCCTTCTTAAGCAATATGCTATGTTGCAACAACTCTCTTTACAAAAATAGATTTTAAATAAGGAATAAAAATGAAAGAGAATGAGGGATGATGAAACAATAGCACACAAATTAGAACTACATAAACAGGGAGGTAAACTATAAAAGAGAACCCTAGAAAAATTCACAAAATATTATTGAAAACCAAAAAAGATATTGGAAATTGTGAACAAAAATAAGAAATAAAACTCCCCTAAATTCTTACTTTATAGATCAAAGTCTTGATGACGAATTGGTTTTGATAATTAAAGAGAGCGGGAGTGAGAGAGAGGGAGTACCGAATTGGTAAGCAAGGAAAATCGAGATAAAGCTACATGTTCTTACCTTTCCGGTGAGAAGCGGTAATGTTTTTGCCGATGACGGAAGCTTCGAAGTCGGAGCTAGAGACAACATCGATGGCTTTGAGATTGCCGGCAACAATGAATTTGGTTATCTTCTTCCTGATACAGTTTTCTGGATCCTGTATTGAATAATCAATGAGTCGTGTCCATCTATTTTATTGAATACATAGGGACGTATCTTAGCATATAACTATATTGATACAGATATGTAGAAGCAAAAACTGAGTGGAAGAAGAGGAAGAATCGTGAGAGTGGCGGGAATGATGTTTATTGGGAATATATGTGTGTATTTATTGACTTAGGGATGCTGATTGGGTAGTTCGAATCTCATATTCACTGCAGAAAGGTATATCAAAGGTCATGATAAATGTTTCAAGGTTTAGTGGTTAGTTGGGAGAGATGATCGCATTAAATGTTGGCCAAGGAGGGAAAACTTGAAGTGATTATGGCTAACTGCTAGCTTGACAGGTTTAACTTTTATTTATAATAAAGGATAGAATCATTCTTGTACCTACATAGAATGCACCATCGCTTTCGAATTCCTACACTTTTTTTCTGAGAAACTATCTTACAATCAAATACTTTTTTTTGAATGACAACTATAATATATAAAGAAAAAGCGAACAAGTACAAAATAGGCATGCAAAACACCAGAGGAGCCCAAAACACACCAAAAACATTAAAAAACCAGTACAACAAACATCATAGAAACACAAAAAACAACCAAAACCACAAAAAAAAAAAAGAACAACTACATGAACTGAAATTCCTGGCAGTTAACTGGTTCTGAACTAAAAACAGAGTATGAAAAATAAAATTCAGAAGCAGAAAAATAAGGTGCAGAAAGTAAAGGACACAATGAGTTTGTTAACCCAGTTCGGTGCAAACTCCATCTACTCTGGGGGATACCAATCCAGGAAGGAAATCTACTAAGTAGAATTAATTCTAAGACTCAACAGCCCCTGTTCTTCGTCTTATCACTTAATCTCTACCCTTCTAGACTTCTACCCAGGAGACCACCTAGGTATAAGAATTCACTTACTTCCTAACCAAGCAATCACAGCTCAGTGATTGTAAACTTAACAAAAACACACAAATTGAAGTCACACTTCAAGACAACAAAAACATCATTCGTGCTTAAAAGCTTTGAATGAATTACAACTCAAAACAATCTAAACCAACTCAAAACATACGAGTGGTGTACAAAACAAAGCCTAAGCTTACACAGACACAAAAACTCTAAGGGGGCGTTTGTTTGAAGGTTACAAAATTTATTCCCAGGTATCAACTTTCCCAGGAATGCGAAGGTTAAAATTTTATTCCCAGGAAAATATAGAAAAAAGTGTTTGGTTAATTGTTTAATTCCTGGGAACTTATTTTAAAATAATTCCAGGGAATAGGTAAAATACGTTTGGTTTGCGACGTAGAATCCTGGGAATGAACATTATAATTACACAAATGCCCCCATTGTATAAACTATAAAACTAACGTGTGTCAGTGATGTTTTTATACACACCAGTTTTGCTAGTAAATCTTGTGCAAATCAATTGAGAAGGAGTACTGTCATGCCTTGATTAAAGATGCTGGTAAACCGTGAAAATAAATTAACATGTGGGATTTTGTTGATTTTTTAAAATATCCCTGGATTGTAATTCCATTCTACTTTTCGATACCCATGCAAAATCAAAATTGTGAAAACAGTTATTTGGCATTCCTACCCAAATGGAACATAATCATTTTATCTATGCATATTTGGTTGGATCCTGTTTTGAATGTATTCAAGGAGGGAGGTTGGTTTCTTTACACCATTTCCTTATATTTATAGGTACACATAGCTATACTTGTGGTTGGAGAAACATAATCATGTGTTAATAAAAAAGCACTCAACATAGAAATGATAAGTTATAAAATTTAATTCAAGTGGGAATACAAATTTACCAGATTCTTAAAGTTGATTTGATCATGCCAACAAGTTCAATAAGTTCATGTAACCTTGTTAATTAGATGCTACTTTGCAGAATTGTATAGGATCATGTGCATTTGATGCACGCTATGATATGGTAGATTCACATGCTTAATTAAACATATATATTGTTCATCCCAACTATGTATGATCGATTTAATGCTTAATGGCCCCCTTATGCATCATTCAACTTATAAGATTAAAGAAAGTAAGTAGTGAAGTGGTCCTCACTTAGAAATATTAGTCATAGAGTGGTCTTGAGTGAAACCTATCATAAATTGGACTTAATTTGTATAGAGATTATTATGCAGAAAAGAACATATTGCTGCTTCATCTGACTCCCCTTCATACCCAGAAACGCACAAGAAGAGTACAAATAAAACTGCTGAAGCAGTGAGATAGTAGAAACATAAAAGAAAGAGAAAAAAAACTCAGCCAAAGCAGGTCAAAAACAACACACAGACTTGCACTGAGAATTGGACATACCAGTCTCAAAACTAAAGGAAAAGCAATAGCAGCCACAAACACCTAAAAAATCATAAAAGTATGGAATATAACTGCACTAAATTGCAGATCCAACAACAAAAACAAGGCTGGATGTACACTTTGCTCTTTATATCATCAATGATTGGAAATCAACCCCTAACAATAAGTTGCAAACTTCAATTTCACAGGAAGCTCCACTACTCTACAGAGAAAATTCAGCATGTTGGTAGCAATTACGAGCCGAAAGCCCCAGGACAGCCGCACAAAAATGAGAAACAGAACAGTAGCAACAGACTCACAGTAAGCAGCAGAAATAACTGCAGAGAAGCGCCCTAAGGCAATAACAGACAGAACTGCATAGCAGCACCAGTCATGTTTGCCTCAAGAACAATGCACAATCCCCATATTCACTATTAAAAACATTGCACAATCCACAAGAACAAACATGAAAAAAGACACTAAAAACTAGCTGCAACTTTATGCATAAACTGAAACCAATACAAAACATCACAAGATGATAAAAGAAAGCTTCACATATTGAACCACACTTTTCTAATGCGCCAAATAATTAAATGTCAGAATCATCTACATAGTGTACAATCTGTTATATATTCGACTAGTAATACAACCAATAGAGTAAATGAATTCAAAGGATAATCGAGGTCATTACACAACTAATAAAGACCATAATAACGAATACAACTAAATAATAAAAGAAAGTAAAGACAGTGGCTACATGAGTTTTTTTTTACCAAATTCAAAAAGAATTGAACATTCTAAATTCTACCTAGAACCATTGCTACTCAAAACAATGTCCACAAATTGCTTCCTCAATCCAGGAGTATCCATTGTGAAAAAATAGTCACAAAGGTTATTGTCTTTGGTGATAAGCATACCAGCCATTACCACTTCTGCATCGAACAATCCTTCTATTTCTTTTAAAATAGAGACAATCTGGTTCCTCCTATCAGCTGTGTGTTTCTCGTACACAAAACAAGAAGTGAAGACTTGTTTCATATTCTCAACACCATTAGCATAAATCTCACCCAATTTGTTCAATGAATTTGACATGCTATCAGAAGCATCATCATTATACTTCACCCTTTTTCCCCCACGCTTTCCGGTCCTATAATTAGAAGAATCACGTTGTGGCTGGTTTGTTGGATTTGATCCTGGAGCAGTAGTGTTATCTATGGGTGTTTCTGGCATCTGCGACTCAAAATTCTCATCATCATCATCATTCAAATTAATTCCTGATCCGCCCTCTTGTGTTGATTGAAAATTTTCCTTCTCCATCTCAGTAGGCATATCAACGATATCTTCTGTTACATTACCGGATGCTTTATCTTTTCCATATACAGTATCCAAGCTATCATAGTGTGGAAATGGTTTTCCATACAAGCCAATTGCGGTAGGGTGAGACTGCATTAAAGGAAAAAGTGTTTAGAAATATAAATTTAATGCAAAAAAAGATATTATGAATTTATCAAATGTGGAATATTATGTCTTATATTACCTTGCACCATTGATTATAAATTTCCTTCTCTACTACAATCATCTTTTGGGTAGCATTCCACCCAAAACCACTTGCACTTAGACCCAACATATCTTTGATTGCAGAATATTGTTTTTTAAGGTGCTTCACTCTTGATTCAATATGTGGGTTAGCTTTTAGTGTGCAATCTGGGAATTTGCTGTGAATATATTTCTCCAATGCTTTAGTATACCCAGGTTTAAATGAGTTTGCATCAGCCTTCCAACCATCGTCCACTAATTTCAACAAACCTTCCACTAATACTCCATCTTCTTCAGGAGTCCATTGTCGCTTTGTGATTCTTACATTTTGATTTTCAGAGGACCCGTCCATCTATTCAACAACTCAACAAGTGCGTGCATGTCAAAATATATAAGAACAAACAATAAATAAAATCATATTACAAGTACATATTAAAAAAAAAACTCTTAAAAAGAAACAGATTTGATTAATGAAACTTTTAAATCAAAGTCAATAGTACATTGAAAATAAAAATTACAATCAAATTGAAATGTCAAATAAAAAACATGAAAATTTTCAATGATTTCCACCTCTCCACCTATTAAATATATCTAATGAAAAACTATCTCTCCATTGACTCCATGTCGTACTTGGCTCCACCGTAGTTATCATGTCACCAGACATGACTTCATCAGAGAACTCATCATTTTCTAAATTCAATTCCAAAGGATCCAATGTCATTTCTTTGCGAATAAGATTATGTAGAAGACAACAAGCTGCTATTATTCTTCCTTGAGTTTTTACAGGATAAAATGACTTCTCTCTCAGTATAGCCCAACATCCTTTCAAAAGTCCAAAACATCTTTCTATTACATTCCTAGCTGAAGAATGTTTCATATTGAAAAATTCTTTAGGGGTAGATGGTTGTAATCCATTCCTCCACTCACTAAGGTGATACCTTTGACCTCTATAAGGAGTAAGAAATCCTTCTCCATTCATATATCCAGCATTACATAAATAATAATACCCTATCATAAATAAAACTGAAGTTAAAATCCATAAACTATGCAAGACATGTTTTATTTTTATATTAATCTATACTATTGTACCTTGAGGAACCTTTAAACCATTTGGTTGAGAAATAGCATCTCTAAGGACTCTAGAGTCAGCAGCTGATCCCTCCCAACCAGGCAAAACATATATGAATTGTAAATCTGGTGAGCATACACCTAACACATTTGTAGCTATCTCACCCTTCCTTGTCCTGTATCTACTTTTGTCAGCTTCAGGCACATTGACCTTGATGTAAGTGCCATCAAGAGCTCCTAAACAATTTTTAAAGTATTTCCATCGTTCGTCTGTGTTGCCCTCCAAAATTGGTTTAGGTTGTTTTAACAATTCTTTATGACACTTCAAAACTGCCAATAATACATTACTGAAATGCCTACTAATCGTTTCACCAGACCTAACAAATTGTCTTCTAATCATTCTATTCTTAACATGATGTGCCAATATATGTAAAAACATGGCCACCAACTCCGCCACACACATGTGTCGAGTAGGAAGCAAACCACCAATAACTTGCAACATGTCACATAGTTTGTGGAAAGCAGCTCTATCCATCCTTGTATTTTCAACGCAAGCCAAATCACTCATGTAAATAATTCTACGAAAATGGACTTCTCTAACTAAACTTCTTTCATAAAAATCCCATGACCTTTTTCGCTTTTTCGAACGCTTACTTAACTCAAGGTAGCATAACAAAATTGTCATCAACATAAAGTAATTCAACATCTCCATATATATCATAAACATTGCTATGATTTTTTTCTTCCTATCATGCATTTCCATCAAATGTGTCATGATAAAAAAAAATTGCTGCAGGTCATAATACTATATTAGAAACATAGGAATTACACCATATATAACATTCTAAACATAGCAAAACATCCAAATATATAGTGATTCCAAATTTGACAAATCTCACTTTCTTAGATAATAATTCACACTTAGTCTAAAAGTTGGAAAAAACATGTTATATACTTCATTTTCAGAATCAGAGTTCTAACACATGAGTATTGATTATTAGCATATGCTGAAGTAGCATATGTAAATGTTGGAAAAAATAACCCATCTACTTTTGATACCTCATCAAAAGGACATATCACACTGGTTTAAAAAAAAAGGGAAAAAACATTTTTGCTATTAATTTTTCAGGTTCTACTTTCCCTTGATAGTTAAATAAGTCTCTTCTTTTATTCTTTTGTGAAAAGTAACAACTGTGACATGTTCTCAGTCAATATTTATCTAGATGACCAAACTATTGTGAAGTTAATGAGCTAGACAAACTTGATCAATGTGTGGAGGAAGTGCTAGATATTTTCAATTCCCTTTGTTAACTATGTTCTCATGAAGGTTCTACATATTCATATTCCTATATAATCATCTTTATGAGTGTAATTTGTAAATGAGCACACACGGAAACACCATGAGAGAGAGAGAGTAGGTACCTTTTTCCACTGCAGGCTGAGGGTTGAAGGGCTGATGGAGTACGAATAACCTACAATCAAGCATAATCAGTCAAGACGTACTAAACGGGTAAATTACAAATATTACAAAGCCAAATAGAAGCTGCTGCTGCTGCTGCGCCAGCAGTAATTCTGCTGTCATACAGCTGCTGGTGCGCCAAAACAGAACCACAGTACAGCAAAAACAGCCGCATAAAATGGCTAAAAACACCACTAAAATTGCCCTAAACGCTGAGCACAGCCCAACCCCAGCAACCACTGACAACCCGACCCAAACTCCCTGGCTGGAGAACCCCACAACAGCTGTTCCACGCATCATAATACTATATTAGAAACATAAGAATTACACCATATATAACATTCTACACAGAGCACAAACATCCAAATATACAGTGATTCCAAATTTGACAAATCTCACTTTCTTAGATAATATTTTACACTTGGGAACATGTTATATACTTCATTTTCAGAATTAGAGTTCTAACACATGCTTATTTGTTATTAGCATATGCTGAAGTCTTAAAAACAAAGAATTCAAGCTCATGGATATCTCATGGTATGGAATCACTATTACAATTATCACAAAAAAAGAATAGAATGAATAAAATGATAATTTTTTGGGAAAAGTTAGAAGAAGGTGAGTTAATAATAACACGTTGTCTCTAAAAATTGTTTTGCATCGATTCATGATGGAAAAAAAATAAAAGAATGCCAAATTGTGCAGAGATATAACATTGAACAACATACTAGTTGACTCAGATTATGTACCACGTCTTGCAGATTTTGGCACTGCAAAGTTGCCAAGCTTTAACAATTCAACTTGGAGCTCAGTTGCTGGATCCTATGGCTACATGGCTCCAGGTACATAATCCATTTGATGATTGAGATTATGAGCACTTTCATACTCCACGGATGTATATAATAACTATTTTCTTTTTTCACTTATTTTAGAGGAGTTAAATTCTGATATATACTTCATAGTTCATATGATATAATACATGTTTTCCCCGTACTAGCATTTTATTTGAATATTAAATCTATAATTTAAAACAATTGGATATGTACATGACTAATTCATTTAGTAACAAAGCTGAGTTAAAATTCTCATAAAAAAAAGAACAAAAATGGGTTGAGACAAAGCAATAAGCAACAACAGCAGACAAAAAAATAGAGAAATGATATCAATCACCAAATCTATGTTGAGTAATGGAAGAATTAAAATGAAATTAGATGGTACCTTGAAGAGAAGAGTGAAATCCAAAACCCAAATAGCAATCAATTGATGAACACCACAAAGATCATGGGTTCTTTTTATAGAAGATCATGGGTGAAATTTTTTAGCGGGAATAGCAGCAGCAACTCAGAAAAAGAATAGTGGGAATGGCAAGGGCAGAAATGGTATTTTTTGAAGATCATGGGTTTTCATTCCCTGGGAATAAAACTTTCCCAAGCTATCTCATGGGAATAAAAGGGATGAAATTTGGGTTGAACGTGGGGGAAAAGTGGGGGAGAACGTGGGTGTATTGCTTTCCTGGGAAAAATGTATTCCTGGGCATATTTGTGTGGTTCCCACCTACCAAACAAAGGAATATTTAATTTCAGCCTTAGATTCCTGGGAACTATTTTTGTAACCCTCAAACAAACACCCCCTAAAACAAATTTCCGGTTTTTGACACATGAAATTTCCAATAGCAAAGTCCTCTTTAAATAGTCTTCAGCTGCAACATAATTCTGAACACAATCTTCAAAGATATACTCCCAGAATTATTTTAGAAGCAAATAGAAGCTCACATAAAATTCACAAATATATTTTCCAAAGATTTACTTGAAAATATATTCACAAATAATTGAATCAAATCTTCTTCAATTGATATGATTCTGAAATATGCAAAGGCTCAAAAAGGAAACATATATTTCTGAATTATTGCAAAGATACTTTGAAAATATATTCATCAATAAACACGAAGCCAATCTTCAATAGATCTTCACATAAAATTATCATACTTCTGGAAACTTCAGCCATGATAAATCTTCAACAAATCTTCAAAGATATTGTGAGAATTAACAAAATGAGATTTTTAGCTTCTGAAGACACAATGCTTGTATATTTGATTTTTGCAAAACATGTAGCCAACACTCAAATATCCAACAATCTCCCCCTTTGGCAAATTTTTGGCTAAAATCAAATTGAGCACAACAACAAGCAAATTCTTCAAACATCAAGGTACACAACCATGAAGAACAAAACACAAATGTAGCAATAGAGTCAGCAACGGATGAAATGCTATGTTAACACATAAAAACTCCCCTTACAACATACAACAGCAGTTTCTGAGGTACAACTTCTCCCCCTGAAACACACATTCAGGAACTCCCCCTGAAACACAACACTCAAGAACTCCCCCTAAACAGCTCAGCTCCTGACAAATCAGCACACATACTTCTGAACAGATCAGCACATACACTCTCCCCCTGAGGCAAACAGATCAGACCACACATATTTCTCCCCCTTTTTAGCCAAACAAATTTGACAAAACACCAGCAAATACCAGGAGCAAGAAACACAACACAGAACACAAACACAACTAATCAGCACAGAACTCAGCACAACACCAGCAAGGATCAGAACTACTCAGAGTCCATACACAAAAGAACAACCACAACTGTAGAGAATAGCACAAATGCAGACCAGAAACACAAACAGAAAATCCAGGACTTCATTCACAAACTTGACAGTCTTCAGACTCAGCATCAGAACTTGCTTAGTCTTCATTAGACACAATCACCAGATGCTGCTCAATTGAAGTGTGCCTCAGGCACATTCAGAACCTTCTTCCCAACAATCTGCTTTTCAAGTTCAGCAATTCTCTTCTGAACACAGGATACACCATCTTCAGACTTACTAGAAACTAGTGCTTTCTGAACAGGAACAGGAACCACCACTTTGCTCCAAACTTTGGATGATCCAGCACCAGAACTCATCTGTGCTACAGAAATGGGCTTGCTGTCATCAGCAATAGCCTTTCCTTTTCCTTTGTTCAGCCTCTCAGCAACACTAGCACACTTAGGTCTCCATTCTTTCTTGATCTTGCTTTTGTTCACAGCAGGTTCCATTTTTCTGTGGTGAAAATGCTTGGGATATCCATGCAGTTTGTAACAAAAAGGTTTAATGTGTCCCTTTTTACCACAATGATGACATACCCAAGGATGAGATGCCTTCTTGTCTTTAGATTCCTGAGGTTTGTTCTTAGGTTTCCTAATCAGTGGAACATGAGTATTAGCAGGAGGTAGAAACCTCTTAGCAGGTTTTTGTTGTTTGATGTTCAGGTTCTGATCAACAAATCCAATGCCATTTGGTTTTCCCTAATTCTGTTTCTCCAAAATTTCTTCCAGCACATCAGTACCAGTGTTCAACATTCTGACTTGTTTCTTTACATGTTCAAGTTGAGAGTTCAGCTGGGTTACCTCATCTTTGAGATCAGAAATATGTGCTAGATGATCACTTCTTTCAGCATACAATTGACTGATAGTCTTTTTCTGATTTACCAACTGCTTGCACACTTCTTCAAATTTAACATGCCACTTCTTGCAAACAACAGCAGGATCTTTATAAGACAATTCTCCATGTGACTTCTGTAACACCCATATAGAGATTGCCTAGGATCTCTTATGAGTATTAAAATTTCGTACTGGATACATTAAATACAATACAGAAAAGTTGTTTATTAAATCCACAATACATAAGTTCATGATACAACTCAAGATCCAATACATAACATTCCTTATAATATACATTATATACATCAATCTTTTACAACATCCACATGATAAAACATAATACGGCACGATCAATCCGTAGCTTTCTCTTTACCTTTGCGTCGTGCCACCTGAGAAGAACCTGCACCAGAAGGAAAGGGATGAGACATAAAGTCTCAGTGAGCTCCTACCCTACCTACTGTTTGGCAACCTCAGGGAACCTAGGGTCGCCGTGCCTACCTCGGCGATCGTGGGGATAACTATGATCGCCAAGTCTTAACTTGCCCATAGAGGGTCATCTGACTGATTTTGCTGATTTGGTGATCAAGGGGAAACCTAGGATCACCGTCTGATAACTGCTGACTGATATCTGATAGTTGTCTGAATAAATATTGTCTGACTGATAATATAATAGAATAATAACTGATACTTTGAGTTAGCTGTTAGCGTTGAACAAACATTATTATCTGGGTTCATTTTACGGAATGCCCCCGGGTGGAGTAACCCCGAAGCACATTCCCCTGATAACCGGTGAAAATTCCTATCATATCAGGCTAACACCGGACTCCTCTTGTCGTCGTGCGGTTACCCTTGCGGAATAACACGTCCCACTGGCGTGAACCTCCTGTGTCCCACTGGCGTGAACAACAGAAGACACGACTTAATATAAGTTTTTACTGTTGCGTATACCTCCCGTGTCCCACTGGCGTGAACGACGGAAGACGCAAATAAATAATCTGTAAACTGAAACGTGAACATTTCATGTCCCACTGGCGTGAACGATGAAAGTCACGACTTAAATGTAATAGTCTTTAGTCTATCCTCTACGTGAACCATTCGTGTCCCACTGGCGTGAACATCGAAGGCCACGGCTTAATCTTACTAATTCTGAACTCTTAACCTATATAAGGTTCTAATCTTGAAACTTGGTAATATTCTAATTAACCTATCAAGGTTCTTGACCCATCGTTCTCATGAGCCATTCCTAGGGCTTACTTAAGCCTGTAACTTAGTTCATGGTTTTCCAAACTTTGTATAACCTTTGCTCAAGTAATATTTTAATCTTTGGAAACATGTAAAATGAACTAAAATGGATGGTTTAAGTTCTAAAAATGTATTATAGAAAATCAGTTGCCAAAAGCCATGCACGCGCGAACCAGAACCCCCAGAACAGCTCAACTAGGTTGGACTGTTCAAGGCTGGTCGCTACAGCGCCCTTCTGGTCGCTACAAGCGACAGCAGGCAGAACTTGGTCGCTACAGCGCCCAGTTCCTCGCTACAAGCGACAACCATCGCTACAAGCGCCTGCGTGGTCGCTACAAGCGCGGCTAGGCAGGGAAAAACCCAGTTTGGTCGCTACAAGCGACCGCCCGTCGCTACAGCGACCATATCAGTAAAAACCTGTGTAAAAACGTGATTTCCACCATTTTTGTCCATTTAATGGTACCCATGCTTCTCAAACATGGTAAATATGATTTTCTTTCATAAATTGACAATTTTAAACACTCATGAGCAAAGATTAAACAAGCAAGGAAATTAGGGTAAACTAGAAATCTTTCTAAAACTTGTAAAACTTATCAAAACACTCTAATTAGGTTCTAAAATCTGAAATGAGCTCACCTAAACCTTGTTTGGTGCTGGTTCAACTTGTTTCTTGCAAACCCTAGCTTGATCCTTCCTTATTCTTCCTATTACTCTAGCTTCCAACTCAAGTTTGCTTGCATAAGCTTCTCACAAGGATTGGGATGAAAGCTTGAAGGATTAGAGTGGGAGGGAGTGGCGTGTGGATGAGAGAAAGGAGGGAGAGAAACTGATTTTGAGAGAGTGTGAGTGAAGAAGAAAACACAAATGAAAATATCTAGCCAAGCCTATGTTTTATAATCCCACCTTTTGAATTAATTACCAAAATGCCATTCCATGAATTACTAATTTGCCACGCTTATTAAATGCTTCTCACACTGATAACTGATACTAATAAGCGGGATATTACAATCTACCCCCCTTAAAGAAATTTCGTCCTCGAAATTTAGAATTTACCTGAAAATAGATGGGGATAATTCTCTTGCATCTCTGATTCTAACTCCCACGTTGCTTCGCCGTCGGGAGAACCCTTCCACACAACTTTGACAATAGGGATTTCCTTGTTCCGCAAGGTCTTAACATCGCGATCAATTATCTGGTCTGGTTCAGGTTGAAAAGTCAAGTCTGATCTCAAATCAATACTGTCCAATTCCACTGGTTGAAAAGGATCAGGGATAAACTTCCTCAGCTGGGAGACATGGAATACATCATGCAACCCTGACATGGCTGGGGGCAGCGCTAACTGATAAGCTGCCGGACCAACACGACGAAGTATCTGGAATGGTCCAACATATCTTGGACAAAGCTTCTTGGTTCGGAATGCTCCTCTTAATCCCAGCTTGGGTGTAACCTTAAGAAATACATGATCTCCTTCATCAAACTCTAAGGGTCTTCGCCTCCTATCAGCATAGCTTTTCTGACGACTTTGTGCTGTTCTCATTTTATCTTGAATAGACTTAATCTTTAGAGTCGTCTCCTGAATGATCTCTGGACCCAAAATGCTCTTATCTCCAACCTCAGCCCAACAAAGCGGGGTCCTACACTTCCTACCATACAGTGCTTCATAAGGTGCCATTCCAATGCTAGAATGGTAACTGTTGTTGTAAGAGAATTCAATCAAGGGTAGGTGATCGTTCCAACTTCCTCCATCTTCTAGAATACATGCACGTAGCATATCCTCTAAAGTCTGAATAGTTCTTTCTGATTGGCCATCTGTTTGAGGATGATGGGACGTGCTCATCTTTAATCTTGTCCCCAAAGCTTTCTGAAAAGCTTTCCAAAAGTGAGAAGTGAAGATAGGATCTCTGTCAGACACTATACTAGCAGGTACACCATGGAGTTTCACTATCTCTGCAATAAACAATTCAGCATACTGAGAGGCTCGGTAAGTGGTCTTAACCGGCAAGAAATGTGCTGACTTAGTTAACCGGTCCACTATTACCCATATGGAGTCATGTCCTCGCTGTGTTCGAGGCAATCCAGTCACAAAATCCATGGTTATATCTTCCCATTTCCATTGTGGAATTTCTAACGGTACTAACATTCCCGCAGGCCTTTGATGTTCAATCTTCACCTGCTGACAGACAATGCATCGCGCTACAAATTCCGCAACATCTCTTTTCATGCTCGGCCACCAATAATCTCTTTTCAGATCTTGGTACATCTTGGTGGTACCTGGATGAATGCTGAAACTGCTTTTATGCGCCTCTTCTAAAATCACCCTTTTCAATACCTCATCGTTCGGAACATAAACTCTTCCCTCAAACAGTAATGTTCCATCAGGTGCAAAAGAAAACTCCGGTTGGCTAGCTTTTCTTTGCATATCCATATCCATACATTGCGCTTGTGCAATCCTAGATCGTAGGTCGCACGAAATCTCTAACTTGTTTAATAAAATGCCACCATCCAAATCGATAACATGAAGATTAAGGTCTCTAAATTTTTCATACAACCCACACGTGTGCATCATCACCTCAGCTCTTACCAAAGCCTTTCGACTTAAGGCATCTGCTACCACATTTGCCTTTCCTGGATGGTATTTCAGATCAAAATCAAAATCCTTCAAATACTCCATCCATCGCCTTTGCCTCATATTCAGATCTCGTTGATCAAACAAATACTTCAAACTCTTATGGTCGCTGAATAAATCAAATTGCGCACCATACAAATGGTGTCTCCATATCTTCAATGCAAAAACTATGGCTGCTAACTCAAGATCATGGGTGGGGTAATTCTCCTCATGAGTCTTGAGCTGTCTGGACGCATACGCTATTACATTTTCTCCTTGCATGAGAACACTTCCCAGTCCCTTGGAAGATGCATCGCAGAAAACGGTGTATCTCCTTTCAGGATCTGGTATTGCCAACACAGGGGCCTTAGTCAATTTCTTCTTTAAAACTCTGAAACTTTCTTCACATTCATCATCCCAAATAAAGGGTACATCTTTTCTGGTGAGGCGTGACAGGGGTAAAGCAATCTGAGAAAACTTCATGATAAATCTTCGATAATAACCTGCCAAGCCTAGAAAGCTCCTGACTTCAGCTACATTCTTTGGTCTTTCCCAATTGAGAACAGCCTCAACTTTAGATGGATCAACAGCTACTCCTCCTTGAGAAATAACATGACCCAAAAACTTAATCTCGGACAGCCAAAACTCACACTTGCTAAACTTAGCATACAGCTGCTTGTCTCTAAGGACATCTAATACAATTCTCAAATGCTGAGCATGCTCTTGAGGATCCTTAGAATAGATCAAGATGTCATCAATGAAAATCACCACAAATTGATCGAGATAGGGCTGAAATATCCTATTCATGTAATCCATAAACACTGCTGGAGCATTAGTTACACCGAAAGGCATAACCAAAAATTCATAGTGTCCGTAACGCGTTCGAAACGCCGTCTTAGACACATCTGAAGATTTAATACGAATTTGATGATAACCCGATCGAAGATCAATCTTGGAAAATACTGTTGCTCCCTTGAGCTGATCTAAAAGATCATCAATCCTTGGAAGAGGATACCTGTTCTTGATAGTCACTTTGTTAAGTTGGCGGTAGTCAATACATAGCCTCATGCTACCATCCTTTTTCTTAACTAACAAAACTGGAGCACCCCAAGGTGATACACTCGGTCTGATGAAATGCTTCTGGATTAAATCCTCGAGTTGAGATTTCAACTCTTTCAACTCTGTTGGTGACATTCTGTACGGTGTCACTGACACCGGCTCCGCTCCTGGAATCAAATCAATTGAAAACTCCACCTCACGCTCTGGAGGTAAACTCGTGACTTCTGAAGGAAAAACATCTAGGTATTCATTCACAACAGGAATGTCACTGGGACTTAACTCTGACTCTGAAGCCACAGTGAGCATTACATAAAATCCTTTGTCTTGAGCACAAATAAACTGGATTAACTGATGGGTGCGGTTAATCAATTCTGATAAAGCCACACCTTCTGTCGTATCACTGGTAGGCATATAAATACTCTTCTCTGAACATCCTATATAGACATGATTAGCAGAGAGCCAATCCATGCCTAAAATTACATCCAATTGCTCCATCGGGAGACAAACTAAATCAACATAGTAAGTCTTGCTAGACACAGTGATAGGACAGCTTTCACAAACATACTTAGCCTCAATTCCGCCTTCAGTAGCGGTTGATACTAACATTGGAGGGTTCAACGGAGACAAGGGTAATTGCAACGTCTCCACACATTTATAAGAAATAAAAGAACATGTAGCGCCGCAATCGAAAAGAACCTTTACTGGATTTGTACCCAAATAACACATACCGGCAATTAAATCTTCATTGGCCGAAGCCTTGGCGCCGTCAAGAGAGTACACTCTGCCCCTACTAGTAGTTGTTCCTTCAGCTGATCCTTTACCACGTCTGTTTGGACACTCTGATATGAAATGCCCTGGCTGTTTACATCCATAACAAATTCCAGCTCCAACCAAGCACTCTCCTTTATGCATTCTACCACATGTCTTGCAAGTAGGATTAGTCCTCAAAGGATTATATTGTGGAGAGTAGGTCTGTTTTCCTCTCTGAGGAGATCCTTTCGGCTTAAGCTTATCGTGATACTTATCGGACATCCTGCTTTTCTTTTTCTCATAAGCTGCTGCTCTTTCCTTCGAGGCCTTTGCAAGTCCTGCCTCAACCACTAAGCTATCATGCACCAACTCGTCATAACTCGCAGTTCTCTGAAGGCTAACTGCCGTATCAATCTCACCCCTTAATCCTCTTTTATACTGATTCATCTTCCACACTTCATTCTCGGCATACTCATTGTGGGTAGAATAGTAGGACAACTCCTCAAATTTCTTTGTGAACTCAGCAACCGACATATTACCTTGTTTCAACTCTAAGAACTCTTGTTCTTTCTTTACCTTGTAGGACAAAGGTAAATACTTTTCTAACATCACTCCTTTAAAGTTCTCCCAATTCACTTCTACACCATTGGCTTCCATCCTGCGCTGAGCAGATTCCCACCAGTCTTCTGCTGCGCCTCTGAGTTGGTTTGTTGCATAGACTACTTTATCTTCCTCTGAACATTCAGCCATTCTAAAGATCTTCTCCATCTGCTTAATCCACTTTCTTGCTTCTTGTGGTTCACCTTCTCCATTGAACTCCGGAGGGTGATGCCTGTTGTATTCACGGAACACTGGGTTACCAATAGCAGGAGGAGGTGGTGGCTGTGGATGGAAACCTTGACCTTGCTGCATCATTTCCATCCATTGTTGTTGAGCCTGGGCTTGTTGCTGAGACTGTTGTTGCATCATCAGCATCATTTGCTGATACTGTAATGCATTCTGAGCTTGTTGCTCTTGGTATTGCTGCTGCCAGGCCTGCTGTTGTTGCATCATCTGTTCCCATGAATTCTGACTGGGTCCTCCACTTTCGTCACTAGCTTGATTAGTACGAGGTCTACCTCTTCTTCTCCCAGACATCTTATCCTGGCTGTCATATACAAGTCAAAGTGATCAGTTTTAACTGAACATAACATCTAGAATAATGTCCTGGATCCAAGAGGTCCATAAACTTGGATTGTACTTTAATGACCCATGGCACAGTCTGAATCGACCTGCTCTGATACCAAATTGTAACACCCATATAGAGATTGCCTAGGATCTCTTATGAGTATTAAAATTTCGTACTGGATACATTAAATACAATACAGAAAAGTTGTTTATTAAATCCACAATACATAAGTTCATGATACAACTCAAGATCCAATACATAACATTCCTTATAATATACATCATATACATCAATCTTTTACAACATCCACATGATAAAACATAATACGGCACGATCAATCCGTAGCTTTCTCTTTACCTTTGCGTCGTGCCACCTGAGAAGAACCTGCACCAGAAGGAAAGGGATGAGACATAAAGTCTCAGTGAGCTCCTACCCTACCTACTGTTTGGCAACCTCAGGGAACCTAGGGTCGCCGTGCCTACCTCGGCGATCGTGGGGATAACTATGATCGCCAAGTCTTAACTTGCCCATAGAGGGTCATCTGACTGATTTTGCTGATTTGGTGATCAAGGGGAAACCTAGGATCACCGTCTGATAACTGCTGACTGATATCTGATAGTTGTCTGAATAAATATTGTCTGACTGATAATATAATAGAATAATAACTGATACTTTGAGTTAGCTGTTAGCGTTGAACAAACATTATTATCTGGGTTCATTTTACGGAATGCCCCCGGGTGGAGTAACCCCGAAGCACATTCCCCTGATAACCGGTGAAAATTCCTATCATATCAGGCTAACACCGGACTCCTCTTATCGTCGTGCGGTTACCCTTGCGGAATAACACGTCCCACTGGCGTGAACCTCCTGTGTCCCACTGGCGTGAACAACAGAAGACACGACTTAATATAAGTTTTTACTGTTGCGTATACCTCCCGTGTCCCACTGGCGTGAACGACGGAAGACGCAAATAAATAATCTGTAAACTGAAACGTGAACATTTCATGTCCCACTGGCGTGAACGATGAAAGTCACGACTTAAATGTAATAGTCTTTAGTCTATCCTCTACGTGAACCATTCGTGTCCCACTGGCGTGAACATCGAAGGCCACGGCTTAATCTTACTAATTCTGAACTCTTAACCTATATAAGGTTCTAATCTTGAAACTTGGTAATATTCTAATTAACCTATCAAGGTTCTTGACCCATCGTTCTCATGAGCCATTCCTAGGGCTTACTTAAGCCTGTAACTTAGTTCATGGTTTTCCAAACTTTGTATAACCTTTGCTCAAGTAATATTTTAATCTTTGGAAACATGTAAAATGAACTAAAATGGATGGTTTAAGTTCTAAAAATGTATTATAGAAAATCAGTTGCCAAAAGCCATGCACGCGCGAACCAGAACCCCCAGAACAGCTCAACTAGGTTGGACTGTTCAAGGCTGGTCGCTACAGCGCCCTTCTGGTCGCTACAAGCGACAGCAGGCAGAACTTGGTCGCTACAGCGCCCAGTTCCTCGCTACAAGCGACAACCATCGCTACAAGCGCCTGCGTGGTCGCTACAAGCGCGGCTAGGCAGGGAAAAACCCAGTTTGGTCGCTACAAGCGACCGCCCGTCGCTACAGCGACCATATCAGTAAAAACCTGTGTAAAAACGTGATTTCCACCATTTTTGTCCATTTAATGGTACCCATGCTTCTCAAACATGGTAAATATGATTTTCTTTCATAAATTGACAATTTTAAACACTCATGAGCAAAGATTAAACAAGCAAGGAAATTAGGGTAAACTAGAAATCTTTCTAAAACTTGTAAAACTTATCAAAACACTCTAATTAGGTTCTAAAATCTGAAATGAGCTCACCTAAACCTTGTTTGGTGCTGGTTCAACTTGTTTCTTGCAAACCCTAGCTTGATCCTTCCTTATTCTTCCTATTACTCTAGCTTCCAACTCAAGTTTGCTTGCATAAGCTTCTCACAAGGATTGGGATGAAAGCTTGAAGGATTAGAGTGGGAGGGAGTGGCGTGTGGATGAGAGAAAGGAGGGAGAGAAACTGATTTTGAGAGAGTGTGAGTGAAGAAGAAAACACAAATGAAAATATCTAGCCAAGCCTATGTTTTATAATCCCACCTTTTGAATTAATTACCAAAATGCCATTCCATGAATTACTAATTTGCCACGCTTATTAAATGCTTCTCACACTGATAACTGATACTAATAAGCGGGATATTACAACTTCTTAACATCAGTATTGGTAACAAGGCCAATGCTTTTTACTTTCTTTTCCATTCTGCCAGAAAATATCTCCCTGGAGCTCACCCAAAAAAAACAAGCAGGGTGCCTGCTCTGATACCAATTGAAATTCCTGGCAGTTAACTGGTTATGAACTAAAAACAGAGTATGAAAAATAAAATTCAGAAGCAGAAAAATAAGGTGCAGAAAGTAAAGGACACAATGAGTTTGTTAACCCAGTTCGGTGCAAACTCCACCTACTCTGGGGGATACCAATCCAGGAAGGAAATCTACTAGGTAGAATTAATTCTAAGACTCAACAGCCCCTGTTTTCGTCTTATCACTTAATTTCTACCCTTCTAGACTTCTACCCAGGAGACCACCTAGGTATAAGAATCCACTTACTTCCTAATCAAGCAATCACAACCCAGTGATTGTAAACTTAACAAAAACACACAAATTGAAATCACACTTCAAGACAATAAAAACATCATTCGTGCTTAAAAGCTTTGAATGAATTACAACTCAAAACAATTTAAACCAACTCAAAACATACTAGTGGTGTACAAAACAAAGCCTAAGCTTACACAGACACAAAAACTCTAAAACAAATTTCTGGTTTTTGACACATGAAATTTCCAATAGCAAAGTCCTCTTTAAATAGTCTTCAGCTGCAACGTAATTCTGAACACAATCTTCAAAGATATACTCCCAGAATTATTTTAGAAGCAAATAGAAGCTCACATAAAATTCACAAATATATTTTCCAAAGATTTCCTTGAAAATATATTCACAAATAATTGAATCAAATCTTCTTCAATTGATATGATTCTGAAATATGCAAAGGCTCAAAAAGGAAACATATATTTATGAATTATATTTTGCAAAGATACTTTGAAAATATATTCATCAATAAACACGAAGCCAATCTTCAATAGATCTTCACATAAAATTATCATACTTCTGGAAACTTCAGCCATAATAAATCTTCAACAAATCTTCAAAGATATATATTGTGAGAATTAACAAAATGAGATTTTTAGCTTCTGAAGACACAATGCTTGTATATTTGATTTTTGCAAAACATGTAGTCAACACTCAAATATCCAACATGAACATTCACCTAAAACAAAGTTTGTAAAACCCACTTGACTGTGGCGATCTATGAAAAGCCCAGATACGTAGTACGGGTGAGGGTGCGATATGATACGGGTACGCGGATACATGAAAATTTTAAAATTCAGGATACGATACGGCTAAGATACGTTAACAAAATATTTATACTAAAATTTATATGCATGTAAAATACTTAAAAAAATAAACATTGATTACTCTTCAATACTATAATCATAAAAGTCACTATTTATTTTTGACAAAATAAAAGTTCACAATTTATAAAAAAAAACAATACATGTGATCAAAATAAAAAATGTAAAGTTTTCATATAAATCATATTTTATTTTCATTCATATGTTAGTATATCAACAAATGCATCAATAAAATAACTCAAAACAAAGTTTGTTTATATTGATTGATTGAATCTCCCCTCTCTCTCTCTCTCTCTCTCGTTACTTTCATCCACCAATAACATAATTTTTAATTGGTTAATCAAAAACAATTACAGTGATCATATCTTAAATTGAATTATATACATCTCTATTGAATTTACACAACAGAGTCTCACTTTTTTATCCTTCATTTTTTTTCAGGATACGTCTCTGTGAAGTATCTTATAAGTATATGTGTGTATCTGTCGAGTATCTTATAAATATCCGATAAAATATATATTTTAAATTAAAATAATTAATTCTAATGCTTCGTGGGTATGTATCTACGAGTATCTGCGGAGTATCGGTATCCGATACAGGTACGTCTCTATTTTAGATTATCTGGGCTTCATAGATGGCCATAAATTAATTTTATAAATAGCCACACTTCTAGACGATGAAAAAAGAAAGAATTGACGGCAATTCAGGGGAGTACAATGTTCTTTTTTAATTGCTTTTGCAAAAACCAAAATTATCACTTTAATTTTCTTCAAGTCTTAAAATTAACAACCGTGACATTTTTACGCATGCTTTTGATGACAGTTTTCTAGGTTGACGAAGTCGGATATGTTTATAATTTTTTTTTGATGAAATTAGATCTAGGTTAAATTAAAAATGAAGATGAAGATGGAAATGAAATCGAAATTTGAAGATGAAGAAGATATGGGTTCAATGTTTATTTATTTGCCTTCTTCCTCCTCTTCAAATTCCCCTTCTTCGTGGCCTCTTCATCAAACTATTTGAGAAGATTAATGATACAAAATTAGCACGTGTACTAACTTACATAACTTCTACTCGGTAGTGTCGTTATTATTAAGGATGTTTGTAAAATGGGGGTGCACTGAGGCAATAGGTTTGGTTTGCAAGATAATATAAATAACAAATTAATTATAAAATTGGTAATGAATTTATAGGAAATATGATAAGGTCTTTCGAATCATTTGTTCATCACGAATTGGTAAACTGAACCTACATGTCACTCCCTTGACTCAGAGCCTTCTTTTCTAATTATAATTCCTTGATCCCTTAGGTGAACCTATAATCATCAAAGGTTTTAAAGTCCGTTAATTTCAGAATTACAACTTAACAACTTTCTATCCCTAGATTGTTCGTTAAGTTGAACAGCATAAATAGGTCAAAGTTATAAGCTGGTGTCAGCAGACATATAAATCTCTAATTTCAATTATATTGGGTCAGAATTACGCACAATTTATACTGAATAAACTAGAATAGCAATTATAACTGATGTAGAGTTTACAGATTACATGGCTAAAAAGCTAGAACAGAATCATCTCAGACCTAATCAATTGAAACTTAGCTACTCATGGCTAATGCACAAAGAAATAGATTAAAAGAAAACAACATTACAAGAATTTGGTACTGACTATGAGTTGGATGGTAAGCCACCACGAAATCTGCAATCCTCGGCTCCAAATGTGTCTTCAATCTCCCAAAAATCAGAACTCTTTGCACTGAAACATGTTTGACTTTTATAGATCCGCTTTCAGTAACGGAAAAATCGTGCCCCGATTGCATAATAACCTTCAAAATTTGTCCAGATGCTCCCAAAATCGTGCCCCGATTTTTAGAAATCATGGCCCGATTTTTTACGAATTAAAGTGCTCATTTTTGCCAAAAAAATCGTGGCCCGATTTCGAAAATCGTGGCGAGATTTTTGACTTTTCTTATCTGCTTGTTTTTTGTCTTTTTCAGCTTCCAGCTACCTAAAACTACTAAAAACTAAACTAAAACACATAAAACTCACTGAAAAACACCATATGACAACATGTCATTAATTCACAGAGAGCGCGAGAGAGAGGAAGATTAGCTCTCTGGTTCACTGATGGAGTAAGTCGATGGAGAGGAAGAAGAAACTATTTGAGAAGATGAACTGAGGGCAGTTTTGTAATTTCACGTTACTCTGAGAGACTCAAGGGTAATTTCGTCACATCATCCTCCATTTTGGTGACTCATCATCTTGTCTGCCAATTCATCCATGCTGCCTAAGCTAAATCGTGACATGTCACTGATTAAATGGGCAAAACTCAAATGATTAGTAATTGCATAACAATTTTGGAAGGATTAACAAATACATGGATCAAAACTCAAGTGACCCCTGTTTGTAGGGACCAAACGTATAAATAAGCCTATTTTTATTTTTATATTTGGAAATAAAGAAAAGGTTGTGTTGTTGTGTCACGTGTGTAGGACTATTCAACTCTTTAAAATGATAAGATATATGGGTGTGCCAATAGAGAGATGTTATGTGAGAGGTGTGGGCCATTTGAACGAATTATCAAATATTACTATATTATAACGCCAAAAAAAATCCCAAATATTTAGTTCACGCACAAGCCCACATAAGACACTACATGCATCCATCCCCGACGGAAACCTAAATCAACGATCCTGCACTAGTAACTTGCACCAAGGCTTGCAAGCTAAGCCGTCCTCAAACAAGCACAAACAAATCAAAACCAGCACACTGACCACTGCAGCCTCACAAAACTCTGCCTTCCACACTGCTATGCTCACAGCAACCATGACAAAAATGCTGGTCGTGTACGACAAAACACACCTGCAGACCGAACTCCTTAAACCTGCACATCCTAATATAGATCAATTCAGGATCCACACCACCCACCTTCCTGACATTGAAGATCCTTCCTTTGCAATACAATCCAACTCTTGCTTAGCTTCCCTTAGGACATGGACAAATTCAACATTTTTCATAACCAGCAAACTAAATAAGGAGTTGCAAGTTAAAATAGAAAAAACGACTCCTAGACAATTTTTTTTTCGAAGGGCTTCTCCTATATCTTTTTTTTCGAGGGGCTTCTCCTATATCTTTATGAATTGATTAAAATTGTCTATGTATTGTACTTTTTTTAAATATATATATATATATATATATATATATATATATATATTTTCTCTTAAAAAAATATATTTTATTACAATCAATTAAAGAATTTTTTGAAATATTTGTATTATGCATTTACATTACATGTTAATAAGCAAATAGTGGATCAATAGAGTAATACATTTCCTGATATGCGTATTGTTGGCGTTTGGAGTGATGCTTTTAGCCTTGAGCTAAACCAAGATGCTTGTTTTCTGAGGATGATTCTTTTGTGTAAGTCAGGGGAGTGTTGAGCCAGAGTGACAAAGAATGATTGTATTCGAGAATATAGGAAAAACAACCTATTATGAAGATCTTTATAAATTTTATTTTTATTTTTCTTGTCTTTTGTTTATTCTACTAGGTTAGTTTTATGCCTCCCTAATATTTTGTTTATTATACTCAATTAAATTTATTTTTATTAATTAAAAGAACACATTAGATACTATGAGTAATAAATTATAAGAAAATAACATTAATAGATAAAAATAAGATTAAAAATATATCAATTACATATTATATATAGTTAATTAAAGGTTAAATATGTTTTTTTCATTGATCTATGAGATGAACTTTTATTAGTCAATTTTATCTTCCACTTACTATTCAAATAACTGATTGATTTGATAAAACATGTAACCAATTCTCTTAAAAAAAGGAAGATATAAAACACAAAAAGATAATGTTATATTGTTTTTGTTTACAATAACAATATATAAATGGGATAGGGGATTTTGTGCTGAATTTTCATTATTCCAACCCTTAAACAAATTTGTCTATAACAATGTTATATTATTTTTTTAATATACAATGTTATATTGTTAGTGTTATTGAAAAATATAAGAATATATATTTATATTTGTCATATTAATGATAAAAGATAAACATAATTTGCTATAATTTGAAAGTAACAACCATCTATCTATATCTATAATTTTAATCAAAATCAAAATTTCATAAAAAAAAGTTGGTTATAATTTACATGCGCTAGCACTGTAAACAAACGGACAGACATGCACAGAGTGTCCGTCTGAATGCTAGTTATAATAAAATACTTATTTTAGTTTTTTTTGTATTAGGTTTTTGTTTAATGATATTTATGTTCTTTTATTATTACACATTTTGTTTTGAGGATATATAAATATCATAGTTTCGTTTCAATTTCTCTCTTAACAAATTACTTAATAATCTTATTTTCATCACCTCAAAGAAAAAAAGAAGCTCTTCTTTTTATCATGGAATAATTCTTGTACCTGCATAGAATGCATCATTGCTTCCAAATTCCTACAATTTTTTTGAATGACAAATATAATATATAAAGAAAAAGCGAACAAGTACAAAATGGGCATATGCAAAACACCATAGGAGCCCAAAACACACTCAAAACCTCGAAAAACCAGGGCAACAAACATCATAGAAACGCAAAAACAACCAAAACCAACAAAAACAAAAGAACAACTACACGAACATTCACTAAAAACACATAATCAACCACATACACTCCACATAGTATCTCCCCGACCAGAGGCAATCCTACCCTAGAAGACTAGAGTGAGGGACAACACCAAAAGGACATGCGATGACCAAAAGTCAAACCGCACAAATCAAGCTCTCTATTTACTCAAAAACAAATAGTTTTCAAATGTTACATATTAACATCACGTGTATAGAGTTCATGGGCGCCAGTGTCGCAGAGGGATCTAGTTTTTCTGCATCTACAATGAACTTCTTTGTGAGATTTGAGATCTAGATGGAGACCATGGAAGGTTACAGTTTTCACTATTTATTCTAGTTTAGTTTAATTTAATTAATTTAATTTTTGACGTGACAAAATGATTAAATTTGATTGGTTGACTGTCTAAATGAATTGTGTTTGCTTTACATTGCATGTGCATATCCAATGCACTAAATAAAATACGGATCACAGTTTATTTGTACGTGGACCAGTCTCTTCATATGATATTACGATGTGCTACACTTTTTCGTTAACAAAAGTGTTACCTTTCATTTCAATTTGAAATTGGGTTGAAGAACCCACTTGACTATGGCCATAGATGGATTTTATAAATAGCCACACTTTTATACAATGAAAAAAAAAAATTAACCACAATTTAGAGGAGTAAAATGTTTTTTTAATTGCATTTGCAAAAACCAAAATTATCATTTTAATTTTCTTCAAGTCTTATAATTAACAACCGTATTATTTTTTTTAAAGAGCAACCGTGTATTTGAACACATAAAATCCGACACTGTATGACAACACCATATACGAACGAGTTCAGATGCTTAACCCTAGAAGAGAGAAAAAAATATATATAATATAAAAAGTCATAAATCATGTAAATATATGATATTTACACCCCCGCCTCTCCCCTATTAAGTTTTTTGAATATGTACCATGTAAAGGGATGAAAAATTAAGAATATGTACTATACTACTATGTAAAGGGATGAGAAATAATTATGAAACTTTAAATTTGTACCCCTTCAAAAAAAAATTATGAAATTTGTAATTTATCACAAGAAGGTTCGAAACATGTAAAATGTTGTGTTTGAATTATAAAATGACTTAAATTGTTCATATTTTATAATTTAAATGTGTAACACATTGAATAGGTAGTTAATCAGGGTTCAAGCATGACTTTTGGCCGTGACTAGCTTTTCTCAATGTCAGTAGGGGTGAGAATAGGCTAGGCCGAGCTAGGCTTTGCAAGGCCTAAGTCTGGCCTGCCAAATTTTTTAAGGCCTAAGCCTGACCTGCGACCTGTCATAGGCTTACTTTTGAGGCCTGAGCCTGACCTTCTGAAAGTCTGATAAGGCCTGCTAGCCTGCTTAAAAGCCTATATCATATGAACATATTTAAGTAAGCAATGTGATCTAAGTTTAAATAGACTAACGAACTAATATATCAATTAGATTAAACTCTCTTTTAGTAATCAACATGAGTTTTTAGGGAATTTAACTATATATTGCATCATATTTCAATTCTAGTTTATAATAATACATTTGTATATGCGAAAAATTAATGTATACTAATAAACTTAAATTACTAACGAATTTATATTTTAATTCAAAGTACAAAATATATTATAATAATAAATAATATTAATCATCTTTACATAAATAGGCCGGCCTAATAGGCTTAAGAGGCTTTTTGAATGACCTGACCTTTTAAGCTAAATAGGCTTCTAAAAAAGCCTAGGCCTTCTCTATTTAAGAAAAAAGTCTGGCCTGACCTGGCCTATCGTAGGCTAGGTCGTAGGCCCCTGTAGGCCGGCTGGCCTATTCCCATCCCTAAATGTCAGAGAAAAAAAAAAGCGGATTCTAAAATCCAAAAATTAAGGGGCATTTTGGACATTTTCTTTAATTAACCCGACCAAACACGAATAGCCCAAATAGAACATATGTTAAGCCCAATACAGCAATACCCACTTCCAGACAAAACCGCGTCATCATCTCTCGATTTTATAATTTGTCGTAACAGCCTGGTTTGAATTTCTCTCACACAGCGAAACAAACCCCGCCAAATTACATATATACCCATACCAGTCCCATCACCTCCACTCTTCTTCATAACTTCCACAAGGACATTACCATCACCGTTACCGTAGCAAAACCACCACCACCGTTAACCAAATCCCTCCATTCCCCAAATCAGATCCAAACAAACCCTAACCCTAATTCACAATTCCAAAATCTCCAAATCGAATTTCACAAATTCGATTCGATATGGGCGATTTCAACCTCGCCCTTGTGATCGTCGCCATTGTTGTATGTGTAATCGTGTTTCTCGTCAATGTGTATCTTCTCGTGAATTATCAGCATCCTGATGATGTTAATCAGGCTTATTTTCCTAAATTTGTTGTTGTTTTGGGATTATCGGTTGCGGCGATTTCGATATTGATGCTTCCGGCCGATGTGGCGAATCGGCAAGCTTGCCGGCATGCTATTTATAACGGCGCGTGTAATCTTACGCTCCCGATGAAGAATTTGTGGCTTGCGGTTTATATTATCGATGCTATTCTTGTGTTCTTCGTTATTCCGTTTGCAATGTTCTACTATGAAGGAGACCAGGACAAGTAGGTTGTTTTTTTTGTTTTTGTGAAAATTAAAAAAAAAAAACGGTTTTTTTGTTTTGTTTTTTGGATTTGAAGTGTTTTTGGTGTTTGTGGAATTTGATTGCAGGAGCATTGGTAAAAGGATTAAGAGTGCATTGATGTGGATGGTGACGACGGCTATAGTTTGTGCTCTTGTTTTGGGAATTTTGTATGGTATGGATCATATGAACTTTTGTTTGATTTTGAACTTTGTATTGCACATTTTTCTCTTACTATGTCTGTGTCAGTTGAAGTCTGTTTTTGAGGATAGAGAGGATTATTTGAACCTTGATAGGATTTGTTTGATGTCGATTTGGTAGTGCGGTACAGTTTCTTAATATGAAAAGAAAAGGTGGAGTTAGGGTAATTGATGCATTTGAGTCAATAATTGGAACTAAGGATTGCGTGAGAGGCTTGGTACATTCTCTGGGTTTTTCCTGGGAAGGACGTTTTAGTGGGGTTTTTCTAGGACATTGCAGGTGGAGTGGAGTTGCTATTTTAGAGTTTATGTGAGCTAGAATGTCTTGGGTGTTGTGGCTCTGATTTTATTGAATGCATCTTGGACTAGGTGCTTGTTTAGTTTGGTAACAGGATTGGGGAATTGTGGTGACAACGCGTGGCAAGGTTGAAACACCATATTGTAGCTTCCCAAATTCCGCGGCAAAAGGCTACTGAGACGTGAGTATTTAGATGCTGCGTGATTTCAACACATAACTAAACATATGCTGGGAGGATCATGGGAAATGGGAAGCTATTTGTGTTTGCTTTAGTTGCTAATATTGGGTGTTAGGAATGGATTGAATTGGTTTGACGGCTATTTTAGTACAGTTTCCTCTTAATGTGGAAAAAGTAAGTGTTTTTGGGTGAGTTAGTAAAATATAAGTGGAGAAAGAGTGTAGTTTGGTTTTGATTAATTGCTGATTTTAAAGGAAGTGCCGCTTAACAAAAAAATTGTGATTTATGACTAATTTTTGGTGATGGATTAATATAATTAGTGATTTAATATGAGCTTTGTTTGATTGTACTTTTATTGTGTGATTATTTATTAGGGCTTGTTGGTAAGGTGGATTTTACTGTTAGGCATCTCTCTTCATCGACCGCACCATTTCCTGGCTCATGGGGACTCAATAGTGGTAACCAATGTGTTGGAAATGGTGTCCATCAGGTATTTTCCTCCTGTAATAGTTTATTATTTTTCTACTTCTGTTATTTTCAGAAGTAATATTTTGAATTTTTAGTCTTACTCATTTTGGTTTTGTGTCTTCTTTGTCCTTAACAGTGCTCTGCATACTCTGCTAGTCCTTCATCAGAGAAAACATGGACCATGCGATCAACCTTTCCTGAATATGTTGTGGCTCTTGCTACTATTGTTGGATCTGTGCTTTTTGCTGTAAGCTCATCATTCATAAAATAATACTTATTTATAAAACCTGCTTCAAATTCAGCATAGGTTAGGCTTGCTTGTAATACTTTGAATAACATTATTATATTAGCCAATGCTACAACTCTCCTGTGGTTTTCATTTCCTCCACAAATGTTTATGAATTAGAATTTTATGTTGTTATATTCTCTTTAAGGAATGATATTGTGTTAACTTTCTAGATCACTACACTCAAGAAGCAGTTTCTTGTTATGAATTTACATAAGCCTTCCGTACCACATTATATTAAGTACTAGTTTTTCTATTCATGACATTAACTATTGTGTTCTCTCTATTCAATCCAGATATTTGGTGGTGTTGGTATTGCTTGCCTTCCACTTGGACTTATATTTTCATTTATCCGGCGTCCAAAGGCTGTTATCACTCGCTCACAGTATATCAAGGTGATATATGTTGTTACTGAGAATTATATCAAATTGTTGTTTATATGGACAATTCTTTTATGATATGCCAACTATATTTATGATACGGTTGGTTGGATATTGTAGGAAGCAACCGAACTTGGTAAAAAAGCAAAAGAATTGAAGAAAGCAGCTGAGTCACTCCATCAGGAAGAAAGAGGTGGTGCAAAGGGTAGAAAACATCGTAAAAATGTAAAAGCCGTAGAAAAGGTACAGAGATGTTGGTGATTTATCATTAGCTTTTACTGCGTTCTTTTTATGTGGATATCCTTGTTGCCATGGGCTTTCGATATAATAATTTAACACACACAGTTGTAGTTTGGGAAAGAAATCATACAGTTACTGAAGTGTTCATAGGTAGTGTTGTGGTTCCTATAATTTGCTTATCTAAATTAATTTTTCAGGAGTTGTATCAATTAGAAGAAGATGTGAAGCTTCTTGAAGAGATGTATCCACAAGGGGAAAAGGTCGTTATTCAGATTGCTAACTTTTTAACTTCCTAGCATAATCAATGTGTAATGTTTTCCCTGCTAACTGATCCTGCATGAATGCAGGCTGAGACATCTTGGGCACTAACAGTTCTTGGTTACCTGGCGAAACTTGTTTTGGGAATTCTTGGGTAAGCAATGATACATAACAGTAAAAGTTACTATGATTGCTTGATACTTTCTAGCACTACAACAGTACGTAGTATTACAAAAATTGCTTTGTTACGCAGGTATGATTCCCATGTAATATCTAACCCAAGTTTTTGAATTATTTGACAGGTTGATTGTTTCAGTGGCATGGATTGCTCATATCATTATCTATTTATTGATTGATCCTCCCCTTTCTCCTTTCTTGAATGAAGTTTTCATCAAGCTAGATGATATCTGGGGTATGTTGGAAATTTGGAATGCGCATTCTAGCTTTTCTATATGTTCACTTTCCTCAGCTATGTATAATTACTGATTTGTTATATGCTGATTTTAACAGGTCTGCTTGGCACAGCCGCGTTTGCATTTTTTTGCTTCTACCTTCTCCTTGCTGTGATTGCTGGTGCCACAATGCTTGGGTTGAGACTAGTTTTCATCACCATACATCCCATGAAGTAATTCGACTGTCCTGTCACTTTCATCATTTTATTTTCCGTTTTGGGCGTTTTAATGCACTTACTGATAATTCATTGTGAACATGCCTCTTGCAGGTGGGGAGCAACTCTCATGAACTCTTTTCTGTTTAATGTTGGCCTTATCCTTCTTTGTTCCATTAGGTCAGTATGATCTGTACCTTCAATTCGAAGTATGCTATGATGTTTATTTAATCTAAACTCTCACTCAGAGCATGGTAATGTTTTTAATATTGTTTTATTATTCTTTAGCTACATATATCGTATAAAGAATAAGTTTCGGAAGAGTGAAATTCAAAATGGTGATAATAGTGTTGGGCTTTGATTTCCCCCTTTCGAATTTTTAAATTTATAAGTGGCAAAAGCAATTTGCTTGATTAATTGTTTGAGTACTATTATTAGTGTTTTGGAGTGTTGCAAATAGTGTCTACATAGTTTAAGGCTTTTGTGTTTCCGTGATAACGCTATACTGCAACCACATTGCTGAAAGTTTTGTTGTTTTATCTTTTCAGTGTGATTCAGTTTTGCTCCACGGCATTTGCCTACTATGCTCAAGCAACTGCAGCCCAAGAAATATTTGGTCACACTTTGGAGTCTCTTCGTGGAATTAAATATTTGTACAAGTGAGTTAAGCTGGATTTCTTGTCTTTCTGTCCTCACCTGCACTTTTACTGTCAAAATTGTACCTTATTTTGGTAACTAGCAACTAGTAAATTCAGACCACACGGTGATAGGCCCTATTATTTTTCCATCTTTCCATTCGATCAAACCCCATATTTTCAATTGAAGTCCTTTGTAAAACCTTGCTTCAAAACCAAAATCGACAAACAATATCTAATATGAAGGCTGTTGTCAGACATGTACAGTAAAATTGGCATGGCATGTTTTAATCAAAAGGCCTGTAGAACTTATTTCTATTTATTTATTTATCTTTTAGAAGTAGTCTCTATGTTGTCCAAATTGGTTTAGTTTTTGACTAGTGTCTATTATCCGTGATGATATTGTATGACTTACTGGTTATCACATTACAGGTACAATGTATTTCAATATGCATTTGTTATTTTGGCCGGCTTGACCTTTGTGTACTATGCTGCCGTTGTAAGTTTATCTTGAAAAGGATCTTCCTCCTCTTTTTTATGCATGTTACTATTCTTGCTGATACTAAAAGATTTTCTATTTGAAAATATCAGGGATGGAGAAGAAAAAAGCCTAGCGGCAGGTTCCAATTGTCTACATGAGGCGTGGCTTAGCCCTCAGGCGTAGCCTCTGAAAGTAACCGTTTTGAAATTTCTTATCTCTCGTCATATCCTTCAGTGGTTTTTATCTTTGGATATGCTTTGCCTAGATTTGTTTCGTGTTGAAAGCTATAGGGTAAGCTGATCATCATCTGAGTAGATTCATTTTATGGAGTTGACTCATTAGTTGGGTGCTTGAGCTGCAACTTTGGGTCTTTGCTTCTTTTGCCGCCCTTGTATGTATCATGACTTTCTTTGTCTGATTTGTGTTATTCACTTTGTTCAATATATATGTAATTAAATGTACTGTTGCCTGCACGAAAGAGTACTGTACTGGATTCCCACAATACTATGAGGTTATGCAATCCTTGCCAAAGAGAAAATTGTAAGAGCAGTTTTAAATTTTATTGTTAAGTTTTTTAGTCATGTTTGTGTAGTTCATTCTTTGTGTAATATATTTCCAATGATATGAACTAGTAGACCTTCAGAATGTGCATTACCGTTTTCAAGTCTTTCGTTGAAAGCTGTTGATTACATTTTTTTTTTACATTGTTGATATTTTTCTAATTTCTAATACTGTATAACGTAACATCAATTAACAATCATGTTAAAGTTGTCACTTATCAAATTTCAATTTCTTTTGTTCTTGCCGCCCGCCCTTACTAATAAGATATTTTACTTGAATGAGAATTTGAATTTGAAGATATTATTTTTTTTTTTCTAATATATTGAGCGATTATAATGTCTTTTAATGGACTCAATTCTGTAGTTAGAAAAGGGATGAAGAACAATTTCTCTATTTAACTAAAGTAGTACTCACTTTATTAGAATCCTCTTCAGTTATCTCATTCTGTTATAAACCCTCTACAACTAGATTGCAGCAAGATTCAACAACCCTTTCCAAACATAGATTTTAAACTGATTCGTGGGCATGAGGCAAGCCAGGCTTTAGTGACGTAGTGCTATCTGCACTCAGATAGTAGGAGCCATGATGAGTAAATGAATCTTCATGATTCGCAAGTAAATGACATGCCAATGTTCAAAGATGCTGATAACCACATTACACTTTAGAACACGTTATGGAGGCTTTGACCAACAGGCATCTTTTTCATGCTGAATCACTGCTTCTGCTTAATCCTGGTCTATTCCGCAAGAGCCTCTTCCTTCGCTATGGAGACCACTTTTGCTTCAACTTTATGCATTCCAAATGCTTAATACTAAATATAATATGACAATAATCAACCGCCAGATTAGTAAAACTCATTGTTTGTATTGAGTTATTAAGCAGAGTAATTCATTTCAGTAACTTTTAAAGTCAACAAGTCTCCGCTATATTTTTTTATGACATAACAATTGGCTCAATTAAAGCACAAAGAAAGTCAAACATCATTACTCACATGATGAAAAACCAGATCAAGTTATGATCACCTTTTTATTGTTGAACAAATGTAAGATTAAAGACTACCATAATTCCTTAAGCCCAACAGTCGGCTTAACTTCAGCACAAACAAAATCAAATTTCACTACTCACATGGTGAAAAACCCATGATCAAATCATGGTTACCCATTTATTATTGAACATGTAAAACTGAAGACTACCATATTTCCCTAGGCACATTTTCCTAAGGATCCTTGAATTTTGGACACAAGTCTACTCCCACTCCCAGTCATCATGAGGGAATGGAATATTGGAGATATTAATAGTTGACGTTCCATCAGGATGAACTGGATCATATGGTGAATCTTCTCCAAATTCAACTGGCATTGTCTTCCAGTATAGACTTGGTTTCCACTCTGCTTCTTTGATGACCTTCAATATTTCCTTTGTCACCATTTCACTCCCCTCAGCAGAGAAATGAATTCCATCACTAAGAAATAACCAAATCATCTAATTAAATTATTGAAATGCTGATTTGATATTTTTTTTTTAATTTAGAGACATACATATATGAGAGCATACTTACATGAAGCAAACTTCTTTCCAATCTTCTCTTCTTTGAATTAAAGACCACAAATCAATGGCCTTGATTTTCATAGCATCACACATCTGTAAAAGTGCATCTGAATATATTTTACGAACTTCATTTGTCCTTATTGCTTTCCCGAATTCATCACTGGATTCATTTCAACAATTTGTTTATATATTACATAAGTTAGGATTTAAGAATGTCACATGTTCTAGAATTTTTGTAAAACAATCTTAAACGAACAAAACTTATCATATGGTAGTCTATATATTTTAGTAAAATCTTGGATTTCAACCAGTCTATTAATCGTGCTTGATCTCAAGACTAAAGAATTGAATAATATATTACATAACAATGGTTTTAGGTGCATGTTTTATATACTAATATAACAACTAATAGGCTAATTTATCTTTCAAAAAAAAAAACTAATTTTGTTACACTAGTCTAGATATATGTGCAGGAATTATGCATCACTTGTATGTGTATATTTCTATCAGCTTTTTGTGACATTATGATTAATTAACAATAAAAAAAATAGCAAACTAATTGTAGTTATTAGTTATTACATGTTGCCTTCTATTTGCGTGTCACTGATGGGAGGACAACTGAGGAATATAAGGTGAGTCTTCGGTGAATGTATCTGTCAAATCATTAGGAGCTGTGTCAAACTTAACATTCAAGATCATGAGATAAATGTTGAATTTTATGTATAAGATGTACAATAATTTCTTGACGTGTGAAACATCATCTCATTGGTTTTTTTTCTTTTTTACCACAATGGTGTAGTTTCGGAAGGAATTTACCAAATTAGTGTAGTTGAAAAAGATATTACCTCATCCGTCCTAAAATAAGTGAGTCTTTTAGTTATTTCATACATATATATTAAGAAAAATGCATGAGTGAAAGAGAGAAAAAAATAATTTTAAGTGTCATTGTTATTGTTAGGTATTGGTGTATTCACCATTATCATAAGTGCAAATTAAAGTGTAAGATATTGAATTAAGAGTGATGAACGTAGTATTAATTTGAGTGTATAATTGAAAAAAAGTAATTAATATTATATTAAAAAGTAAAATCGGTCAATTATTTTAAAACAATTTTATTCTACAAATGAGTCACTTATTAGGAGACGGATGGAGTATCAAATTATAATAAGTCGCAAACATGTTCGACTACACTAATATTTAAGGAAAAAATACTCATTTAATCCATATGATAATAACAATTAAGATAGGAAAGTGAAATTCTAGTATGACAAATTTTACCTTTAGATGGTTAGCAATCTTCCTCATATTTTGTATGTATTCTTCCAATGGTACATGAGGACCAAGACCACTTGGGTGTGGAAGATGAGAATCATTACCACCAAAATACACAATCGCCAATGCTGGTTGCTCTCGTTGCTCAATGGTATTCTGTATTAGAGATGACCAATACCATAAGGGTCAATCATTGTCAACAAAATTTTATAATAACATACAAAAACTTATGTGTGTTGTGAACCTTATTCAGCAAGATCATTATTGTGTTGTGAAACTTATGTTTATAAATCAAATATAATCTTCTCAATTTGACAAATAAGAAACCACTCATTAAAAAATTGAGATAATGCCTCAAATAAATTGCACAAGGACAAAACTTGTAGGTTAAAAAGTGAAATTATGCTTAGGGTAAATATTATGGCTGAGGAAAGAAGGTAAAAAATTTGAATTACAAGAAGAGTGCCACAATCGGATACTCAATACCTTAGGAAAAATATCATCCACAACTTGTAGACCACGCCTTGAATTCCAACCAGCGTATCCCCGCAAAACTATATCAACCTACATCAAATCAATGTAGGGTGTATGATAAATAAAAAAGTCATTGATTAATGTGCTATTATATTCCCATAAAGGCACTTATAAATGTAACTTAACTCCAATGCTCGTTGAGAAAGAGAAACATGTAACTTCGGGTCAGGTTCATTGAGACAAGGCTAGAAGGGTAATGTGATTTTTGATAGGGGGTTGATGGAATAAGATTTTGTTAAAAGGATGATTCATATATACAAGACACTAAAGAAGACAAGGTACAGATCAGGGGTAATATTGTAAACTGAATCGTAGTAATAATACTATATGTATTGATTGTAACACTGAAACCCTAATTCATCACAGCAATACAAACAGAACTATAGCTGCTTTATAGTCGTAGAAGTAGGCACCATTGGCCGAACTGCGTTAACAAAGATCATGTGTTCATTGCCTTTTATTTTTGTTTCTTGTTAATCTTATGTTAATAGTTGCTGTTCTAACAGATTTTTTTTGTATAAAAAAAATCAGCATGAGAGGATGACAATCTAGTCCAATGTAGGAAGACTTTGTGGCTTAATGAACACCTACTGAGATTTCTTGTTCGTAGACAAAAACAAACACCACTTAAATCTCGCACACACAATTATGAGATATTGAGTTCAAATTCACGTGAAAGTTTCCAACCTAAATACCAACATTACAAGTTGAGTTAGCCCTTACAGACCACAAAAGGGATTTATATTTAGCTATAAATTGACGTTACTACGGTTTTAAGAGGAATAAAGAGTACCTTACGACCGTACAAGTGAGCAAGGGTAGCTCCCCAACCTTCACCATAATGATTGTATTGAACAATGGAAGAACCAAACAACACAAATTTAGGCCTCATTGCTCCTAACTTATCTTATTTCTCAATAAACCCAAAGTCACAAATGATGTGAGACTATGCATCATGAGGCAGAGATTTATATATGTAGTTATTAGTTTTTTACAAGCCATGTGTTAATTTTTTATAAGCCACGTTAACCTTAATTTATTTGTAGTTTGTTCAATAAAATTGGGCTAAAGATCCATAGAGATAGTTATTAATTTTTTAGACATTTTTATTTTGTATAAGTCACGTTTTTCAAGGAAAGCCAGCTACAACCTTGATTTATCTGTAGTTAATTAGTTTGAGCATCAAGCTATTGTTATTAATAATTCATCAAAAGGAGTAACAACAGGACAGCAGTCAACGAACGCCAACTCGCCAACTTCAAACATTTGTTGTTTATGAATTTAGTCTTCTCCTACAAACAATTAAATATAGGAGAATTATATGATACCCTCGTGTTTTGTTGGATATGAGTACACACAATTAAATTAATGTTCCAAAAAATATGGTAGTTTTAATTTTTAAGATAATATTAATTATATCTTTTAAGGTAAATTATTAGATACTTTGGAGTTTGGTTGAATAACACTATCATGTAGGTAAAATTTATTCAAAATTTAATTTAATTTTTAAATAAATTAATACAAAAATATGATATGTACGTCATTAAATAATTTGATGATGGGTACATATCTAACCAAATTTCATAGATACCACGGTATTTACCATTTTTTTAATTGTATCATCTAAAGATTGCATCTAGTATAAGAAAATAAGGAAACCAACAAACAATGAAACTAATTCGACTTGAGAATTGATTTTAGCCGTGGAAAGAAAATTCGACTTGAGAATTGATTTTAGCCATGGAAAAAAAGGGAGAAAGATGAAGTATGCAGTTCCAAGCTACTGGGCTTGGCAATGGGGAGTGGACGGGGAAGAGAAATCGAATCTCATCTCCGTTTTCAACGGGTTCGGGTATCTCCGTCCCATCCCCATCCCCATCTCTGCAATGAATAATTTTTTTAATAAAAAAAGAAGTATTTTTCAGCCTCGAGCTCAATGTTGTAATGCATTCTCCAGCAAATAGATGATAATGATCAATGACTATGGTGATGGAGAAGAGTGAGACCGAGGGTATGAAATGTGGAAGGAGGGGAGAGAGAACTTACAGAATTGAGTGTTGTCTCAAAGGCTGAGACATTAATTGTGTGAGTGAAATGATTTAGGGTTTGAGTTTCTATTTATATAAAAGGGATAATAAATTGATTTTTTACATTTGGGACGGATTTGGGTATGACTTCGGGGTGAGTACTTATATTCTCATTACCTGTCCCGTACCCGTGTTTTGAAATCGGGGAAAACCAAACCCAATCAAAGCGGAGAAAACCCGTCAATTTGAGTTTGGTTCGGGCGGGAATCCACAGGTACGAGCTTTGTTGCCATGGCTACAAGCTACCAAATATTTTGTGTTTTAATTTTAATTTGTATTAAAGTTCATATTAGCGATTGAAGCCATGTTGAAAAAATTTCCCAACTCAGCTTCAAATCGGGTAGAAAATGGGGGACTGCCAAATAAAAAAAGGGAGAAAATTTGGGGTTAACTGTGGGAGTAAAGAAATAAAATAGCCAAAAAAAATTTAAATTGATTTGAGGGACCAACTCTCAGTGTTGTCCAAATTTTCAGCGGATTAAGTGGGACAGTCGGACGGATGAACTTGATTGAGAGATCAGAACTTTAAATCGTTCCACCAAAATGGATTGGTTCGTCGGACTCAACCCATTTTACCCCTCCTAAGAATATATACTTATGATTTTTTTTTACGTAAATTTTTAGGACCTCATTGAAACATTTAAAAATTATTTGACCTAGACGAGGAAATTTGTTAGTCTTATTTTGCTAGTTTTTTTCACCAATCATCCATCTCACATAATTGTAACTTGTTTACAAAAATGTAATTGTTTAGTTGGTGTATTTAAACCTAGTTGCATAATAATAGGTAACAAAAGCTCCAACATACCAATTGTGAATTGTGTATAATATTGCATCCATCAACTATTCCATGAACATGGTGTAAGAATAATTTAATAAATATAATTAAATTATTGTGTTCATGTAAAAGGATATTAATGTCTATGAAAGGATATAATGTGAAAGAATACAAGTATTGATGTGAAAGGCTGCATACATTTATCAAGTGGTGCAAGTGAATACCTATAAATATATGTAGCTTGATGGAAGTTACTAACTGAATGTTTGAGAGTTCTATGTCTTCTATAAAGTTTCTCCGACACTTAACCATCAAGAACAGATCATGAGAAAGAACGAATGGAAAAGAGATAGACTTGGAATCGGAGGATCGACGATTTCTAATTTTTATCATCATCGGTGAAGGTATGCCTTTTAATATTTCTATTATGTGAGAATCATATATTCTAAGATCATTATAGTGTATTGTTTTCTTGAACTTAAATATGAATGTGAAAACTATAACTAATAGCTCATAATATTTTTATATACTTTTATTTTGTAGTGCCAATTACATTGATAATCTTAGCCAAGACAAAAAATAAAACCATGAGATGGTTAAATCTATGTAACAATTGGATCGGTTAAAATATATAGTCAAATTTCATAACTCGGGTGAAAAACCATAATCAAGTTATTATCCATTTACTATTGAACATTGTTGGAAAATTGGTGTGAAGTTGGAAGGAAATTAAAAGATTAAACACCAAGTAATAAGACTTTGAGCTAGTGTGATGTGAATTGAAAAAATAGAGAGTGGGGGTCCCACATAAAATAGAACACACACATTAGTAGTGTTTAAATTGAGGTATTTAATTTTAAATACTTGATAATGATAAAAATAATAGTAATTATTATTTTTATTCATGAATATCACTTCCCATAATTTTAGCTTATTATGTTGGTTGTGATAAGAACAAGAATTCAACTGAGTTTCATATCTTTCCTTCATTCATATCCAATGAGTTTGTTTCCTCCACTTTTGTGGATTTGTTTCCTTTTGATCTTATCCACAAGTCTTATTGAACTGATTAGTGGTTAAGTTTCATTTTGATCTTATCCATTAGAGTCACTGCTGCCGCAATTTTAGCTAAAACAATTACAAAATCTCTATATAAATAGAGGACTCCACTCAGTTCAAAAATCACACCAAAGGGTTCTATTGAGTTGTCGAGAACTTTTTCTCTCTTCTCCCTCCAGCTTGTGTTAACGAGTTATTCTTCTCCTCATCTTCTTTTTCTGTCCCTTCGGAATTAAGAGTGTTCTTAAGACCTTAGTCCCTATTCGGTATAATGTCCTTTCGAAATTAAGAAAGGTCTTAAGAACATAGTCCCTTCGATAATATTGTCCCTTCGGAATAAAAAGTACTTTTAAGATCGTAGTCCCTTTTGGAATAATAATGTCCCGTCGGAATTAAGAATGATCTTAACGGTATATAAATATTCTTTCGATATTTTTCTACTCTTGGAGAAGTTAAAAAATCAGAATGGTGGTATCACCATATTTGAGTGGTCGTAGTACCATATTGATATTTTGGAAAACTTAAAGGTTAGAATGGTGATAACACCATATTTGAGTGGTCTTAGCACCATAATAAAGTGGTCACAGTACCATATTAGAAAGTGGTTTCAATATTAAAGAGTGGTCTTAGTACCATATTGGAGGTGTAAATCTCGAACGGTTTTCTACAGTGCAGTAGTTAACCGCACAGTTGTAGCTGGACTTGTTTTATCCTGGAGGCGGCATGGTTGATAGTCTGCCTTGCACAATTTTGGGCAGTGCCACGAAACGTCTTAAAGAGAGCGACCTGATTGTGACTCAACCTAGTAACAACTTCGGTAGATATTCTATTTCAAAATAGAATTTGGAAATCCAAATACAACAGTTTGGAAATCCAAAAACAACAATTTTAAGACGTTTCCTTCTGCCATGTCTACCGAAGAAATTACTAACTCGAATTTTATTGTCCCTAAATACAAGAAGGATAAAAAGGCTATAGAAATACATCTCTATACTGAACACGATGAAGTGCTTGTTGTTATAACAATAACACTGAGAAATTCACATATCGCTTTTAATGGTAAAGTGTGGAGTTAATTGTGAATAGTTAAAAGTGTCCCTCGGCGTATCCATATAGTTTGGCGTATTTTGCATAACAGAATGTTAATTAAATCCTTTTTATTTGATAAGGATTAATTGTTCCTCCCTTTGTTAGTTATGCAATCAACACCATGAAATTAGTAACCACTCGGTTATGGTGTGTGCGTAACCTGAAGTGATTTGCTTCCTGTCGCCTATTGGAATAGCTTTTGACTGGTCCTGTTCTAATCAAAAGCTACTTTTGAATAACTGGAACGCGAGTAGTAGGAGGACAATTTTATTAGTCCTTGCTATATGTATGAAATGTGAACATTGAAAAATCAAAGAATAAACTAAATGAAAAAGGTTTTTTGATGAAATAGAAATTATATGAGAAATTTGTTCCAAATATTTCGTACAAAGATATGAAAGAATCTGAATTTCAGATTTCTACTGAACAAGACTGAGTTGACTAGGACTTAAAAGAGACTTGTGCAACATGCATTCTTGTGGAGAAAAGATTGCGCCTTTGATGGTATGTTCAAAATTAAATTCTCCTTCTATTTTATAAGTTGTGTGATTTTAATATTTGATATGTCAAAATTTATCATATGAACAAGCGTTTAATTTTAAACTTGAGTAACTTGGACTTAATTCCAAAGTTATATGACTAGAAAATTTTATTTTTTGTAGTCAAGATAAATGAACTAAAAGTTCATATAAATCAGTGTTTAGAGAATTTGAACCTCTAAACTTAATAAATTATGATATGTGCGAACTTGATGACACATAAACTAGAAATGATAAAAAGATATTTTATCATATTTATTGATGACTGTAAATTTTGAAAAATAAAATTGATACGCTTGATATGTTCAATTTTTATAACAAAAATTGAAATTTATGTTGAATAGAGTACCCAAGTCTAAGAACAAAATTTCTAATTAAGAAGTTTTGAAGAAAAGACAACCCAACTTGTCTTATTTTTGAGCTTGGGATTGTCTAGACTATATTTGGATTTTGGACCCCAAGAAAGTTGAACTCACTAGTAGAGCCTATGAATGTGTATTCATTGGGTATGCTACAAATAGCGAAGCATATAAGTTTTATGACCTAAATGTTAAAATGAACATAGAATTAAACGATACCGATTTCTATGTAAATAAATACCCCTTTAAATAAAGAATAGTGGGGACACTAGTGGGGGCGCTAATGAAAGCACGCCATTAGTGGGGGCAAATTAATTTCTCCTTTTAAATTGAGAGCTAGTGGGGGCACTGCATCTGATCACATTCCAGTAATCAGAAACACTTATGAAAACATCGTACGAGATGTTATAGAACCTCAAAGAGGTAAGAAAGCTATAATTGCTAAAGAGTATAAACCTAGTTATATGGTTTGTATATTGGAAGGGGATCCATCTGGCCTTCAAGAAGCTTTGTCTTCATTGGATGCTAACTTTTGAAAAGAAAAAACAGTAAACGATGAAATAGATTCTCTAGAGTCTAACGAAACACGACTCTTAGTTGACTTGCCTCCTGGATGCAAACTAATCGGTTGTATTTGGATTTTGGAAAAAGAAACTAAAACCTGATGGTTCGGTTGCTAAATACAAGGCTCACCTTGTAGAAAAAGGTTTTAGGCAAAGAGAAAAAAAATATAGATTTCTTCGACACTTAGGCACCAGTCAATCGAATCGTATCCATAAGGGTGCTAGTCCCTTTAGCTGCTGTTCATAAATTGATAGTACACCAAATGGATGTGAAAGTTGCCTCATTAAATGGTGAACTAGAATAAGAAATCTATATGGAACAACCATAAGGTTTTGTGATTCAGGACAAGAAAACAAGGTCAGCAAGTTAGAAAAATCTTTGCATGGTCTAAAAATAAACTCCTAAGAAATGGCATGGAAAATTTTGACAACCTAAAGACATCGAATACGTATAAAGTGAATGAAAATGACAAATGTATTCACTACAAATATGGAAATAACATTTGCACGATCATATGTCTCTATGTAGACGACTTGCTCATATTTGGTTCAAAGATTCATGCTATAATTTATGTGAAATCATTGTTTATCAACAACATTGATAAGAAAGACCTAGACAAAGTTGAAGTAATTCTTGGTTTCAAGATTACTAGATCAAAAAAAAGAGAATTTTTTTAATTAATCTCACAAAGTTGAGAAGATCTTAAGAAATGTAATTATTTGACTGTAAACTTGCAAGCACACCTTATGATCCAAGTATAAAACTCTTCAAGAACACTTGAGGTGGTGTTAGACAAATAGAATATGCGAGCATCATTGGCAGTCCTTAGATATGTCACTGAATGTATTAGACCTGACATTGCCTATGTCGTGGAACTCTTGTGCAAGTTTACTAGTAGACCAAGTGAGAAGCATTGACATGTTATTGAAAGAGTCATAAGGTGCCTTAAGAAGACTATGCCTCTAGGATTACATTATGAGGAGTATCTTGTTGTACTTGAATGGTACAAGATACAAAATAGAACATCCTTCAGATGAGTCTTAAGCGACCAGTGGCTGCACATTGAGCATCACTGAAGGATTTGTTTGTTGAAACATATGATATTGACTCAATCCACACTGGAATGATTTGAGATGAGAACACTAGAGAAAACTAGTGAAGAAGCAAGTTGAGAAAATGCTTGCTAGTTGAGATCCCCTAGTGGATAAAACCGTTGCCAGGAGTGTTAATTCATTGTGATAGTACTGCAGCTATTACAAAATTAAGAATCGTTACTACAATAGTAAGAGACGATAATTAAGGCACGAACACATAACAAATTAGAGAGCTAGCTACTCTCAAAAGGAACGGTTAAAGTAGATCATGTACTTACTGATAAAGAATTAGTTAATCCTTTGACGAAAGGAATTACTAGAAAGAAAGTCATAAACACATCCAATAGGATGGGACTAATGCCTAAAGATCACAAGTGATGGTAACCCGACCTAAATGACTGGAGATTCCAAGAAATAGGTTCAATGGGTAATAACAAGTCATGAGTGATAGAACATGCTCTGAGAAAATTAAGAAAGCATGAATCCTGCAGCGACAAGAGGATGAGATAATAAAAACTCTTAATGAGATATATATTCTATGTTGAGTGGAGTACATAGCTACAAGAGTACTCTTGATAGACTCACCTATACGAATGTGGAACTGAGGCCGGATCTTATGGAATTCGGGGCAGAATACCTAGAGCGTTCGTTAAAACTGGGATAAACGTGCAGGGCCATAAACGCACGGGCATTTAGAATACACCTTAGGAAAAGGTTTGTGTGCGGACTCTATGTCTGAGATAGAGTTCAATGCTGTCAGCAACTCTTGTTGAATCGGAATAGTTTCCGCTATGCAAAGGTTCAAGTTGTAGGCGACACCTTTGTTTATTAGCAACCTTATAGAAACGTTTTGACGTATTATTGAAACCATTTTTTAAATTCAAGTGGGGATTGTTGGAACATTGGTGTGAAGTTGGAAGGAAATTAAAAGATTAAACACCAAGTAATAAGACTTTGAGCTAGTGTGATGTGAATTGAAAAAATAGAGAGTGGGGGTCCCACATAAAATAGAACACACACATTAGTAGTGTTTAAATTGAGGTATTTAATTTTAAATACATGATAATGATAAAAATAATAGTAATTATTTTTTATTCATGAAAATCACTTCCTATAATTTTAGCTTATTATGTTGGTTGTGATAAGAACAAGAATTCAACTGAGTTTCATATATTTCCTTCATTCATATCCAATGAGTTTGTTTCCTCTCCTTTTGTGGATTTGTTTCCTTTTGATCTTATCCACAAGTGTTATTGAACTGATTAGTGGTTAAGTTTCATTTGATCTTATCCATTAGAGTAACTGCTGCGGCAATTTTAGCTAAAACAATTACAAAATCTCTATATAAATAGAGGACTCCACTCAATTCAAAAATCACACCAAAGAGTTCTATTGAGTTGTCGAGAACTCTTTCTTTCTTCTCCCTCCAGCTTGTGTTAACGAGCTATTCTTCTCCTCATCTTCTTTTTCTGTCCCTTCGGAATTAAGAGTGTTCTTAAGACCTTAGTCCCTATTCGGTATAATGTCCCTTCGAAATTAAGAAAGGTCTTAAGAACATAGTCCCTTCGATAATATTGTCCCTTCGGAATAAAGAGTATTTTTAAGATCATAGTCCCTTTTGGAATAATAATGTCATGTCGGAATTAAGAATAATCTTAACGGTATATAAATATTCTTTTGATATTTTTCTACTCTTGGAGAAGTTAAAAAATCAGAATGGTGGTATCACCATATTTGAGTGGTCGTAGTACCATATTGATATTTTGGAGAACTTAAAGCTTAGAATGGTGATAACACCATATTTGAGTAGTCTTAGCACCATAATAGAGTGGTCACAGTACCATATTAGAAAGTGGTTTCAGTATTAAAGAGTGGTCTTAGTACCATATTGGAGGTGTAAATCTCGAATGGTTTTCTACAGTGCAGTAGTTAACTGCATAGTTGTAGTTGGGCTTGTTTTATCCTGGAGGCGGAGTGGTTGATAGTCTGCCTTGCACAATTTTGGGCAGTGCCACGAAACGTCTTAAAGAGAGCGACCTGGTAGTGACTCATCCTGGTAACAACTTCGGTAGATATTCTATTTCAAAATAGAATTTGGAAATCCAAATACAACAGTTTGGAAATCCAAAAACAACAAACATGTAATATTGAAGGCTACCGTTTACCATATTTCCTTCGACACAACAATAGTCTCCGTCAAACCACAAACAAAATCATATTTTACTACACACATGGGGAAAAACCATGATCAAGGAATGATCACCTAATTATTACTGAACATACTTTTCCGGTTCTTTTTATAAGTGATACTGGGGCCAACAAAAACTGATGTTTATGGTCCAAATTTTAAACCAGATACATCAATTTTTGTTGACCTAATATCTCTTATAATAAAAATCAGAAGGAGTATTAGATTAAAGACTACCATGTTTCCTTAGGCACAACATTGAAGCTTGTTATTTTTCGAAGGATTCCATGAATTTGGGACACAAGCTAGTCCCACTCTACACCTTCAGGGAAAGGAATATTAGAAATATTAACAGTTGACATTCCATTAGGATGAACTGGATCATATGGTGAATCTTCTCCAAATTCAATTGGCATCAACTTCCAATATAGACTTGGTTCCCAATCTGCTTCTTTGATGACATTCAATATCTATTTTGTTACTATTTCACTCCCCTCATTTGATAGATGAAGTCCATCACTAAGAAATAATCAAACCACCTAATTAAATTATATTGAAATGCACATTTGAACTAAATTTTAGTCTAGGTACATGCATATGAGACCATACTTACATGAAGCAAACATCTTTCCAATCATCTCTTTTCTGATTTGCAGACCACATATCAATGGCCTTGATTTTCATCTGACGACACAAATTCAAACATGCTTCTGAATATATTCGACAATCTTCATTTGTCCTCAATGGTTGCCCAAATTCATCACTGGATTTATTCCAACTAAATTGTTAATATATATCATAGAACAATTAGGAAATAAGAATGTCAAAGATATATGTATAGGCCTCATGCATCATTTGTATGTGATATCTATCAACTTTAAGTGATATTGTGATTAATTTATAACCAAAATAGCAAACCACTTGTAGTTATTACATGTTGTTCGTGATTTGTGCTTCATTGATGGGAGGATTACTGAGAAATATAATCCGAGTCTTCTATGACAAGCTCTATCAATTATTAGGAATATTGTCAAAAAAATATGAGATGGAAGCTGAATTTTATACATAGAGTACACAAGAATTTTATGAAGTATGAAGCAAATTCTTCAGAATTTATCAATCTATCAAATTAGTGTAGTTGAAGAAAATATTATTAAAATAGGATATGGGATAATAACGATTAAGATAGGAAAGTGAAACTCTTCTATGACAATTTCTATCAATGAAATTTTAATACAAAAATTTGATATCAACTTGAATGGTTAATCAATTTAAATATGTAGTTAATTACAATTAGTAGATGATTAATGAATACAACAACATATTGTATCTAAACAACAATCCATAAAACAAATTAACTATGATTTTGAACATCATTAATCACAATGTTCACTATTATCATGGTGTAATCAGAGAATGCAGAAGCTTGAAGAAGAAGAAAGAGAGAAAATGTAATTGTATTATTGAATCAATGAAAGAGTTTGTTACAGAGAAGCTATATATAACAACTTGAGTTTCTAACTAACTATCTAACTTCTAACAAACTAAAAACTATTACAAGAGATTAGCTACTCTAGGTGTAGTTACACAGTAGTTAAGATGAGTCTACAAGCGGTACAAGCTTATGAAGTATGTTAACTTGCAGAGCAAGTTAACTGTTGCAATGCTAATGTACAAGGACTTTAACACCCTCCCTCAAGCTTAGCATGGTACAAATTAAGCATGTTAAGCTTGGATATGAAGGAATGAAAGGTCTTAGGAGGTAGTGGCTTGGTGAAGAAGTCTGCAAGCTGTGACTATGATTTGATAGGAAGTAATTTGAAGAGCCCTTGTTGAAGTTTCTCTCTAACAAAGTGGAAGTCAATTTCCAAATGTTTTGTTCTCTCATGAAACATTGAATTAGCTGCAATATGGATGACACTCTGATTATCACAGTAAAGCCCATGTGGTTTGGAGAATTTTACTCCGAAGTCTTGCAACAAGTATAAAAGTCACTGTAATTCACAACTAGCAAAAGATAAATCTCTGTATTCTGCTTCATAAGAGCTCCTTGAAACCGTGTGTTGCTTCTTTGCCCTCCATGATATAAGTGATGTTCCAAGAAAGAAGAAATAACCTAAAGTGGATCTTCTAGTATCTACACAATCAGCCCAATCTGCATTTGTGAACTCAAGTATCTGTAGATTAGCATCTCTTCTGAACATTAATCCATGTCATGGTGAACCTTTGAGGTACTTTACAACCCTACAAGCTATCTCATAATGAGTAAGTGTAGGTGCAGTAAGAAATTGACTCAGTTGTTGCGTAACAAAAGCTATATCTGGCCTAGTTGTGGTGAGATACAACAATTTTCCCACTAGTCTCATGTAGCTAAGAATATCTTCAAAAGGATTGCTTGTATCTTGATGTAGCTTGACAAAAGGATCAAGAAGTGTTGGTACTGGTTTAGAACCAAGTAAGCCAGTATCTTTTAACAGATCCAAACAATATTTTCTTTGACAAATGCTAATTCCAGTTTTGGAATGAGCAACTTCTATGCCTAGAAAATATTTAAGCTTCCCAAGATCTTTAATTTTAAACTGGCTATCAAGTGTATTCTTGATTCTGTAAATTTCATCCATATAGTTACCTGCTAATATAACATCATCTACATATACTATCAAGGCAGTGAAGCTTGTCTCTGTGTGAAGGATGAAAAAATAATGATCTAAACTAGACTGTGTTTAGCCTTGAGTAGTAAGGAAACCAATTAACTTCTCATACCATTTCTTACTTGCTTGTTTTAAGCCATAAAGAGATTCCAGTAACTAGCAGACTTGATTTGGCTTTGGACTGTGAACTCCTTTTGGTACTGACATATAGACTTGTTCTTGCAAATCTCTAGGCAAGAAAGCATTATTTACATCTAATTGATGTAAATTCCATGAATTGATAGAAGACAAAGCAAGTAAAGTTCTTACATTAGTTATCTTGGCTACAAGTGAGAAGGTATCAAAAAAGTCAAGACCTTTAACTTGATTGTACCCCTTAGCAACTAGTCTTGCTTTATACCTTTCTATAGTCCCATCTGCTTTGTGCTTCACCTTATAAACCCACTTGCTGCCAATGTGTTTGACATTTTGTGGTGTATCAACAAAAATCCAAGTTTTGTTTTGTTCAAAACATTCAGTTCATATTTCATTGTTTTAACCCAACAATCTTGCAAACTTGCTTCTTTGTAGCTACTAGGTTCAAAAGCATTAGTGATGGCTAAAGCAAAATTTTGATGAGAAGCAGAAACATTGCTTAGTGAATGAAAATGAGTAATGGGATAGAGTATACCTGAAGGCTTTTGATTGACTGATTCTTTTGAGACTGCAAATGTAGTCTGATAGGTGTTTTGGTTTTTGACGTTGTATGGCAGATTTTCTTAAAATTTGGTCTTGAGGTTCAGCTATAGGTATAGGGTCAGGTATAGGTTCATCAGGTAAGATATTTGTATCTGTATTAAGTTCAAAAGTTGGTTCATTGTTTTCATAGAGGCTTGAATTCATGTCTTTGTCAGGTTCAATGTTATGCTGGATATGTTCATCTATTGTGGGAGGTTTAGGTTCAATGGTGGTATTTATGGGGTGATTTGAATGATATGTTCATTGGAAAGATTGATTTGAATTAGAATATGGTAAAATATGTTCATGATAGGTTACATTCCTAGACACAAATATAGTTTTATTGTTCAAATCAAATAGAACAACTCATTTGACACCTTGCTTGTAACCCAAGAAAATACTCTTTCTGGCTCTAATATCTAATTTTGTTATGTGAATTTGTAAAGTGGATGCATAACAAAGACATCTAAAAACTTTTAACTCATTCAAATCAGGATTATTGCCAAATCTATGAAAGAAAGGAGATTCATTTTGAAGCAAAAGACTAGGGATACGATTAATAAGGTAAACAACATGCAAAACTGCATAACTACAAAATTGTTTTGGTAATTTTGACTAAAAAAGAAGAGCCCTAGCCACATTCAAAATACGCTCATAAGCAGGTCAAAATACTTTGATTTTGCTGATCTCAAAAAGACGGGTTGGAATCTGTGTGAATACACAGATGCTCAGGGTTGGTCAAGATTTGTTTTTCTTCAGGAACTCACATATCCAGAACTTGTGAGAAACTTCTACACTGTTGTGAAGATCAAGGAGAAAGATGGAAAGAAGTCTTTGGTCTCAACTGTCAAGGGAGTCAAGATAAAGATCACTCTAGACACCCTCTCCAAATCCCTAAAAATTCCTAATGAAGGTAATGAGTTATTCTTCCCTTCTTGGTTTCATGAAGCTAAAACCAATTGTGCTAGACTTATTCTTGAATACACCAAACCAAATCTTCCTTTTAACTCCACAAACCTCAAAGATCTTCCAAAAATCTTTCACAACATGGTTCGTCACACCTTACTTCCAAGGTCTAGAACCTATGATGCAGTCTCTGACACTGATTTATGTATCATCTATCACCTCATCAACAAAAAGAAACTTAACATGTGCTATATCATTTTCCAACACATGATTGACTCTTGCATGAATCCAAAACAATCAAATGCTGCTCTAGCTTATGGAGTGCTCATCACACTCATTCTCAAGGACTCTAAAGTTCCTCTTGAAAATGAAGAATGTGACTACACCTTTTTGAGGTTTAACTCCAAAACCATCAGCCAACTCCACATCACCTCCTCAAACCTACCTACCCCTCCTACCTCAGAAGCTTCTGGATCTGTTAAAAGGCATTCAGATCAGAAAGCTGGAAAAGCTAAGAAGAAGAGAAAAGTTGAGAAAGTTAGGAATCTCTCAAGTCTTCCAATGGAAAAAGAAGAAGAAACTTTGAACAATGAACCTATGGATGAGAATCCTCCAGAAACTCAAAAGATTGATGAACCTACTACTGTAGAAACCTTCCAAGAAATTTCTGATCTTGCTAGGAAAGTTGTTCAGCAAAGTGATGAAGTACAAAATGTAGAAGAACTTCAGAAGGAAAGTGAAGTGGCTGAGCAAGTTGATGAAACTCCTCAAAAAGAAGATGAGAATGTTAAGATGACTAAAGAAGCTCGGATAGCTGATACAACTGCTGAAAAAGAACTTCAGAAAGTTAGCACAGCTGATGAAGTTGAAACTCAGAATGTTGGTGGTGATCCTACTGAACAACATTAGCAAGTTAATGAAGTTGAAGAAAATATTGAAGAAAGAGCTCAGAAGGTTAATGAAGCTATGGAAGAAGGACTTCAGAAAGTTGCTGAAGATCAATATATGCATGATGTTGCTGAGATCTTAGCCACCCACATGCTTAGTGAACATGCTGCCCATATAGAAACTGGTGAAGAAGAGCAAGTTGGAAACCAAGCGGAGTTTGATCTGAATGTGAAAGATTTCAACTCAGACTTCAATGATGGTGTATTTCAGGACTCTCAGATGGAGAACATTGAAACAATGCCTAAAAATGAAGTTCAGAATGTTCAAGAAAACATTCCTCATGAACAAAACATTCCATCAATAGGCCAGATGTTTGCAGATCATGCTCCTATAGCTTCTGGATCTTTGCCTTCTGTGCAAATTCAACACATGGTTCAACCACCGCCAAACATCAATCTCTCAACCTCCACAATGGGTTCTGAAGCTGTATGCAACAAGTTTTTGATCTCTCCTTTGCCTACTCGTCAAAACATTTCCTCTCATGCCCTAGCTACAACCAAAAACACTACCCAGCTGCCTAATATTCCCAGTCTATTTGCCTCACTTGATACCTTTGTTACCAAAGAAGGTCCCTCAACAAAAGCCACTACTGATGCTCCTATCTCTGCTCCCACACCAAAACCATCCAAGGCCGAGAAAATTGCTCGCAGGTCTCTTAGAGTTGCAACAAAAACTCATAAGATAGCTTGTGTCCTAGCCAAATGGACCTCTGATGTATGTGCTCCAGGACTGGCTATGGACCCTTCTATGTTTGATGATCCATCCATCTTTGAGTTTGAACCTTCCTCTGACTTTGGGATTCAACTCCCTAAATCTTTTCATCTTATGCCTCCCAACCTTTTTGATGTTGACAAAAAGGGGGATGAGCTTTAGGATTTTAAGTCTTTAAGTCTCTAAGTATTTAGGCCCAAGTAGGTCAGTGATCAATAGTTATTGGAGTTCTTAAAACTTCATTTTTTGCTTGATCACTTTTGCTTTTAAGCCTTTCTTTTTTGTTTTTGAACCATAAGTATCATTGGATGTAATGAGCATTGTTAATTAATGAAATTATAATGATTTTGGTTCAATATTGCATTTTTTATTTATGCCTTGAATTATAAAAGTGAGGGGGAGCTTTTAAAAACTCACTGACATAAATTACAAAAATGAGGGGGAGCATAAAAATAATTTTTCAGCTCTTAGACCTCTCATATTTTAAATCAAAATCCATAATCCTAAATCATAGGTTTGTCATCATCAAAAAGGGGGAGATTGTTGAGGCAAAATCCCTAATTAATTTTAAAGATAACAAACCTTCATGATTAAAGGATTAATGTACTTTGATTAGTTTCTTGGTATTTAATTTGTGTTCTTGAGTGTTTAATTAAGACAGAAACAAAGTATGAATCATACCAAGATACAAGAAATCAAAGAACATTAAGACTTAAGAACCCAGTCAAAGTTCAGAAGGTAGAATAGAGTTCAGAAAATTGGACATAGTTTAGAAGGTTCAAGATAGTTCAGAAGGTTGTTCTTATGAACAAACCCAGAAATTCATGAACATACACATGAACATTCAAGGCTCACGTGACAAAAATGAGATGCCCAGAAAAGTACAAGAACTTGGATCAATCAAGAAAGAATGACATATATTTGAATTAAAAGCAAAAGGCACATTCATTGTTCATTTAAGACTTATGAACAAATGAAGTACAAAACATTAGGAATATTCCTCTAAGAATATCATCCTAGATGTTGTACAAACTGCACTTCATTGACGTTTCACTATTAGGATTTGATTACATCAAATTAAAGTCTTACAAATCATCCTAAGTGAAACAAAGGAACATTCTGAAGTTCAGAAAGTTCAATACATCACATGCTTTAAGTCTGACAGCACAGTAAAGTAGGTGCAAAAGGTGAAAGCAAAGCAAGAAAGCAATCTCAAAGTCAGAATCAATAATATTTTGACACATAAGGGAGTTCATACAGTACAAGACCAGCAAGATCCCCTAACGCATGGGCATGGAGTGACAACTCCACTTTTCTCTCTCCTGCACGCATTCCAACACTGATCTGCAAAGGCTTTTGGTTTAGGAACATTCTGAAGTATGCACGCATAACAAAAACTCATCAACAACCCATATCTTCATCTGATATTCATAAGATATGCCCAAAAGTTCATCTGTCATTCATCCATATGAACCCAGGAACATTCTGAAGTACAGAATGTTGATCAAAATTTTCAAGCAAAAGTTGCTAAGTCACATGACACGTGGCACAAGACCATTGGACACGTCCTAACAACTACATGAAGTCAAGAAACTCTGTAAAAGGAGCTGAAGGCATACTTTGAAAACACACAAGCTTAAAAGCATACTTCAACATCTTATTAAAAGAGTTTAAAGCTTCATAGCAAAATTGATTTCACAAATCAACTCTAAAGATTATTAAAATCTCAAAGAGTGTGAATCAATTATCTCTTATCTTTTCAAAGATAATCTTCTTCTTCTCTTCTTCTTGTTCTTATTCTTTCAAACATCCAATCAATTGTAAAGAGAAAATCTCATCTAGCTTTAAGGGTATTAAAGTGTAGGTTGAGTAAAAAAGTGTAAGGTTTGGTGTGATTTAGCACAGAAAGTTGAGAGCCTGTTGAGGCTTAGAGAATACAGTTTGTAATCGTTCCAAGGGAGCATGATTGTATGGTGCAAGATTTGAGAGGTTATCTCAAGCATCATGGTGGAAATTCTCACAAGATTGTGAGGAGTGGACTAGCCCACATTGGGTGAACCACTATAAATTTTGTGTGTTCTTCTTTTCTATCCCTACACTCTTTATTTACTGCATACACATCACACACACATTATTTAACTTTAACATTTTATTTTCCACTAACACTTTAAAACGTACTGAAGTCTTTTTTAACTTTGATCTTTCAAGCATTAACTTGAGAAGTAATTTTTAAGTACATGATTAGATTTTAAAAAGGGTCACAATTCAAACCCTCTCTTTCTTGTGACTATTATATCTACTTCACTTATTTGTCAAGCAATATAAAAACTTGCAACTTGTCCACGTGACGTGAGGCAACAACATTATAGTGCTGCGAGAGGCTATTAATATTGAATTTTTACAACAATTCAACAACAAACCGAGAAAAATATGCCAAAAAAAAAGTACAAGGTGAAACCCATGCATAACAAAGGTTTAGCCACCTGCTATGATAATTGAAAGCAAAATTAAGGTTATTTGCTTTCAACCACCAAAAAGAGAGTAACTTAACCTTGTCTAAAAGTTGATGCACATGATCTTCCTTTTGATTAAAAATCATGTTGTTCCTATCTTTTCAAATTAAATCACCCACATGCAAGAGACCCAAACCAACAACAAATTAAAGTAGAACGAAGGGATCTAAAATAATTGCCTAACTTAACAAACTGAATCAAATGATATGATATGCATAACAGATCAGCTGAAGATATACCTAACCATTTACGAATAAGCGACCAAATAACGCCAACAATATATCAAGGCCAATCTACATCTTCAGGGAAAGGCACATTGGAGAAATTAATAGTTGTCTTCCCATCAAAAGAAACCATATCATAAGGTGAATCTTCTCCAAATTCAGCTGGCATTAACTTCCAATATAGACTTGGTTCCCACTCTGCTTCTTTGATGACATTCAATATCTCCTTTGTTACTATCTCACTCCCCTCATTTGATAGATGAACTCCATCACTAAGAAATAATCAAACCACCTAATTAAATTATTGATAAACAAATTTGAAACATTTGCATACAAATGAGACCATACTTACATGAAACAAACATCTCTCCAATCATCTCTTTTCTGAATTGCAGACCACATATCAATGGCCTTTATTTTCATCTCACGACACATATCCAAACACGCTTCTGAATATATTCGACTTAATTCATTTGTTCTTATTGGTTGCCCAAATTCATCACTGAGCTCATTCAAACAATTTGTTAGTATAGATATATCATAGAATAATTAAGAAATGAGAATGTCAAAGGTTATTACATGTTGTGCTTCATTTGTGCCTCATTGATTGGAGGATTACTAAGAAATATAATCCGAGTTTTATGTGACAGACTCTGTCAATCAATAGGAATTATGTCAAAATTAACATTCATAAATTTTTTTGAACAGTAAAAACAAAAATTTATTATTGATAATAAGAGGAAATAAAATATGAGATGAAAACTAAATTTTATACACAAAGTACACAAGAATTTCACGAAGTAGGAAACAATTCTTCATTTTTTTTTGCGCAATCGTGTCCTTTCAAAAGAAATTAATCAAATTATTAGAGTTGTAAAGAAAATTTCTAAAAGGATATAATTAGTATACTCTGTAAGTGTACAATCAAATAGAAAGATGAAACTCTAGTATGACTATTTTAACCATCAAATTTTATTTTTGGGTTACCATGATATTGGTATGAAGTTTCCACCGTCTTTTAGGAGTGATTAATCTATGTCGAGGAACATGTGGGCACACAAGATGGATTCTTCCCTTCTAACCAGATTTTTTCCATACTTTAAGGCAAGAATCGAACTTCTAACCACATGTTTAACTAAGTCTCTTACCACTTGAATCAATTCTTTTTTGGTAACCATCAAATTATTTGCACAAAAAATTGACATCACATTTTGACATCAATTTGGATAGTTAATGAATTTAAATACGTGCTTAATTATGTTTTGTGGATTGTCAATCAATATAACAACATATCACATCTTAGCAACCATCTATTGAACCCAAATACATATTTGACTATGATTTTGAATGTCATTAATTATATTTGCAGTTGTTCAAAATATAATATATTCATTAAACATTCAAATTGTGTTCAAATATACATGATTTTTATGCGTTCAAATGTACACTTGAAAATTGTGGTTGGTGTTCAACATTATAGTTAACCGTGCTCGATGGATGTTTAATGAATTGTGTCACTTTTTTATTTATTTACTTTTTTTTTGTTTTAAAGAGCCTAAAATGGTTAACTTACACACACTAAGGCTATGTTTGGATTGATGGAAAGTGATGGAATGGAGTGGAATAGAGCCATGTTCCGTTGTTTGGTTTTGTAAAAAATGGATGGAATGGAATGGAATGTGATGGAACCCATTCCATCCAATACCACTCATTCATTCAGTTTTTCATTCCTCCCAAATTGGGGTGTATGCAATGGAATGGAACACATTACTAATTCAATTACAATCTCATCCCTACCTTATCTATTTCATAAACTGCTACTTCTTCCCTCTTTTTTCATCTTCACCGTTTCTTCTTCTTCTGTCCATGTGCATCCCCTCTTTTGCAACTCTTCATCATATATGTGATTCTCCACTTCTGCAACGTTTCACTGTTTGTTCTTATATTCTTCTTGATATTATTCTTTATTGTTGGTTAAAACTGTGTTCAATGGATAAATGAATTGTAATCATGATTCAATTAGTAACTGCACTTTTTTTTAATTCTTTCCTTACTTCACGTTTTTTTTTTATTGGAATAAAATAGGAAGTGATTGTAATCGTGATTCAATTCAATTTTAATCCTTCACCGTTTTTTCAATTCAATATTAATGCCAGTTTTGTTCATCGTTTTTTATTGGAATAAAATTGATAGATGAAAGTGGTTTGTAATCCTGATTCAATTTTAATCCTAATTCAAGGTCAAAATTGGAATAAAATATATATAATCATTCCGTTCCGTGCATTATTCAAACAACGGAGTGGGAAATTAGTTCCGTTCCGTCATGAAATATCCAAACAATGGAATTAAATCTATGTTTCATTCCGCTCCGCTCCATTCCATTCCATTCTATTCCGTTCCATTCCGCTCCGTTAGTTTTAAGTTATCCAAACAGAGCCTAAGTGCAAAGAAGCAAAATATGGCAGATTCAAACATGCCTCTCAGCATAACAAATGTTTGTGAGTACAACTACTAATTAAGTTGTACTTACGAAATTGACATCTTATTATATTTATTAATCATTAAATGAATACAATTGACACGTATTTCAACCGTGTTAAACGTTTAAATATATGTCAAAATTCGAAATCAAGATAACAATACTCTTTTACCATTTAGTAAATAAGAAAAAAAAAAACTCTTTTACCATTATATGAGTAGCAATCCTCCTCATATTTTCTATGTATTCCTTCAATGGTACATGAGAACCAAGACCACTTGGATGTGGAGGAATACAATCGTTACCACCAAAGTACACAATCACCAATGCTGGTTGTTCGGTGGCATTCTGTATTAGAGAGGACCAGACCAGAGTCAGTCTTCGTCAACAAAATCAAAATAGTCACATTGTGCACAACTCTGTAAATATAAAAAAAAAAAAAAAAAAACATAAAAACTTATGTCTAATTCAGCATTTAGTCTAAAAAATAGTGGTTTTTGTCCCAGTTTTTAGAGAAATTTTGAATCAAAAGATGCCTTCAACAGTCATATACTCAATACCTTGGGAAAAATTTTATCCAAAACTTGCAGAGCATGCCTTGAATTCCAAGCAGCATATCCCCTCAAAACTATATCAGCCTACATCAAACCAATGTTGGGTGTAGGATAAGCAATGAGTCACTGACCACTTCATTATAATTATCATAAGATGAAGTGCTCACTTCCAATCACTCCAACAAATTTGTGATAGTGATATAAGATTTTTTTTATATGTTATGATATGGACTGGATTTGAACCTATATTTTCTTATTTGGAGTGTGTGATTTTTGCTATTAAACTCTTTTATTTGGAAAAGGTACCAAAGAATCTACAATTAGAGAAAGAAAGAGTACCTTACGAGCGTACAAGTGAGAAAGAGTAGCTCCCCAACCTTCATAGTAACTGTATTGAACAATTGAAGAACCAAACAACACAAATTTAGGCCTCATTATTGTTCCTACCACACCATGACAATTGGGGAGGATGAAGACTTATACAGGTGGTTGTTTATTTTTTCTATACACGTTTTAATTTTTTATGCACAAGCTACATTTGCCTGTCAAATCTATTATCTTTAATTATTATAGTCCAGATCGATGGGGTTGGTAGTACTGAGTTGTCAAGCAATTAAAATAAACAATTGTTAAATATGTTTTTAGTCACGGCAAAATCATAAGTTTTTAAGTTTGGTTAGTATAAAATTTCAATAATAATTTTAATCCTCCATAATATTATAGTTCGTAAGAATACTCTTTATTTCGAAAACTTTTTACAAAAAAATGGATATTTTTAGTCCACCAAAACAGTCTCTAAAAAATGAACATAAAGACTAAAAGGGAATAATTTTTTTTAAGAATTAAACTTAAAAGTTTATAATTTTGTGAGGACTAAAAACATATTTAACTAAATAAAAAATGATATAATAAGGATTTTTTTTCTCTCTCTGATACACCATTAAAATTTACACACAATTCCGATGTTTTGAATTTGAACTCATAATTATTTTTTTCTTTGTTTGTATATATATAATAAAATTAAGATTAAGCAAGCGGCATGAAGGTATCCAATCTAAGCTACATGGATATTGTCGGCTTTCAAACTTTAAGAATAGGATTCAATTATATATACGGTAAAACTTTGTTTACACATTCAGTTAATCTATTAGTTAAAAAGTCAATTAAATTGTTCCCTAATGTCACTTATTTAAATTAGTTCCTAAAATATTTTTAAAGTTTAATTTATATACACTACACCGACAGTGTAACAAAGTTTCATACATGCATCTGATGATATATTGTCACATTAATTAATAAGACATGACAAGTAATATGTTTTTAATTCATATAATGATGTGTCAATACACTATTAGATATATGTGTAAAACTTTGTTACGCGGTTGGTGTATTTAAAATTAAACTCATGTATTTATACATATTTATTTATCATGATTTGATTTGATGTATTTGTAAAAAAAATTACACTGTTAATGTGTAGAAATTAATCACCAAGAATAATGTGAAATACTTAAAATTGACCCAATTGTTTTGTATATATTAAAATTCAAATAGAATAAATATCCAATTTAATCTTTGAGGAAAAAAAAGTAGAAACTCAAATTAGTCTCTGTAAAAATAAATTCATCGTGAAATTTAAACCTAAACACCTTTTTTTTATAATAATGAACACGTTATTCTCTAGATTTAACTTTCATCAGTTCTGTCAAAAGAAAAGAAAGAAAGAAAGAAAAAAAAAAAACTTTCATTGTTTTGTTTTATACTGAGCATTTGCTTAGGACCCATTTTTTGCAAGTTGACGCTATCAAGTTACGTTTTGTGTAATAGAGAAACGGACACTTTAGTCACTGAGACAAATTTTAGATCCAAAGCATTCTTCTTCCTCCTTCCTGCATCACATAAATTTCAGTCACAAGAAACAGTCTTAGGAGTTTTGGGATATCGATAAATTTGAAAGGGAGGCATGACAAAAGAACCACTTTATCCTTTCTTTATCGCATGAGATGAAACTGATTTATCTATTTTTGGTCGTCAAGAACCAAACAAGCAACAATTGACAACGTCAACAGCAAGTAAGCAATTAAATGGTACATCTCAGTATGAAAAATTAGATGGGACTTTATCAAACTTGAACAAAAAAATGGATGTATGGTCGTGGAAAATTTTATCGTGAGATGATCCAAATCCATAAAACATTCACTACAGACATAGAACTCATAAAATAGCGAAATATATTAAGCAATTTACCCAATCATATATAGTCAAAGAGTTCACACTCACAGGTGAAAAAATGAAAAGTGACATTGGAACTAATGTTTTTCTTTAATCAGACACAATTCTAAATTCATGTTATTCGTCGGTGGCGGACCCATTAGGGCTCAGGTGGGTCACGGCCCACCCGGCCTATAAAATTTTAAAATTTTTTATAGGAGAAATTACTAAAATATATTTGACTTTTAAATATAATTACTTTGTGACCCCCTATTCTCCCTCTCAGTACACGTTACCATCACATTTTCAAGTCACTTGAAATGTGTAGATAATTATTTTGAATTTTTTAAGTATTTAATTTAATTTTTTATGGTCAGTTTTGTGCTTAATTCTTATTAAAACATAAAGTTTATGTATATATATTATAGCTTATTTGAGTGGCCCGCCTAAATTTTTCTTTTCTGCCTCCACGACTATTATTTGTAATTGTTGTCAAATGATTCAATGAATAGGGGCGGTCTTTACCTCCCAAATGCACATCAATGATATTCCATAGTTTATAGAAAGGTCAATGTTAGGGATAAACTCACCCTGATATGTAAGGCCAGAGGAAAGCCTCCTAAGAATTAAAGAGAAGGGAAATAGACTTAATTTCGTTGATTCTTATAAAAGAGAGAGTACAATATCTTGTATAAGCAATATTATTCTAGATTCTTCCTAACAAATTAGTGGGTCATCAATCTTCTAGAGCCAATAAGTCACTACTTAATAGCAACATAGTCACTCCACTTTTAATGACGATCATTTTGGGTCTCCCTAACTCATTGGACTCAATCTTCAATCCTAAATCATTGCAGCCCATATACTTGTTCATAGCAGTCGATCAAGCTGAAAACGTTCATAGTTTTTTCATCTCGACCAAGTGGATCATAGGGCGAATCTTCTCCAAATTCATTTGGCAGTGACTTCCATTGCAAGCAAGGTTCCCAATCTGCTTCTTTGAGGATATTATCTCTTTTACTATCTTGCTACCCTCAGATGTCAGATGAACACCATCCCTATCAAACACCATCCCTACAAAGTATATAGTTGGTCAAAGCGTTGGTTATGGTGTATGACTCCGTACACAGAGAATCATGTTAAGAGAAGAGAATCATATATTAGTAGATTTTCCTACTAATATTAAGCCGGCCGCTAAACAACAATAAATATATGATATATATTATCTATAACATGTTTTTTTTTAAAAAAAATCAAATGTATTATCTTAAATTATTATGAGTCAAATTAGTTATTATATAGTCCAGATGGATAGGGTGAGTACTGAGTTGTCAAGCCTCAATGATACAAAAACTTGCAACTTGTCCCGGTGACGTGAGGCAACAACAATATAGTTCAGCAAGAACTATCAATATTGGATGACAACTTCGGTGTCTATCAATAAAAGATGGGTAATACAACTCATGCTGAGTTGACACTAATTAAAGTTATTTATTTGTTTTCTATTATTTTTAATGTTATATAAATACATTGTTTTGATTGGGCCAACTCAGCATGGGTAGTATTACCCACATTTTATTGATGGGTAAATAAGAATTGAATTTTCATGGTACAATCAACACTCAAACTTTTTTTAAGCGATCGAACTTAGCTCATGGCTAAAAATGAGAGATACAACGGAAAACACAGTGACTAAGCCAAGAAATAGCCGCCATAACCAGAGTATTGCGCAATCAATTGCTTATCGTTTAATAAATTTAAGCTCAAATTTAAGTATAATGTGAAATATTGAAGTTTGACAAATATTATTAAGCATATATTAAGATTTTAAATAGAGTAAATATTCAATTTAATCACTGGAAAAAAATTGAGATTCAAGTTAGTCTCTCTAAAAAATAAACTTTATTAGTCATCGAAGAAATTTAAACCAGAACACATTATTCTCTACATTTAACTTTCATCACAAAATCAAATTTGGTTTGCTTTATATTGTGCCTTAGCGTGGTAGGCAAACATTACACCTTTTTTTTAAAAGATCTCTATTTAACCATTACAATTTTCCAAATATATTTTATAAATTTCTCTCACAATCCCTTACCATTTTCAAAATATATCTAAATCCATTATTGCGGAAATATCATGGTTTCAGATAAAGGTATCTCATGAATTGAACTTTTACTTAGTGAGTTAAGTTTTCACTCATCCCCAAATAGAATGGTAGGTTATTGAAGAGGTTGCTCTTGTTGGGAATCAACCTTCAACCACTGGTTATTGAATGAAAGATGTAACTGCCCAACTCCGATGATCCGATGGTAGCTGCCGAGAGAGAACAGGACTTCTTATTATTATAATTATTAATATAAAGACTATTTTCTTGCAGGGCATGTGCCATGTCCTCCGAAAGGAAACAAGGAAACCCGGCCCCTCGCACAACTTTGAACCAATTATTCAATAGAACAAATGTGCATAACTCACACATAAATTTTCGGTATCACTGATCGAATTGTAGAAATGACACGTTAGTTAAGATCTTGTGTCCTTTTCTTGAGAATTTAAGAGTCAAACCATTGAAATCTATGAAGTGGTCCCACTTCATTCTCATATAGGTAGACTATATCAGAAATGTCCCCTAAGTATGCATTCCAGCAAATATATGTTATATGTCCATTAAGAGGAAAACCCCATCCAACCCCCTCATCTTCTTATGGTCCAAATACTTTTGTCTTTTGGATGTATCTATCGTCAAGTACATCAATCACTCTAATAGTGTACTTTCACAATTGAACCCAAGACTTGATGTTACTCAAATGTGGGTTGAGTTTCCACCATTGATGATCAATTAGATTTGGGATTGTACCACATCCCTAATGATGTCTTCAATGTGTTTGACATCATATCCTTGTCAATCATTTCATCAAATAATTGCAAGATTTCTCTTTAACTTTTATAAACTTTGAATATTCATCAAACCATGACACTTTTGTCATTTTGAGTATATTGTATCAATACACAAACTTTTATGTCATTAATACCATTGCTAAAATAATTAATAAATACTCCCTCCGGTCCTATATATAAGAAAATTTTCAAAAAAATTCTTGGTCCTATTTATTAGAAAATATCACAACTTTTAAGGTGTAGTTATTGTTTAAAAGACTTTTATACCCCTTATTTAATGTTTGTCTTTTTAAAATTAGTGGGTGTATTTAATGCTTCACAATTTTTTATGAGGGTATATTTGTAAAAATATTTAAAAAGTTACACTAATTAATGAGTGTATTGGTTTTGATGTTTTTTAGTTTTTCTTCTTATAATAAGGACCGGAGGGAGTACTTGGAATTGAAGTTCTATTTCCACTTGAATATATTTCATATATTCAATCCATTAAAGATATAAAGCAACAACAAACATGATCATTAAACATTAACTTCATAAGGCGGATTTAAACATGTAAGTTATGTACTCTACATAAATTAAATCTAATACTATATAATTTATTTTTTATTCTATTAGAAGAAACCTTTTTATAACATACATATGTATCATAAATTCTATATGTTAAGTTCAAACTTTCATGTTTAATTATGTTCAATGGTAAATCCAAATAAGCAATCACAATAAGAAAACAAATAATTAAAAATTATTAACATTTTCGATTACTTTTCTTCATGAACATATGTCAACTTACAATAATTCAAAAATATACCCAAATTATTTTTATATAAACACAAACAAAAAATTAACAATCACATTCATATCATCATATGCATATAATATGAAGTCATCAATCCTATCTTATCATCTAGATGCAAAACTTCTTACACAAAACAACAATATTATTCTTATTAGCATACATTAACATATAAACCATATATTTGGTTGTTAGCGACTTGTTATTAGATCAAACTTCAAAGTTCAACAAAATAATATTGGTTGAATTTTTATAACTAACAAAATATTGTCCTAGTGGTGCAACGACAACATATAAATCATTCCTATAGACCCAACATTTTGTAATTTTGAAATTTAACTAAATAAATGAATTTTCAGAAATTCTTTTCCACAGGAATTGGAATCTAACCGATGCACCTATACAACTATGATGTGCCACCGTACCAACTCAATGTTTCACTTATAATTTGCAATCACAAAATATACAACGTTAATAGTTATGTTGCCCACAAATTCAAACAGATAAAAACTATGCAGAAGCACACATAAAACGCAACTAGTTTGGTTGAATGTAAATTCAACACTTAATCATCATCATCAATATTGAAAAAGAACATAAGCATCAAATTTCACAAGCATGCAATGCAACATAATTCAAATTTTTCATGCCCGGGAACTTAATCATTTACTTCTTCATTTTCCAATGAGTTTTGACAAACAGAGAAGATATACACATATCAAGCATTACTCTAGTACTTCAGAAGAAATTAATCTTTCAAATAAAAAGGGCTATAAATTTCATCCATTTCAATTTTACACATAAATGCATTTTCATCTATAACACTATCACAACAACATTTTAAAGGACATAACATTAACTTAGATATTCATGACATAGCAAGCGTAGTATACTATATGTCAGTGCATTCAATTAGCATACATGCATCATCCACATGCAAACATTACATATTAAATGCTAATCTAAATATACGTACAAGGCTATTCTAAATCATGCATATTAAAATTAATACCATGTGTTTATGAGTCAAAATATGCAGAACACAAATATATGGATGCCAAATTTATTTACGTTATTCTTCTATTATTATTCTTCTGTTTCCAAATATTAGTTTATGTGCACATCACAATTTAACATCATTCTAATTAATTTTTCATGAACACAAGACAATCAAAAACCATAAAACCAAAACCACCACAACATACATATAATTTCCATAATAATCGAAAATGTACCTTTCACCATGGTCATAAATGAATAATCAAGAGTCTTCATTTCTCCACCAAAATTGCAACCATTAATTAATCACACTTAAATCATAAATCGAACCTAAGGATTGTTAGATCTGTGTTGGGGGTCTGCTGCAATAAATTGACCAAAAAGATGATGAAGATGAACATGATGAATAGTGCACATAAATTCCAAAGTATGTGTGGGATACATTAACCTTTAGGTTCTATTCGCCCCCATCAGTTATGCCAACCGGATGCAAAAGGGTATACCGACGAATCCCCTTTAGGATATGACAGAATCCTTGACATGACTTGCACATTCACACCAAGTGTATCGATCAATGATAGTTTACAAAATAAAGTTTTGTCAATTTCTCTTGTGCACTAGAGAAAAGAAAGAATGATTTAATATTATTTTTGACAGAATTTTGACCCACAAGAATGTGATTTCCTGTCTCTTTTTATGAATTGTTTTTTACCTCCAGAGTATCTCAATTTATAGAGCAACTTATGTCCTCTGGAGAAGAGAAACAGCCTTTTAAAAAAGTTTGTTCATGAATGGTTACATTGTTTCAATTGTCAAGCATTACACCTCTTCTCTAAAAGGTCTCTATTTAACTATTGCAACTTTCCACATATATCTTAAAAATTTCTCTCACATTGTCCACGTGACGTGATGCAACAACATTATAGTGCTGCGAAAAACTGTCAATATTGAATTTTTATGGTACAATCAACACTCAAAAAAAATTAAAGTAATCAAACTTAGCTCATCACTAAAAATGAGGGATACAACGAAAAACACAGCGACTAAGCCAAGAAATAACCACCATAATCAGAGTATGTGCAACTATATTTACTTATTGTTTAATAAACTTAAGCTCAAATTAAAGTATAATGTGAAAATAAACTTAAGCTCAAATATAAGAATAAGGTGAAATATTGAAGTTTGACAAAAATATTAGGCATATATTAAAATTTTAAATAGAGTAGATATTCAATTTAATCTCTAGAAAAAAAAAATTGAGACCCAAGTTCTCTCTAGAAAATAAACTTTGCTAGTCATCGGAGAAATTTAAAACGATTAATCAAATATGAGAATGATAGAAAATGAGCTTGCTTTCATTGATTGGAAAGAAAAGTATATATACAAGAGTTTAACCAAACATGATTATAACAGAATCAATAACTGCATAACTAACTATCTCTAAATCTAATGTCTAACTATGGTTAAATATGACTAACTAATCGATAAGATAAATATAGTCTCTAATAAAATTTAAAATAGAACACATTATTCTCTAGATTAAATTTCATCACAAAATCAAATATTTTTTGTTTATATTGTGCCTTAGCGTGGTAGGCATTTTTTTTCTCTTTTCAAGTTCACTCTATCAAGTCCACCTAAAAAAAAGTCGGCCCTGGTTTTTTAGTGAGAGAAACTCCACCTTCTCTCTAAGTTTTCTTTCTCCTTCATTCATCGAGGAGGGGAAGTTTTAGGTCTTTTTTTACCTAGAATCACCCCTTTGCATCTTTTTCACCTTTCTTTCAATTTAAATAAGTGATTTTCACACATATCAAGTTTTTTCATTTTGTGTTTTTTGTGCTTTCGTCGTCTGAGTGCGACATGTTGTTCGTCATCTTGTGCGTCGTTTGATTTCACGTCTTGTTGCGGTGTTCGTTTGGTTCCTATTGAAAGATCAACTTCAGTCAATTACAGATTCAATCAATGATTTGGGCGTCGACGTTGCAGATCCAGAAGCATGTGTATTTCGGTGACTTAGAATTTATCATATTATTTGTAGGCATTTTGTCGTTGTATGCTATTAACTTGGGTGTTGTGAATTTGTTCGCAGAATCACTCTTTACGTTTTTAGCGATGTTGAACATGTTATTGTATCTGATGTACTCTCAATTTGAATGAATGAATATTGTTTTGTTTTTGTCAACAAAAAAAGTAACATTTTGTGCGATAGAGAGAGTGACAAAATTGATCCCTGAACTTCAAATTACACTAGAATCAGATCTTTTAGTTACAGAGTCAGATTTTAGATGCATAGTTTTCTTCTTCCTCTTCTCTGCATTGAATAAGCTAGAGATCAATGACAATCTTAGAATTTTTGGGAGATTGTAAAATTTGAAACGGAGGCATGACAAGATAATCCATCCGTCCTTTTGGTCTTCAAGAGAGAAACAACAACAATTTGTTGGGTTTTAACTTCAAGTGTGAGTGGTTAAATCTCACATCGTTTATGAATGTGTAAAATGTTTGATATATAAGAGACGTGACTCATATACATAATGTCTTATAGTTTTGTGTGGAGATGGCGTGGCTCCGTCTCTTATAGGAGCTATAACTCTTCGTTACAAAATGTACCAATCAAAAACACTTTAAACTTATCTAGCTTTTTTATTTTCTCTTATACTCTTGTCTTAGAGTGTTGTGAAATGTAGTTAGGTATTTGCTTTGAAGGGTGCGAGTGTACTAGGGCCGAGGATGTTATATATAGTGTTATTATATGGTTTTCATTAGACAACTATCTTGGTTTTTTCTCCTACTTTGGAGTTTCCACGTTATGTGATTGTGTTCTTTTATTTTTCTCGATGTTGGTTTTTTTCAACAACTGCTATTGGAGCTTTTGATTTGGTCCAAGGATAGAAGTTCTTAGCATTCTATATGGTTGCAGCATTGTCTGATCTTCCACATCATAAAAGAAGGGTGGTATTGTAAAAGTGTTGAAATCACAAGTTCTGTTGTAAAGTTTGACTAGAGTAAATTGTTGGAAAAATCAATTTTGACTTGTAGAATTTTCAATTCAAGGATATGTTAATACAATAGAGATTGCACAAGTTGTTGATTAGTACATGAGCATTGATTGACATTGATGCAAAGTATGCTATGAGATTATGTCGATGATTGAAGAGCTTCCTACAAACATGGAACTTGCAGCATAACTTTTCAGTTTGATTTTTGACATATGAAAATTCTTGGAGTGGTTTAACTTTAAGTGAAGTATAGTCTAATGGAGGAGTATGATAGTTCTTCTGAACTATAATTGACAATGAAGACAATGTGAAAAATTATTGGAGTGAGTTAGCTTCAAGTGACTATACTCTATATGGTGGAGTATGATAGTTCTTTTGAACTACGATTGAAGAGCTTCCTACAAACATGGAACTTGCAGCATAAGTTTTCAGTCTGATTTTTGACATATGAAAATTCTTGGAGTGGTTTAACTTTAAGTGAAGTATACTTTAATGGAGGAGTATGATAGTTCTTCTGAACCATAATTGACAATGAAGACAATGTGAAAAATTATTGGAGTGAGTTAGCTTCAAGTGACTATACTCTATATGGTGGAGTATGATAGTTCTTTTGAATTACGACTGTTAGTGACGATAATGGAAACAAATGTATAATATTCAATCAAGGTGAAGATTGTTGGTGTTGGTTGAAAAATACATGTTGAAGAAGTTCTGAATTGCTTAAAATTGTAAAGGAAGAGTGAGACCAAGACTATATATATATGCTTTAGTTTTTCGCTACAAGGTGCACTAGTCAAAAACACTTTAAGCTTGTAACTTACTTTTTTTTTCTTTTCTCTTACATTCTTGTCTTGTCTTAGAGTGTTGTAAGATGTAGTTAGATATTTGTTTTTGGAGGGTGTTGGTGTACCGGGGTCGGAGGGTGTTTGAGAGTTATCTGTGTTGTAAAAATTTGCATGTAGTGTTATTCTCTAGTTATCACTAAACAACGATCGTGGTTTTTCCTTCGATTTTGGAGTTTCCAAGTTATGTTCTTGTGTTGTGGTGTTCCATAATTTTCCTTATGCTGATTTTTTCGAACACAATTAGTTATGTCAACGGGCAAGTAAGCAATTTAATGGTACATCTTAATATGAATAATTAAATGGGACTTCATCAAATTTTATCGATATTTATGAAGAAAAAAATGGATGTATGGTCATGGATAAATGTTAGCCTTAATTGTAGTTTTGGTTCCTCTATTTTTTGTCATTTTTTAGATTTGGTCCCCTATTTTAAAATCTCACAGTTTTGATCCCTCCATTCATTATATTTTGAATTAAAAATTGATGACGTGATAAGTTTTAAATGACGTGGTATATGATTGATTATTGGAAAATATCAACATTGACGAAATTGTTAGAAAATTTTCTTAAAGAAATCATTTAATATCATCATATTTTAGATTAAAATAGGGTACCAATTTTGCAAAATGATAAAAATAGGGGAACCAAAACTGTAATTAAACCAAAATTTTATCATGAGATGATCCAAATCCATAAAACATTCACTAAAGACATATAATTCATAAAATGACGAAATATTTTAAACAATTTATTCAATTATATGTAGTACATTGGTAGATCTAATGTAAGGCATGATGTAGCTATAGCCACACCTGATTTTTTACCCAATCTTTTTTTTATACTATAGTTGATGGTTGAGCTTTAGAAATTTACACTCAGATGGCGATAAACCTGGGAGAGGTGATATAGGCTATAGCAACTAAGCTTTTGGAATTTACAGTCACATAGTGTTGTTAAATGTAATTTTAAAGTCATTCACATGTCTTAGAAAAGGAAATTTTTTAGTCTTATTGCTATTACTAGTTTTTTTTTCACCAGTCATCCATCTAACATAAGTCCTTAAAAAAAAAACCCATCTAACATAATTGTAACTTGTTCATTTTTACTTTTTGACAAATTAATGTAAATTATTTAAGAAAATTGATGTTCCCACATCAAAGGTTGCTATGAAACACCACGAAATTATCAATATAATATAACCTCATCGGCATTTAACTGCTAATGAATTTTAACTGGCGGTAGTTAACTACCGATGAAATTTAGGGTTAAATTTGTCATTTCATGATGTTTTTAGCATTGAGTGAAGCGTGAAAACAATTTTCCTTATTTAATCGGTGTATCTAAATCCAATTGCATACAGGGCTGGCCCAAGGGCCAATTGACCCAAGCAAGGGTTTTAAGCTCCCAAAAAAATTTCTTTTTTTACGTTGGAAAAAAGGCCTCACATACAAAATATATAGAAAATTGCTTTTGACACTTCATAGAAAGCTAAGAAACACCAGTAATTTACGTTTTTAACCCCATCGGTAGTTAACTGCCGATGTAAAGCAATCTGGCGGCAGTTAACTGTCGATGGAAAGGAAACCAGCGGGAGTTAGCTGTCGTTGCCATGTTTTGCCTATATTTTCCAAAACTTCACATTTTTTTCATCTTAATATGAACAAAAACGATAAAATAAGTGAACAAAAACGATAAAATGACATGCGATTAAAGTGAAAAAGCTAAAAACAACAAAAAAAAGTAATTAGATTTAACACATAACTTATTTATGGATTTTTTATTTTAGTTTTTAATAGTAGTGAGGTTGGAGAAGGTTGTCATAACATTGTATGTTTGAAGACCTTCTCCAACATCACCACACATCTTAAAAACTGTTTACGCCTCTATATTCAAAACAAAAAAATAACATCATAAGAAGTAGGAAGTGTTGATGTTGGTGGTTTTTTGTTTAGTTTTAAGAGGAGTGGAGATGAAAGGGAAGGCGTTCGAACACCTTCACTCTCATCCCCACACATCTTATAAACTGTAGATGCGTTGAGTATAGATTGTGAAAACAACACTGCCTATTTATAGAACTTTCTGTGGGTTTTGGACCACAGAAAGTGTAGGTGGAACCCCATCCACACAAAATAAAGTGCATCGGCAGCTAACTGCCACTGGTTTCCTTTCCATCGGCAGTTAGCTGCCGCCGGATTCCATCGGCAATTAGCTACCGCCGGATTGCTTTCCATCGGCAGTTTACTACCGATGGGGTTAAAAACGTAAATTATTGGTGTTTCTTAGCTTTCTATGAAGTGTCAAAAGTAATTTTCAAATATATATCTAAGGGAAAAGGCTTCTAATGAATGAAAAAAAAGCCTCGAGAAAGAAAATTTAACACAATTTTGAGACTTTGTTTGACATTTTGACTGCTTCTTTCAAAAAATCAATTAACGTGTAACTTTATTCATCTCCATCCTTGTTTGCTTCATTTTTGTTCCAAGACTTTTGGTTTTCCCAAATTTTACATTTACAGTTTCAACTTTCTAGTTTTCTCATTAATTGTTATAAAATAATATTAACAATTCTTTTTAAAATAATTGTTTGATTATATTAGAATACTTTGTTCTTTTTCAGATGCTTTTATTGATTATAGAATATTGTAAACAACTTTTGTAACAATTTCCCTAAAAAAAATAACAATTGTTTAAAATACCATCTTAGATCAACAATGTCTCAACAAAAAATACTATCTTGCATCTTAAAATACTCAAAAAATAAAATTTAAATAAAAGTAAATAATTTTAAAGAAATATATAAAATGTCTCGCTTTTAAGTTCGCTTTAAGCCTCATGTAATGTTGGGCCGGCCCTGATGGCATAATAGGGTATCAAAAGCTCAAATATAAAACTAATTGTGAGTTGTGTATATAATAATGCATCTATTAACTATTCCATCAACATGGCTCGATTAAAATACAGAGTCAAATTTCACTACTCACATGGTGAAAATCCATGATCAAGTTATGTTCACCCATTTCTTAATGAACATGTAATATCAATGATAAAACAATTGGCTCAACTAAATCACCATAAAAAAATCAAATTTCATTACTCACAGAGAAAAACCATGATCAAGTTTTGCTCACCCATCTATTATTGAACATGTAAGATTGAAGACTACCATATTTCCTCAGGAAAAACATTGAAGCATGTAATAAAATCAATTTCCATAAGGATTCTATGAATTTGGAATAATATATCAAGGCCACTCTACACCTTCAGGAAAAGAAGTCTTCCCATCAAGAGAAACCATATCATAAGGTGAATCTTCTCCAAATTCAGTTGGCATTAAGAAAGTCTATATGTTGATCTTAATTTGTGCCTCATTGATGGGAGGACTACTGAGAAGTATAATCCGAGTCTTATGTGACAAGCTCTGTCAATCATTAGGAATTATGTCAAAATTAACATTCACAAATTTTTTTGAACAAAAACAAAAACTAATTAATAACGTGAAAAATTAATAAATTAACTCAGTATATAATGTTTCCTTTTTTTGGAAACATTTATCATGAAATGATCCAAATCTATAAAACATTCACTAAAGACATAAAACTCATAAAATGGCGAAATATTTTAAGCAATTTACTCAATCATATATAGTCAGAGAGTTCCTGCTCGTATGGTGAAAAACGAGAAGTGATATAGGAACTAAGAACAGCATTTTTCTTTAATTAGGCACAGTTCTAAATTCCTGTTATTCGTGACTGCTGTCAAATGATTCAATGAATAGGGGCATGTCTTTAGCTCCCAAATACACATCAGTCATATTCCATAGTTTCCAGAAAGGTCAGGCTGGAAACATTCATGGTTTTTTCATCTGGACCAAGCGGGTCATAAGGTGAATCTTCTCCAAATTCATTTGGCAGTGACTTCCAGTGCAAGCAAGGTTCCCAATCTGCTTCTTTGAGGATATTAAGTATCTCTTTCACAACTATCTTGCTACCCTCAGATGTCAAATGAATTCCATCCCTATCAAACACCACTCAAGCAAATAAATGAAGGATAAGCACATTTAAAGCTTTTTTCGATTAAGGTGCATATATGAGAGCAAACTTACGTGAAGCAAACATTTCGCCAGTTATCCCTTTTTTGGATCGCAGACCAAAGATCGATGGCCTTAATATTCATCTCGCGGCATAGCTCCAAACATGCTTCTGAATATATTCGACATGATTCGTTATTCCTTGGTGGTCTCTTTACGCAACTGGTTGAAGGCAAAAAATTTAGTCATCAGTTTGATATTTAAATATGATAAATTCATAAAATAAAATAAAAAATATATATATAAAAAGGAAATAAGAATGTTAAGAGTGCTTGAAAAGAAACATGTTATTCTCTAAATTTATCAGATATAAATTAGACAAAACATAAAAGCCAAAGAGAAATATATGGCTCCTGAGCTACAGAACATAAACAGGCTTCATAATCTGGTTGTTTTGTTTGTTATAACAACGTCAAGCTGTGCAGCACTCTCAACTATGTCCTTTCTCTTTCTAGTTGATACATTGTGTGCAATCTCGGTACAGTAAGTTTTGTTGTGCATCATAAGCAGATCCAAATTGTTTACTTTTTTTTTTTTGGATAGAAAATTTTCAAAAAATGAGTGATCATACTGGGATTGAACATGATCAATAGAACTTAAGAACAAAGACAGTTTAGCAAACAATTGTCTATTAGCTTACCTTAAAGCCATACTATATATACTTCATTCAAATGATGCATATAGTTAATGAGTGGTTCCCCTATAAATGGCGCTGTTAAATTCATTACTGTAATAAAATGATGCATATAATTATTTCTGAGTGCTACTGCTCCCCCTAAATTTTGGTTTCCTCCCAATAGCTTGGTAGTTCCCTCTTTCTCGCTAAAACTCTAAATTTATCATAATGCTATTAGTGTTGTTAAATGTAAAACCATTCGAGTGTCTTAGTCTAATATCATGATCTTTTGGGATAGTTGATTTGCGACATAGTATCAAGTCAATTATTAGATATCAGCTGTACAATATTACTCAACAAGCTCAATTTGGAGGAACAATTTATTTACATATAACCTTATCAGCACAGGTTACTAAATCTATAGTTCGCAAGTTCTATTGCCAGTTTTTGGCACTATATTATAGGCATGTGCATGACTATATTATTATAGTATCAAGATGAGTGCAGGAATCGCTAGGATCTCTATCTTTCAATTCTGGAAAATTATAATAATCAAATAGGAATTAAATTGCAGTCAAAACCTGGTTCCATAAATTTGTGCCTCATTGACAGGAGGAGCACTGAGAAATATAAGCCGAGTCTTCTTTGACAGGCTCTGGCAATCATTAGGATGTGTCAATCAAATTTTATAATAACAAATATAAGGAGTAATAAAAGATGCAAATTATGCAAGCATTGCACAAGAAATCAATACTTGAAGAATGAAGGATTTCTTTACCTTCATATTTTCAATCTAGTGAAATCAATACTTGAATACTTGAAGAATATTAATAACCAAGACAGAAAGTTTTATTACTCTAGTGAAATTTTACCTTGAGATGGTTAGCAATCTTCTTCATATTTTCAATGTATTCTTGGAGAGGTACATGTTGACCTAGGCCACTTGGATGTGAAAGAACAGAATCATTACCGCCAAAGTACACAATTATCAACGATGGTTGCTCGGTGGCATTCTACATTATACAAACAATAGAGCAAAAGGGTGACAATTTATATTTGAATTTAATCAAGAATCAAAGTAATCACATTGTTCAAACCTGAATCTAAAATAAAAACACTGTAAGCTACAAATTGTGATAATTAAGAAACTCATTGTAATATTTTAATATTGTAAAATTCAAAATAATCTTCCTAGGACAAATTGAGGATACTTTTTGGAAGATTATTTAAGCTAATCTGTAGCAAACTTGCTCAAATTACAGACTCTTTTCCAAGTTGTCACTTGTTACTCAAAGACCACACCACAAATACAATAACCATTTTTGAACATTTATGAGTACAGGAAAAGACATTAAAGATGAAGAAAGAAGGGAAAATTCCCCATACCTTGGGAAAAATTGTATCCAAAACCTGCACAGCGCGTCTTGTATTCCAACCAGAGTATCCCCGCAAAACTATATCGGCCTATGTAATGACATCATGTGATAAATTAAACTCATCACAATTCAACACATGAAGGCAAATAAAAAGTATAACTTCATTGTTTTATTGGCTGATAATAAAAAAGTTAGGCATTTTATATGCATTGTTCTTATATAAAAAATATTCCAACAAAAAACCTCCTCCTTCAAAATATATAACGGAAGACGAATATATTTTTAAAAATTTTAAATTTTAAACAAATACAGAGGAAGATAATAACAGTTTTGTCCTAAAAATCAAAATTATATATATAAAAAATAGTCATGTATTTGACAAAAGACACATTACTCAAGGGGAAGTTTTTGTCCTAAAAATCAAAATTATGTGTGATGTAATGTGTCTGAAATAATTACAAGTTACTCAAATTGGTAGCCCTGTACTTGAAGAAAGAAGCATTACTCAAATTGGTAATGGTGGCCCTGTACTGAAAAAAATAAGCATTGATGAATTAGTTTTTTCTATAAGCCACTGTTAGTGGTTAATTTGTTAGGCAGAGGGAGAATTTATTAGTTGCAGGGATCAAACTATAGACCTCCTATTTAATACTTAGTCAGCCTCCCAACTGTTATAATAACAACCTAGTTCAAAAGTAAAAACATATGTAAAACATAACACACGATGTTTCGTCGCGAAGTTTAACCAATTGTGCCCACTTCTCCGAATGTTGTGCAGCTTTCTATGAATCAAGTTTATGGTTTACACAATACAACTTGTATTTAAATACTACGGTTCGGTTTACAAGATTACCCCTGAATCCTACCCGCTCATCTTGGAGGGCATGTCCACCCCTAAATCCCCTCGTATAATTTATAAGCACATACCTTAATCCGCTTATTAATCAAATTCAAATATCTTCAATTACAATCATTAACCAAACCTATCAAATAACTCATCTATTAATAATGTCATTAACCTACAACTACGAATGTGTACGTATCACTTTCTACTTGCAAAATAAAAATATTCCTCAAAAAATTAGGTTAATTTTTCATTTGAGATGGCATGAATCATGAAATAACATTAATATATCCTAGGAGTATTTTATCATAATAAATTAATGAACGTCACAAATTCACAAGAATCAATATGTATGCATTTCTGAAAATATATAAAAAAAAAAGTCAACTCGATCGTAATACTTGACATAATAACCTAATCGTACACGTTTTCAGGGACAGAAAGCATGATAATAGAATGAATGAAGGTATTAGGAAGAAGAAAGAATGAAGAAGTACCTTGCGAGAATAGAGGTGAGAAAGAATAGCACCCCAACCTTCTTTCAAGAAACTGAGCTGAACAATGGAAGAACCAAACAGAACGAATTGTGGCCGAGATGGTCCAACCATTTTTCTATTTGTCTCTCTCACTGACACACACTGTGGTGATGATGTGTGTGACTGACACAGTGGAGAAGAACAAGAAGAAGTGTAACAGTGTAAAGATAATTATAAATAATTAGGCTTAAATGCACTTTTGGCCCCCTATGTTTTAAAAAGTTGCGATTTTGGCCCCCTATTAAAAAAAATGGATTATTAGCCCCCTAACTTTAGCCCCTTTTGCGAAAGGCTGATTTTGACCCAGTCAACGCAGATGTGGCAAGTCACTTAGCTTATTTGGCAGCCAACTGTGTAATTATCAATTAAAAAATAAAACAAAACGCCAACTGTGTAATTATCAAATTAAAAAAAAAGGAAAAATGGATTTATGGATTGGAATGGCACGTGAGGTTAATTTACCAACGGTAGGATTTTAGGGTTAAAAAACCCCAAATCCACCCAATCTCCATTCCATGCTCCATGCTCCATGCTCCATGCTCCATTATTCTTCTTCATCTTCTTCATCTTCTTCACCCAATCTCGAGCTCTGCTTCTTCCTCTTCTTCGCAGCTTCTTTCGCAGCTTCTTCTTCGTGTTGTTATATTCTGAGCTTCTTTCGCAGCTTCTTCTTCTTCAGCTACTTTCGCGAGCTTCATCTTCGTGTTGAAATGGGTGATTATTCTTCTTCATCTTTTTCTGGGTCAACATTGAAACAAAGACCAAACATGGTGTGTTACTGTGGTGTAGATTCACCGTTGGTCACTGCCTGGACAGATGAAAACCCAGGGAGGAGATTTTATGGGTGTGGGAGATATTTTCAGAGAAGGAAATGTAAGTTTTTTAGGTGGTTTGATCCTGAGGTTCCAGATCGACAGAAGAAAATCATTAGAGGATTGCTGAAGAAAAATGATTCAATGAGAAAAAAGGAGAAAACTCATGTGACTGTCATTGTAGTTTTAGGGGTATTGTTGTTGCTAAGTTTATGTGTAATCTGCATTAAGCTTGTTTAGCTGCTGTCATGTTAGAGTATGTTAAGGAAATGTAAGCTGCATTAAGTAAGTTTATGTAGTGTGTTTAAGTATGTTAACTATGTATTACCTTTGTAATGGTTTGAAAACTATGTGTAACTTATGAATTGATAATGAAGAAGATTTAGAAATCAAAGTGTTTTAATGATTTGTGTGAAATTTGACTGCTTATGATTTGGGTTAACTTATGATTTGTGCAAATAAATTTGTGAAAATGTAGTGAACAAGAGGCAAATAGGATCATGTTCAATAGGATCGTGTTGAAAATGTTCTAATAGGTAATAAATTGGTGAAAATGTAGTGAACAAGAGGCAAATAGGCAAATAATACACTGCCAAGAGTGGTTTCATAATAGGTGATAATTCAAAAGTACTTAACATTACAATCCAAAAGGTAATTCAAAGAGTAGTTAACATTACAATCCACAAGGTAATTCAAAGATTACAATCCAAAAAAGTGGAGCTAATAAAATAAGTCAAGTCTCATGTTCAAGATAATTAAAAAAGTCTAAGTCTTGTTAACTGATTGTTGAGTCCCAAGTTGACCAACTTCTTCAATTTTCCTCTTCACACCAGCAGTTCTTATCTTCCTTGGCACAAAAAGTTGTTCTGTCCCCACTATATGTTTCCCACCTTTGACAGCATTTCCTGCAGAAGTAGTGATTGATGCAGATTGATTTGTAGAAACTGGCACATTGTTGGATGCAGCTGGGACAGTTGTTGTTGAATTATTGTTAGCAGGTGCAGTTGGTGTTGTAGTTTGGGTAGCAACTGTGTTAGCAGGTGCAGTTGTCTTGGTAGCATGTGCTGCAGGTGCAGTTGGTGTTGTAGTTTGGGTAGCAACTGTGTTAGCAGGTGCAGTTGTCTTGGTAGCATGTGCTGCAGTCTTGCTAGCTGGTCCTGGATTATTGCTAGCAGACGTCCCAGTCTTGCTAGCAGGTGCTGCATTCTTGCTAGCAGACGTCCCAGTCTTGCTAGCAGGTGCTGCATTCTTGCTAGCAGACCCTGCTACTTTCTTTCCCTTAACAGTTCCTGGTTGTGCAACACTTGTATTGGTCTTGAAAACACAAACAGAAATCAACACACAACTTAATCAGCACATAATCATCAAACATAAATTAATCAAACAGAAATCAACACACAAGTTCTGGTATCAAACAGAAATCAACACACAAGTTCTGGTATCAAACAGAAATAATTTCACAAGTTCTGGTATCAAACAGAAATCAACAGAAATCAACACAAATCAACACAACTTAATCAGCACATAATCATCAAACATAAATTAATCAATCTGATTGTGATACATTACCTTATTTCCTCCCACTGGAATTATCCTATCAGCAGCACTTTTACCTTGACAAGTTCTGGTATTATGTCCAAGAACCTTGCACCTCTTACACCTCACAGTCTCCTGATTTCTTTTTGGATTACCAGAAGTTCTTGGTTCATCATTTGCCTTTCTCCTGAGCTTCTTTGGTCTACCAGGTGCCCTTCTCACATATGGTGGTAAAATAGGTTCAGCATTAACTTCTGGCCACAACTTTGGTCCATTTGAAGGGAGAATCAAATTTTCATATGTCTCTAAGAAAGTAGATTTTCTGTTGAATTATCAACATACTAATTAGAAGAACATATTGCTAAACAAAGTCAATACAAATCAGATTTAATAAAGAACTAAAACTAACCTGTACCAATGAGCAACATAGTCATCTGGGTTATGGTTGTTCCACCACATACAAGTAATTGAATGAGGGCAAGGGATACCAGTGAGATCCCATTTTCTACATGAGCATGTCTTATTTTTAAGATCAACCACATAAGTATCAGTACCATCAGACACTGAAAAATTGGAATATTCCCTATCCCCACACCAGTTTGGACTCCACTTATCAGCTTGCTTCTTACACTTTTCTAATATTTTGACTATAACTGGACATATGTCAACCTCATACCTTAACATATAGTCTCTAAGTCTTACAATTCTATTGGTCAAGTAGAATTTTAAACCCTCCACAAGTGAAATTATTGGATACTCCCTATACTCAATAATAGCACTATTAAATGCCTCACACATGTTATTGACTTGTAAGTCACAACATGTGTGGGTACTATACCCAGCCCTTGACCACATACCAGTTGCTATCTCATTCATGTCCTTCCAAGCAGGTTCACTCAATTTCTTAAGATTATCCATAGCTTTCTTGAACTCAGGCATGGTGTTGGCCCTAGCAGCTATCCACAAAGCCTCCTTCAAATGCTCACCAGAATGTTTCTTTCTCCAATTCCCATAAAGATGTTTAACACACAGCCTATGTTCAACATGTTCAGATATGCTAGCAATGACATTCACCAAACCCTTAAATAAGAAAAAACAGAAATTACATAAAGATATAACCCTCAATATCATATACAGTAATGCTAGCAACTACAGAAATTACAGAAATTACACCAAACCCTTAACATGTTCAATTACAGAAATTACAGATATGCTAGCAATTACAGATATGTTCAATTACAGATATGCTAGCAATTACAGAAACAGAAATTACATAAAGATATAACCCTCAATATCATATACAGTAATGCTAGCAATTACAGAAATTACAGAAATTACACCAAACCCTTAACATGTTCAATTTCAGATATGCTAGCAATTACAGAAATTACTATAATTACTTACAGAAATAACTAACAGAAATATGCTATAAATTAGTAACAGAAATTACAGAAATTATGCTAGAAATTACTAACAGAAATTACAGAAATTACTAACAGAAATTACTAACAGAAATAACAGATATAACTAACAAAAATTACAGAATTACTAACAGAAATTACTAACAGAAATAACTAACAGAAATAACAGATATAACTAACCTTTTGCTGGTCTGAAATGAAAGACCATCTTTTGTATTGAATTCCATTCAAATCTGACAGTAATAGCTCCACAAACCAATCCCATGAATCTTTGGTTTCAGCCTCCACAACAGCAAAAGCAATAGGAATCATCTGGTTGTTACCATCTTTTCCAACTGCTGATAGTAGTTGTCCACCATATCTTCCCTTCAAAAAACAACCATCCAGACCTATTAAGGGTCTGCAAGTTGTCACAAATGCCTTTTTGCATGCAAAGAAGCAAACATACATCCTTTCAAATACTGACCCCCCAACTCCAGGAGCTGTTTTAATCTTCACAGTACTATTAGGGTTGCTCCTAATCAATTCATGAGCATAACTTCTGAGGTGAGTGTATTGGTCATCAATAGCACCATGAATCATCTCCAAAGCCCTATTTTTAGCCCTATAAATTTGGTAACTACTCAGATGAACCCCCCACCTGGTCTTACACTCTTCTTTCAACCCCTTCAGTTTCATATTGGGTGTGTGTTTCAGAATTGGTACAAGTTTCTGAGCCAGCAAGGTAGTTTTGCACAGCCTTACCTTTGCAGTCTTATGGCACTTATGAGCAGAGTTATAACTAGACAGCACAAAAAATGTATTGGGTTCAGCCCTACTAAATCTCATATGATATGGACAACCAACCATACACTTGACCACAATCCTCTTCCTTTCATTTTTCTTAATGTAAACATTTTTACTACTCTGCAAAGCATATTCTTTAACAGATGACCTAACTAATTCAGCACTAGCAAAAACCTGACCTCTCTCATATTTCACTTCACCATTTTCTCCTAAAGTAAATTTATTGACTTTCTTTTTCTTACCAGTTTCACAATCTGAACCTACTGGACTCTCTAGCTCTTCTGAGTCACCATTCTCATCCTCAAAGTCAGACAAACTAGTTGGAGCAGCATTTCTTGATGATTCCACAGCAGCCTTTGACCCACCAGGCACTTCAGTTGGAATAAATGGAACTGGGTTCAGAGTGTGGTCAGGCAACACAGAAGTCCACTGGAAGTCCTCCTCATACTCACTGTCATCAAGTTCAATCCCATCCAAGCTTCCATCTAAGCTTCCATCTTGGCTTCCAGCTTCAGCATCATCTTCTTCATCACCTTGGTATTCTGGATCTGTTTCAGATGCATCATCCTTTCCTTCTCCATTGGCTTCACCTACCACTTCAACATCACTATCATACCTACAATCTAGTCCATCAACTGTTGGGGTTTCTACATAAAAGTCAGCACTTACCTCACCCTTGAACTCATTTATGAACCTTATTGTATCTCTATCATTTTCTAGCAACTTCAGACCATTCCTAACCTCTTTTCCTGGTTTAACATACCACAGCTTGTACTCCCCTTTCACACCTATTTCTCTAACCAGATTACCCAAGTCAATGAGATTAATCTCATCTATGTCCCACTCCCCACCAAATTCGTACACCTCACCCCTTTTGTAAGCTATCTCAGGGTCAGAAATAAAATTACCTTTGTGGTGGAAACGAATTTTCAATGTGTGGTTCAATGTGTGGTCAGCAACATCCCTATTAGGGTTACAAGTTAACTTGGATTAAAAAATTGCCAAATCAGTAGTTCAATAGTAATAGTATTCAATAGTTCCACCAACCATTTTTTAATCATAAATATGGCATAAAGTTCCAAAAATAGCATGTGAACAAAACACTAAAATACAAAAAAAAGCACTGACCTTGAATCATTGTTGTCGGGAATATTCTCAGGGACCATGTCATTGCTGCTTCCTGAAAGACCATGCTCCTGATTCGTAACCACGCCAGCGTCAAGCTTCTTCTTCGTCGAACTATCATCAGCCCACTTCATTGCAAAAAATCGGGGTAACGGATTTTCGAGCAAGCAAATGCAAAAAATCGGGGTAACGGATTGAAAGAATGTGGATTTCGAAGGTTGCGATTGGGATTGAATTGGTTTTCGATTGGAAGAGATGGGATTGGAAGAGCTACGATTGGTTTTCAATTGAGGAAGATAGGGGGTTTGAAACCCTAGTTTCTGAAAATGGGGGAAATTAACCTCACGTGCCATTCCAATCCATAAATCCATTTTTCCTTTTTTTTTAATTTGATAATTACACAGTTGGCGTTTTGTTTTATTTTTTAATTGATAATTACACAGTTGGCTGCCAAATAAGCTAAGTGACTTGCCACATCTGCGTTGACTGGGTCAAAATCAGCCTTTCGCAAAAGGGGCTAAAGTTAGGGGGCTAATAATCCATTTTTTTTAATAGGGGGCCAAAATCGCAACTTTTTAAAACATAGGGGGCCAAAAGTGCATTTAAGCCAAATAATTATTATTACTCTCTATTTCAAAGGTGTAACCATTTTTCTATTTGTTTTAAAATCACCCTTGACATTTTCACATGTGAAATTAAGAAGGCTTAAGCATGTAAATTGTTAAGTTCGGGTGTTTTTGGGTTTCGTCCATGTATTATTTTTTTTTGGGAAACAACCCTGTAAGTTATAAACGTTTTGGTTTTGGTCTATGTCGTCATCATCTGTTACAATAACGTCTATGTGGCAAACGGAGGATGATGTGGCAACGTGTGACGTGGCAGACGATGTTGATGTGTCGTTCCATATGCTGAATCACAAAGTTAAAGGGACCAAAATCAAAAAACAAAATTCGCAGACCAAACCCAAAAAATTAATAAAAAAAACTTCATATTCTTCCTTCCTTTCCTCTTCTTCATCATCTTCAACACATCTTCATCAAACTTCATAGAAAACAAAAAAAAAACCCAAAAATTCATCAACAAACATTAACAACAACAAATTCTTAAGTCTTGATTGTTGGAACAAAATATATGAACAACTCTCTTTTGAGTTTTGATGATAACAAAGTGTTAAAAAGAAAATTGGATATGCTAATACTTGATTCTAGTGTGCAGAACCATATACTTAAAGATTGGTATCTAACAATGGTTATGAAAGAACAAGTTAAGAGCAAGAAGGAAAATATAGAAGCTTGTGTTGCAAGGCTGAAGAAAATCAGCGTCTGAAGAAGAGCTTCTGAAGGCAGCTTCTGAAGACAGCGTCTGAAGGGTGCGTCTGAAGGCCAGGTTCTGAAGACAGCGTCTGATGAACAGTGCGTCTAAAGACCAGGTTCTGAAGAAGTGCTTCTGATGAACAGTTTCTGATGCCAACTTCTGAATAACTGCGTCTGAAGAACAGACTGGAAGTCTGAGTCTGAAGGAAGCGTAGCAGTCAACAATTGCAACTGTGAACAGTGAAATATTGTACGGTCAGAACAGCTCTATGCAACAGTTGTCTCCTTGACCAAAACATTCTCCCTATTTTAAGGAAACAATTCAAATTCCATTTCTCTGTGTCCTGTGTTGCGCACACACTGTCAGGAAGGAATTAAATGTTGGACATAGCTTCTATGGCAACGGCTCTTTGATGATATTTGGCTCTTCTCAACATCTCTTTAATTCACTATAAAGGATTGAAGGATTGAAGAAAAAAAAGAATAAGACTCATTGACTGAAAACGTGATACTCTGTTTTCTGAAACTCAGTTCTGCCAAATCTGAATGTCATCAAAATAACTTAGAAATTCTTACAAACTTCTTATCTTAGAATTTCTTAAGTATAGAGTCTTAAATCTGTGTTGTATTTTGTGAACACCACTGATAGTATATCAAGTGTTCAACTCAAACTTATTCTCTTGTAAAATTTGTTTGATTCAAAGTCTTAGACTGTGTGTCTAAGCAAGAAAGTCTCTTACTTTGTGTTTGAGCATAGGAAGTCTCTTACTTAGTGTTTGAGCAATTGGAAGTCTCTTACTTTGTGTTTGAGCATAGGAAGTCTCTTGCTTTGTGCTTGAACAATTGTAATTTTTGTGATTATAGTGGAAAATCTCTTGTTAGGAACAAGGGGACTGGACTACTTCCGGGTTGTGGAAAGATCATTGGTACTGGTAAGATAGGTAATTCTTCCCTTTCCATTGATAATGTCTGGTTGGTAGATGGACTAAGACATAACCTACTTAGCATAAGTCAATAATGTGACAGTGGTTGTGATGTCCTGTTTAATAAGAACACTTGCACTGTAATCAACAACAAAGATAAATCTGTTGTGTTCAAAGGAAAGAGGAAGAACAATGTTTATAAAATTAATCTTTCAGAACTGGTTGATCAGAAGGTAGTTTGTCTTCTGTCAGTGAGTGATGAGAAATGGGTATGGCACAAAAGGTTGGGACATGCTAACTGGAGACTCATCTCTAAGCTTAGCAAGTTGCAACTGGTCAGAGGCCTACCAAACATTGACTATCACTCAGATGCTCTTTGTGGAGCATGCCAGGTAGGAAAAATTGCTAAAACCTCTTTTAAATCCAAAAACATTGTATCTACCTCCAGACCCTTAGAACTACTTCACATTGATCTGTTTGGTCCTGTTGGAACAGCATCAATCAATGGGAAGAAGTATGGGTTAGTAATTGTTGATGATTACAACAGGTAGACTTGGGTTAAATTCCTTAGAACCAAAAATGAAACATATGATGTGTTCAACAGTTAGAAGTTAGAAGTGATCATTGTGGTTAGAAAATTTTAAAATTTTAAAAGTTAGAAGTGATCATGGTGGTGAATTTGAAAATGAACCATTTGAAACTTTTTGTGAAGATCGTGGAATTCTCCATGAGTTCTCTTCTCCTAGAACTCCACAACAAAATGGAGTTGTAGAGAGAAAGAACAAATCTTTGCAAGAAATGGTCAGAACCATGATTCATGAATCTAAAATTACAAAGTACTTCTGGGCAGAAGCTGTTAACACAGCATGTTATATTCATAACAGAATCTATATAAGACCAATTTTGAAAAAAACAACATATGAATTATTTAAAGGAAGAAAGCCAAGCATTTCTTATTTTCATCAGTTTGGATGTACTTGTTACATCCTAAACAATAAGGTCTACCTAAAGAAATTTGATGCTAAGGCTCACAAGGGTATCTTTTTAGGATACTCTGAGAGATCTAAAGCATTCAGAGTGTACAATTTTGAAACACATGTTGTTGAAGAATCAATACACATTAGGTTTGATGACAAGAAGCCTGATAATAAAATATCAGAGCTAGTTGAGAGTTTTGCAGATATACGGCTCTTAGTGGACCCTTCAGAACCTGAACAGATTTCTGAGTCTGAAGAAAGTCCAGGAGCTGAAAATACTGCAGAAGCTGAAAAACTCTCAGATGCTGACACTCCTCCTGAAGTCAATCAAGATCAAAATGGTTCTGAACAAGCTCTTAATGATTCTTCAGAAGCAAATCCACCTAGAACTTCATTCAAGTACAAGTCTTCACATCCTGAAGAGTTGATCATTGGAAACAAGGACAGTCCAAGAAAGACCAGATCAGTATTCTGTCAGAATGACTCATTAATTGGACTACTGTCAATGATTGAACCTACAACAACTGATGAAGCACTTGCAGATGATGGATGGATTGTAGCTATGCAAGAAGAACTCAACCAGTTTCAAAGAAATGATGTTTGGGATTTAGTTTCAAAGAAATGGGTGTTCAGAAACAAGCTGAATGAACAAGGAGAATGGTCAGAAACAAAGCTAGACTGGTTGCTCAAGGCTACAGTTAGCATGAAGGAATAGACTACACTGAAACATTTGCTCCAGTTGCAAGACTGGAAGCAATCAGGTTACTTCTTTCCTATGCAGTAAATCATAATATCATCTTATATCAAATGGATGTTAAGAGTACTTTTTTAAATGGAGTTATTTCTGAAGAAATGTATGTCAAACAACCTCCTAGTTTTGAAGATTTAAAAAATCCAAATTTTGTTTTTAAACTTAAGAAATCACTGTATGGTATGAAACAAGCTCCCAGAGCTTGGTATGAGAGACTAAGTAATTTCTTACTTAAAAATGATTTTGTAAGAGGACAAGTTGACAATACACTTTTCAGAAAGACATCTTAATTGTGCAAATCTATGTTGATGATATTATATTTGGTTCTACTAATGCCATTCTTTGCAAAGAATTTTCTAAGTTAATGCAGGATGAATTTGAAATGAGCATGATGGGAGAATTGAAGTTCTTTCTTGGAATTCAAATCAACCAATGCAAAGATGGAGTGTATGTTCATCAATCAAAATATACAAAGGAGCTTCTGAAGAAGTTCCAGCTTGAAGATTGTAAATTGATGACAACACCAATGCATCCAACCTGCAATTTAAGCAAAGAAGACACTGGCTCAAAGGTAGATCAGAAGCTCTACATAGGTATGATTGGTTCTCTGTTATACTTAATAGCTTCTAGACCAGATATTTTGTTTAGTGTATGCTTTTGTGCAAAATTCCAATCAGATCCTAGAGAATCTCATATGACTGGTGTCAAGAGAATCTTCAGGTATCTGAAGGGAACAACTAATCTTGGACTTATGTATAAGAAATCCTTAGATTATAAGCTGGTTGGATTCTGTGATGTTGATTATGCTGGGGACATGATTGAAAGAAAATCCATCAGTGGAAATTGTCAATTCCTTGGTGAGAATCTGATATCCTGGGCCAGCAAAAGACAATTAACTATTGCATTGTCAACATCAGAAGCAGAATACATCTCAGCTGCAAGTTGTTGCACACAACTGCTCTGGATGAAACATCAGTTAGAAGACTATCAAATTCATGAAAACAACATTCCTATTTTCTGTGATAATACTGCTGCAATATGTTTGTCTAAAAATCCAATTCTACATTCAAGAGCCAAGCATATTGAAATTAAACATCATTTTATTAGAGATTATGTTCAGAAGGGAGTTTTGGATATTCAATTCATTGATACTGATCATCAATGGGCTGATATATTTACAAAACCCCTCACAGAAGACATGTTTAATTTTATTAAAAAGAATCTGAACATGCATTTCATATCTTAAAAATTGTTTGACTCTGAATAAGAAACTGAGAATCTGAAGTTCATCAGAAGCTAAGACTTAACAGACTCTCACTTTGAGAGTCTGAAGATAGTTCAGCTTCTGAAAACATCAGAGTCTGAGTTTTAGAATCTGAATTTTTGTGACTTCTGATAAACTCATTATAAGTGGACACTTTACACGCGGCCCACTAATGAGAGTGAATCTGAACAGTAGTATAACACATGGTCAGAATCTGATAAGTTATAACTGCTGGGCAGTGATGAATTAAGCTTTGAAAGTTGTACTTTGCCCCTCCTAAAGTCATTAATGTGCAAATGTGTTAAATGTTTTTCTGTTTTCAGTTTCTGAAATGTTTTAACAAAAAACACAGTCACACTTTCACTTTTTCATCTTATATGTTCAGTTTTCAGACCCAGTTAAAAACTCTTATTTCTGTCTGAAACAGTTCAGTAGTACTGAACCATATGTTCTGGACAATTCTGTCTGAAACAGTCCAGTGGTACTGAACAAAATGCTCTGAACATTTTTATCTCACGTTTTAACTCTCTTAAAAAATTCTTGAATTTTTCTTTATGTTGATGACAAAAGGGGGAGTAAAAGTAACAAGTATTTCAGGCTCTGAGCTCAGAACATAAGTTAATTTCTGATAAGTAATTAACTTAGGAGAACATTTTCTCATCTCTTAGCCTCTGAATTAAATTATGTGAGATAAACTGAATTTTCAATTCTGTGAATTAAACTGAATTTAAATAACTTGGATAAAACTCAAGGGGAGCTTACAAACCTCACCTTGTGAATTATCAGACTTAGGGGGAGCTTACAAACCTCAGACCCTGAAGTCGGTTTGTTATTTAAATTCTGAATGTATTTACACTTTGATTTTTCATTTGTTTGATTTAAACTGAATTTAATTAACCTTGATAAGACTCAGGGGGAGCTTACAAAACCTCACCTTGTGGATTATCAGACTCAGGGGGAGCTTACAAACCTCAGACCCTAAAGTCAACTTGTTAATTAAATTAACAACAATTTTCTATTAATACTTATGTTTGTCATCATTAAAAAGGGGGAGATTGTTGGAACAAAATATATGAACAACTCTCTTTTGAGTTTTGATGATAACAAAGTGTTAAAAAGAAAATTGGATATGCTAATACTTGATTCTAATGTGCAGAACCATATACTTAAAGATTGGTATCTTACAATGGTTATGAAAGAACAAGTTAAGAGCAAGAAGGAAAATATAGAAGCTTGTGTTGCAAGGCTGAAGAAAATCAGCATCTGAAGAAGAGCTTTTGAAGGCAGCGTCTGAAGGCAGCTTCTGAAGACAGCGTCTGAAGGGTGCGTCTGAAGGCCAGGTTCTGAAGACAACATTTGATGAACAGTGCGTCTGAAGACCAGGTTCTGAAGAAGTGCTTCTGATGAACAGTGTCTGATGCCAGCTTCTAAATAACTGCGTCCGAAGAACAGACTGGAAGTCTGAGTCTGAAGGAAGCGTAGCAGTCAACAATTGCAACTGTGAACAGTGAAGTACTGTACAGTCAGAACAGCTCTATGCAACAGTTGTCTCCTTGACCAAAACATTCTCCTTGTTTTAAGGAAACAATTCAAATTCCATTCCTCTGTTTTATGTGTTGTGCACACACTGTCAGGAAGGAATTAAATGCTAGACATAGCTTCTATGGCAACGGCTCTTTGATGATATTTGGCTCTTCTCAACAGCTCTTTAATTCTCTATAAAGGATTGAAGGATTGAAGAAAAAAAAGAATAAGACTCATTGACTGAAAACGTGATACTCTGTTTTCTGAAACTCAGTTCTGCCAAATCTGAATGTCATCAAAATAACTTAGAAATTCTTACAAACTTCTTATCTTAGAATTTCTTAAGTATAGAGTCTTAAATATGTGTTGTATTTTGTGAACACCACTGATAGTATATCAAGTGTTCAACTCAAACTTATTCTCTTGTAACATCAGTTTGATTCAAAGTCTTAGACTGTGTGTCTAAGCAAGAAAGTCTCTTACTTTGTGTTTGCGCATAGGAAGTCTCTTACTTAGTGTTTGAGCAATTGGAAGTCTCTTACTTTGTGTTTGAGCATAGGAAGTCTCTTGCTTTGTGCTTGAGCAGTTGTAATCTTTGTGATTATAGTGGAAAATCTCTTGTTAGTAACAAGGGGACTGGACTACTTCCGGGTTGTGGAAGGAACCAGGATAAACTGTTGTGTCTCTCTCTCTCTCTCATTTACTTTATACCTGCTGCAAACAACTCTGAAAATAGTTTCAGAATCTGATCAACATCTGATTCTGAACTAAACATAGTTTTTGAGAAAGAAAAGAAAAAGCCAACACAATTCAACCCCCCCCCCCTTCTTGTGTTTTTCTCACCTTCATTGATGTCTTTCTCCAAAACCAATTCCAGAAGAAAAAAAACATCAAATTCTTAAGTCTCGATGCCTTTCTCCAAAACCATGAACAACAACAAAAATGGAAGTTTCATCTTCCCACACTCAAAAAATTTCCCAAATACAAATTTTTTCCAAACTTCATCTTTTCCAAAATAAATTTTTCCTAATTTTTTCTAAATATTTCTTTGCTCACTTTTCTGTCAAATTCAATAAAACCTACAAAAAATTTTGTCATCTTTTTCAATTGCATCTTGATGAGAAACCCTAAAAACTTTGTTTTTCCAATTTCTTCACAATGTTCTGATTCACCCCCACTTTTCAATGTTTTTCATTGTTTCAATCTATAACCCAGTGTTCCTATTTCTTCTCACATGGTTTCAATTTCTTCATTAATTCATCAATAACACAACACAAACCACATTCAATTTCAGAAACCCAATTAGAAAATTATGGTTTATAATCAAAAGTTTTGGGCTTTTGATTGAAAGCTTAAATTGTCAAAAATTGAAGAAGAACTGTGATGGTGGGAACAGAGAGAGAAGGGGGCTGAAACTGGTTGTCTCTGTTTTTATTGTGAAACTTTTTTTGTTTTTAGTTTGATGGTCAAATATGAGTTTGTATGATTTTATTGATTTTTGTGCATGAAATTTTGGATTTGAAGGTTATGAGAGATTTGTAGAGAGAACAAAGAGAAGGGAGAAGAGAAGAGAAAGAGGAAGAGAAAAGATAAAAATAATTAATGTTTTAAATTATTTTAATTAAGTTTTTAATCAAAGAATTTTAAATTGAATAAAAAAATTTGGAAAAGATTAAAAATGGGTTTTTCATAGAATTTTTTATGAATTTCTAGTGTAGCGATGTTGATGATGATGTTAATGTTTGTTGATGAATTTCTGGTTTTTTTTGGGTTTTCTATAATGTTTGATGAAGATGTATTGAAGATGATGAAGAAGAGGAAAAGAAGGAAGAAGATGAAGTTTTCTATGAATTTTTGGGTATGGTCCTTCTGCGAATTTTGTTTTTTGATTTTGGTCCCTCTAACTTTGTGACCCAGCATATGGAACGACACATCAGCGTCGTCTGCCACGTCACACGTCGCCACGTCATCATTCGTTTGCCACATAGATGTTTTTGTAACAGATGATGACGACAGGGACCAAAACCAAAACGTTTATAACTTACAGGGGTAGTTTCGCAACAAAAAAACTTACAGGGACGAAAACCAAAAACACGCGATCTTACAGAGACGATTTACATATTTAAGCCAATTAAGAAAGATAGTTAATTTTGTATTGAAAAGATAAATTATGAGTGATTTTACAAAATTATCTATCATTAATGATATGGGAAAAAGAGAATAAAAGAATTAAAAAAATAGAGTAATAAATAATAAAAGGTATGACAGAAAGAAAAAAAACATTAATGACACATTGTGATGAATCCTAATTTTGTAAAATGGTTCATTTTTCATGTAAACAAAAACTTTTGTGATTTTCGTGTAAGCTTTATACACAAAGGTTCATGCTCATTTTATAGAGGGAAGCTAAAAGGGACCAAAACCAAAATGTTTATAACTTACAGGGGTAGTTTCGCAACAAAAAAACTTACAGGGACGAAAACCAAAAACACGCGAACTTACAGAGACGATTTACATATTGAAGCCAATTAAGAAAGATAGTTAATTTTGTATTGAAAAGATAAATTATGAGTGATTTTACAAAATTATCTATCATTAATGATATGGGAAAAAGAGAATAAAAGAATTAAAAAAAGAGAGTAATAAATAATAAAAGGTATGACAGAAAGAAAAAAAACATTAATGACACATTGTGATGAATCCTAATTTTGTAAAATGGTTCATTTTTCATGTAAACAAAAACTTTTGTGATTTTCGTGTAAGCTTTATACACAAAGGTTCATGCTGATTTTAAAGAGGGAAGCTAAAAGGAAAATCATAAGTTTAGCAAAAATGCTAACATCAATGTATAGGTTGCTGAATTGTTACAAAACTAGTCGAGATACTTGTGCTGACCACGGGTAGCGCGGCTACGCCGCCAGGTGCGGTGGTGTCGTTCCTTACTTATTAATAATTAATTACATGCCTTTTTTAAAATATTTAATTAATTACGAGAGTAATTTTCTTATTTAATTATAATAAAATAATGATATTCTATTTGTTATCATGTGTGCATCAAACACGTGATAGGTTAATCATTATCATGTACATATAATATATTGTCTATATCCAGCTCTATATCATATTTGTCTCTATCCTATCCTAACTATCAATCAGACCTTAAAACTAAATAAAATGGGCATCATGACATGTGCCCAACCCATTTCCCAAGGGTGTGATGCAATTGACCATTTTGTCACCCTAGTCCTCTATTGTTGGCTTTGCTTTAATGATTATGTTCACCATTTGATTTAGAGTCTCCTTCGCTTTCTTAGCAAGTGCCCTTGTCATTGGTCCTCCTAGCCCCTGAATTGCTTGATTTGTATCTTGAACATTTATGCCCTCATCACATTGGTATTCTAAAGTGACATATTATATAAGAGAATTCTAAAGGGTGTTATTTCTACCAAGGAAGGATTACAAAAAAGAGGCATTATGAGTAGTATATTTCGTCTTAGGTACAATGAAAAAATTGAATCATATGAACACTATTCCAAAGAGTGTATCTGGGCAACCCAGGTTTTGTTTGGTTCCCAGATAGGAGTAAATTTCTCCCAGAACCCTGAGTTAAAGTTCCATGATTGGCAGTTCTACGCTATAGAGGAAGGGGACAAAGAGGTTCTGAGCATGATTTTTGCAATCATAGATCAGATTTGAGTCATAACAAACAAAATAGGTTCTCAAAGACAAAGACACATCGGTTTCAGAAGCTATTAAAGCAGCAAATAACACAATGCATAGATACAATGAAGCAACTAGAAAGAATGGAGCGACAAACAATAATCCAAATGCCAACAACAACAAATCCACACAAGATATATTAAATCATTGGGAACCTCCTACTTCTAATCATCACATACTAAATATAGATGCTAATCTGACATTAATTGGCATTTGGGCCATGTAAGCAATTATTCGTGATGAAGATGGAGAGATCTCAGCAGCAATGACGTGGAAAGAATAGGGATATGTGAATCCTTTTGAAGATGAAGCTCGTGTGTTAGGCCTAGGGATTCATCATGCTAAGGATTGCTGCATTAGAAGGCTGATTTTTGAATCAAATTATGAAAGGTTAGTCAAGGCAATCAAAAGACAAATGTGTGGTTTTCAGTCTATAGAATTTGTTTACACAAGGAGAAGTAATAATGGTGTGGCCCATAAGTTGGCTAAATTGTCCGAAAATTGCTCTTCTCCCAAAGGGAAATGCTCCCTCCCATACGAAGTATCCAAAATACTCCTGCGTGACTTAAGTCACGCTCGGTGGCATCAACGTCACTTAAGTCACGCTGAGCTAGCGTAACTTAAGTCACGCTCGGTACATACTAGCGTGACTTAAGTCACGCTGCATTTTGTTATAGAAACAAAAAGCCAGAAACACAGAACCACTGTGTTTTGAAGCAAAAAGTTCGAATTTTCTCCATCCAAGTGCGATTTTCTTCATTCTTGCGCCGATCAACGTCAATTTCTACCCCAAAATCAAGTAAGTGTTTATTATTCTATTGCATTGGCTTTTTATGGTTCAAATTTTGGTTTTTTTGGGGAAATTTAACATTTTTAGGTTTTTAGAAATTTGGTTTGCATGTTAGTCTTTATGATTATTAATGATGAATTAAGTTATGAATTGTAGTTTAGATGTTGTTTAGAGTAAGTTTGACTCCAATGAGGTAGTTTAGGGTTTAAAAATTGTTAGATTTTATGTTGATTGAATGTTGCACTCTAGCTGTTTGATAAAATGTCTAAATGAATATTTGTTTGATTTTTGCATTGTTAATGATGAAATTAGTTAGAAATTGGATTGTTAATGTTGATTATAGTGAGTTTGAGTGCAATGTGGTAGTTAGAGATTGAATTCTTGACATTGATTAGTTAGAAATGACACAATGTCCTTATGAAAAAAAATCACTGATTTTTTGCATTGTTTTATGTTGTGTAGATGTCTGAGAGACCGAACAAGCTGAGAGGAGACAGGGAGACCATGTCCAGGAGTGCACGGGCTGAAAAGGTTGTTGTGTGCCCTGCTACTCGAAGGAGACAGGGAGTTAGGAGACAATATGATGTGGGGACGTCGTCCCAGACAGGTGCGTCCCAAATAGTGGACCCTACGCAGCATCAGCAGCAACCTCAGTACGAGCAGGAGGCTCAGCAGCAGGAGGGTGAGGCCCAACAACAGGCTCAAGAGGAGGTCGTGTCGCAAAGTTTTCCCGGGGGACCTACTAACTTGACGCTTCTACCGAATTTCGGTAAACAAGCGGCATGCCAACTTTAAAGCGATGTCGAAGTAAGTATAATTGTTTAATTTTATTTAATTACGCGTCAACTGATATGTTTATTTTAATTTTACGATTTAATTTTTATGTTAAAATATTTCAATTACGCGTTAATTTAAACACGTCAATTTAATTGTTTATTTTATTTTAATTTTACTATTTAATTGTTATGTTAAAATGTTTAATTAGTTATTCAAATGTTTATATTTTTAACGGTTTGTTGTTCGTTTAATTTCTTGTATTTCAGTTTCAGAGGACACATAAGTTGAACGATGTCTCGCACGGGAAGAAGATTGGGAACCTGACACTCCCGACACAGGAACAAGTCTGATTCTGGCAGCGGGTGGAGGCATCCGGTCTTGCACCCCTCCTTCATACTGGGTACGAGACCATCAGCTCTGCCCTCATCACCGCCTTCTCATTGAGATGGCATGAGGAGACCAGCAGCTTTCATCTGTCTGTTGGGGAGATGACCGTCACACTAGATGATGTGGCGTGTCTTCTACACATCCCCATCGTTGGGAGGCTCATGGCTGATGAGGATGTAGGATATGAGAGAGGTTTAGAGCTGCTGGAGGGTCTGGGTATGACGGAGGATGAGGCTTTGGAGGAGACAAAAAAGCAGTGGGGTGGGTATATTAGTATAACTACCTTGAGGAGACAGTATCACACACTCTTGCATAGGTGCAATGAGTTGGAGCATCCTGCTGTTGATGATGAGTTACACAAAATAAATTAGAGACTGATTTAGTGACTGATTATTTTGCAGATTGATGAAATCGGTCTCAAAGTCAGTCACCAATGTTGGTGACAAATTCAGTCTCGAAAATCAGTCACTAATTCTGTCACTAAACTCAGTCACAAAGTTTGTCACTATAGTCGGAAGCGCTAAATTGGTGTCTAAATCAGTCTCTAATATTAGTTGCAAAATCAGTCGATGTTCAGTCACAAAGGATTAGCGACCAGCGAATTAGCAACTCTTTTTTTTGTCTTTATTTCGGTCACTAAATCTGTTAGTGACCGATTTTGATGATGTAGCGACCGAATATTCGGTTTCTAAAAGACTGATTTCTTGTAGTGTCTATATGCACGTGGTACCAAAGTTTGGATATCAGAGGTCTATTACTGAGTGATCCCATGACATGTTGCATTATCAAATCTCTCGGCATGGTGGCTTGTTTAGAAGTATGTTATTGAACTACCCTCGGCATGCTGGTGACTCTTAAAGTCCCTCGGCATGGTGGTGACTATTAAAGTCCCGACTCGACAGACCATGTATGCATGGACACCACGTATAGACTCCACAACACACTCATCATGCTTGTTATATAATTCACTCCATCATATAACATATCTCTATATCAACACCATTTTCATTATCAAATCAATACATGGCATACATCACAAGTCATGTTATCATCACAACATCATTTCATCGCATTCATTCAATATCAATCACATAGTTCACAAACCACGATTATTCAACACAAGGTTCTATTAACCTACCACTAACCATCTCATATATTTAATCATGATTCATCATCATTCATACCTCATTAGTCAATTAACAAGTTCACATGCAACTTACGGCTCAATTAAAGATAATTCACAAGTTCATTTCACCTCTTTCCATTCCTAAGTTATCTTTAATCATACCCCATGTTAATCAACCATAATCATCACAATTAAATACCTACTAATCAAATTTGGGGTTTGGGATTCATTCATGTGCATCAGATACTTCAAAAATTCACAAAAATGCAATTTTTCCCCTACATGAAGGGTGGCACGGTCGTGCCACTGGGACGCACGATCGTGCCATCCTAGGCAGCAAGATCATGCACGGCCGTGCCACTGGGGCGCACGGCCGTGTCACTTCTACAAGTGGGAAAAACTGACATTTTGATGTTTTTCGCGGGAAACATCGTTTTCAACACCATTTTTCGATCCGATTCGCACCAAATTCGTCCCAAATCCTTAAACCAATTTTATCTACTCATTACCACTTCAAACTTAGCTTAAACAACTTAATCATAATCACTTTTCATCAATAATTACCATGATTTCCAATTAATTCAAACATCGTCTCAAAAACTCATTTTCACCAACAACTTAACAATCAAACATGCCATAACATCAGCATCAACATTTCTTCATGTTCCACATAATCATAATCACTCATTACAATTATCATATCAACAACTTATTCAATTTAACAACTTAATCATTTTCATCCAATTAAGCATATTCACCAAAACACAACAACAACAACAACTTAATTCACAACAAAACCACATAATCTCATGAATTCTTAAACTAAACACATACTTATGGTCAAAATCAGCTTAATAAACCATAATCATCGTCAATTATCATGTTCTACACCAAATTCATCAAAATTCACAAAGTTACCAATTCATTATAACCAAACATAAATTTTGACATAAACAAAACATGATTTCATCAATTTTAACATACTCAAATTAACCATGATAATAAGAGCACGAATTTCACATAATGAACATCAATTATCATGAAATTAAACATAATCAAAAACATCCAAACTACCCATTTGGTTATAGACCTTAATTGGTGAAAATAATCTTTCCCCTTACCTCAATTCGTCACTTCACTAAGCTCCTCTAGCTAGAATCCCTCTTTCCCTTTGTTGCTCTTGAGCTCTTCTCACTTCTTCCTCTCCAAGCCTCTTCTTTCTCTATTCTCTCTCTAGCCTCTCTCAAAATTTTGATATAAATTGAGTTAACCTAATTCCACTAACACAAACTTTTCTCTTTATATATTATGGGCTAGGGTCACTCACACTAATGAGCTTAGTCACATCCAATTCTCACAAATAATTCTCTACACTTTTACTTCACTTAAACCTCTCGTTTTACTATCACACCACTATCTCTAAATTTCAAATTTCTAATTCTAACATATTCACAAAAATGCCACTCACCTATAAATGACCAAAATACCATCAACCACTAAAAATCCACTAATCCGCCAATCACACGTAAAATAAACAATTCACAAATATAATAATAATAATAATAATAATAATAATAATAATAATAATAATAATAATAATAATAATAATAATAATAATAATAATAATAATAGTAAATAATTCTAATACTAAAAATCGGGTTGTTACAAAAAACACGAAAGAAAACCAGATCTACCTAAACAACAACAACCAAGTTTTGTCCTACTACGTGGGGTCGACTACATGGATCAAATTACGCCATAGTGTTCTATCATAAACCATATTTGGATCCAACACATTGACCTCTAAATCTTTTCTAATGGTTTCTCTTATAGTTTTCCTAGATCTTCCTCTCCCTCTTTTGACCCGACTCTCCTCCATATGATCTACTCTTCTTACGACGACATCTACGGGTCTTCTCTCTTCATGCCCAAACAATCTAAGCCTATTTTCTATCAACTTTTCTACTATATGTGCTACCCCCACTCTCTCCCTAATGGTATCATTCTTAATCCTATCCCGTCTAGTCTTACCGTTCATCCAACACAACATCCTCATCCCCGCTACACTTACTTGATTCTCGTGTTGGCTCTTAATCGTCCAACACTTTGTACCATACAACATTGTCGGTTTGGTTGATGTCCAATATAACTTTCCTTTCAACTTAAGTGGTACTTTCTTATCACACAAAACACATGTGGCTCTTCTCCATTTCAACCACCCAGCTTGAATACGATGATTAACATCTGTTTCTATTTCTTCGTCATTTTGTATTATGGACCCAAGATATTTAAACTGTGTAACTTGAGGTATGATATGATCTCCAACTTTCACCTCCAAGGTAGACCTACTTCTCCTTTTGCTGAAGTTACGTTCCATATACTCCGTCTTGCTTCTACTCAGGCGAAAATCATATGCATTTAAGGCTTGTCTCTAGGTCTCTAGCCTCCCGTTCAATTCCTCCCTCAACTCACCAAGCAAGACTACATCATCTGCAAAAAGCATACATCTCGGTGCTAACTCTTGGATATGTTCCGTAAGTACATTCAAAACTAAAGTAAAAATATAAGGACTTAGGGTTGACCCTTGGTGAAAACCTATTGTTATGGGAAAATCTTAGGTAGCCCCATCCTGCATCCTCACACTAGTCGAAGCTCCCTCATACATATCCTTGATAGCTCTAATATAGGCAATCATAACCCCTTTCTTCTCCAGGGCTTTCCACAAAACCTCTCTAGGCACTCTATCATACACCTTTTCCAAATCAGTGAAAACTAAGTGCAAGTCTTTTTTATCCGTCCGATATCGCTTCATCACACATCGAAGTAAGTAAATCGCTTCCATAGTCGACCTCCCAGACATAAAACCAAATTGGTTATCCGTAACTCGAGTCTCTTTTCTTAGTCTTCGTTCAATCACCCTTTTCCATAACTTCATGGTATGACTCATTAGTTTAATTCCTCTATAATTCGTGCAATTTTGTATATCCCCCTTGTTCTTATATATTGGAATTAAAGTGCTTCTTCTCCACTCGTCTGGCATTTTCTTCGTCCTTATAATCTCGTTAAAAAGTTTGGTGAGCCACACAATTCCTCTATCTCCAAGACTTTTTTACACTTCAATAGGTATGTTGTCCGGCCCAACTGCCTTGCCATTACTCATTCTTTTCAACGCTTCTTTTACCTTGTGCTCTTGAATCCGACGATAATAGTTATAGTTTCGGTCCTCCTCTCCGACGTCTAGCATGTGAGAGTTTGGTAAGATCTCATATCCTTCATTAAATAAGTTGTGGAAATACTTCTTCCACCTATCCTTTATATCTCTTTCCTGAACCAAAACTCTACCCTCTTCATCTTTAATACACTTCACTTGGTCCAAGTCTATTGTCTTTCTTTCTCGTCCCTTAGCAATCATATATATATATATATATATATATATATATATATATATATATATATCTCCCTCCTTGGTACCTAAAAATTGGTATAATCCTTCAAAAGCTTGAGTTCTCGCTTCGCTCACCGCCTTCTTAGCCACTTTCCTAGCTATCTTATATTTATCCCAAGTTTCGGCATTTTTACACCTAGGTCAATCTTTAAAACAATCTCTTTTGATCTGAACATTACTCTGAACACTGTCATTCCACCACCAAGATTCTTTTCCCCTAGGTCCAAAACCTCTTGACTCTCCAAACGTCACTTTTGCTACTTTTTTAATCTCATGTGCCATCTTGTCCCAAATATCATTAGCGCTTCCTTGTGGTTGCCTGAAACCCCCCTCTAAGATCTTGTGTTGGAAAATCATTTGTTTTCACCCTTTAAATGCAAACACTTGATTCGTGGAGCCCCACTATGGCTTCTTTTCTTTGCACTCCTCTTAACCCTTACATCCATCACCAATACTCTATGTTGGGTAGTTAAGCTCTCTCCAGGTATGGCTTTACAGTCCAAACAAATCTTCCTGTCTGATTTCGTAATAAGAAAGAAATCTATCTGAGAACATGAGTCCCCACTCTTGTAAGTGATAAGATGCTCCTCTCTTTTTCTAAAACACGTATTAGCTAAAGTAAGATCAAAAGCCGATGAAAAATCTAAGATGGATTTACCTCCGCATTTATCTCTCCGAGACCAAACCCCCCATGCAAGCCCTCGAAACACTCCCTACATGCCCATTTAAATCCCCTCCTAGAAAAATCTTTTCTCCTAACGAGATATCCTGAATTGAGCCTTCTAAATCCTCCCAAAACTTTACTTTAAGGTGTTCTTCTAACCCTACCTGAGGTGCATAAGCGCTAATTACATTAAAGGTGTCTTGTTCCGCTACAAACTTTAGGACTATAATCTGATCTCCTATCCTTTTAACATCCATAATATCTTTCTTCCACTCCTTATCCACAATGATGCCTACCCCATTTCTCGATCTAACTTCACCAGTGTACCAAAGCTTAAATCCTGAACTATCTAGTTCTTTCGCCTTTTTTCCCCACCCACTTAGTTTCTTGTAGGCACATAAAATTAATCATCCTCCTAGTCATAGTGTCTACTATTTCCATAGATTTTCCTGTAAGAGTGCCTACATTCCATGTTCCAAAACAAATCTTATTCTCATGAGCTTCTTTAACCACACCCGTTTACAAAGATGTGAAAACCCTTGCTTATTTTTCACTGCATGAGAACCATTTATTTAGATAAACATAGAAAAAAAGAGGGACGTGGATGGATAGTTACATATAATAAAATTGGTCTAAATGCACTAATTTACTATGAAAGAAGAAGAAGCAAGCGAGAAGTAGAGAAAAAGTCGAGGAAGAGCTCTAGGTTTACACTCAAACCCCCTCATTGTGTAATTATTTTTGTCCGTTCTTATAAGTTATAATCAACCAAATAAAACAATAAATGATTACACTAACTAATATTCCACCACAAAAAAAAAGAGGTCACCACAAAAAAATAATATTCCAAGTGCACATAAATAAAAATAAAAATAAAGAATATATAATTGAGAATCTCTTTCAAGAAGAATCTCCAACCACAGGTGATCGAGCGCTACGGCCTACGGAGCACATGGTGATGTTGAAGATATGTGCAAGGACTTATCATCTCTCTCACTAGAATTATTGGTCTTTTTTAATACATATCAATATCATGAATAAAATGGGATAATAATTGAACATTTTTTTGTTCACGGTCACCAGACATATCATATTATAAGACCCTACATATAGGGCGTGCATCATCTGAATAATTATTGGGTTTTCTTTTTGTTTCCTGGAAAACTGAATAAATTATTGGACATATTTATTCAAGGTCACCTCACATGTCCACATTACTAGAGCTGTGAATATTTAAATTTTTATTTTAAAAAATAGTTGTAATGTACAAGTGAGCTATTTTTTTTTCATGCATGCTAAAAAGGATAAATGATAAAAATTATTTTGCTACAAGACTATATTTATTAAAAAATGTATCTTTCATGTGTAATTTTGATTGACAAGAAATGAACTAATATTATGCTTATATGCAAATCAAAGCATATACATACCAAATAAATTAACACCCATCGAATAACTACACGTCTTTATGAAAAAAATAACATTGCCCCTAAATTAAGAGGAAAGACTCTGACCAAGACATGTATAGTGACATAAAAAACACACACACACACACACACACACATATATATATATATATATATATATATATATATATATGTTGATTGAAGCAATGGCACATGGCAATAGAATTAAAGAAGATAAGAACTCACCAAAAGCACAAAACAAAAAAGCCGTCAACGACAATTACAACATTGTATGTTGGTCTTCGTTTTACCTATCTCTCTCTCTCTCTCTCTCACACACACAAGTTCTCTTGCAAAGTAGCAATCCTTGTCTCTCATAGGTTCTCTCGCACGAACAAGAAGAATTGAGAGTCACACATACACCATGAGTCGTTGAGTGAGAGAATAAGATAGAGGCTTAGGATTTTCTAGATCATGACCTAGAAACAATTAATATCCAAAAATAACTATGTGTTGACATATCATTAGATGAATATGAAAACAAACACTATATTAATAGCATGCATAAGTTGGTAGAAAAAAATGATTAAGTAGGACTACGTTTAAACATGTATGGATAGACAATGTTTAATTTTATTAATTGTGAGACATTCATTACGCATTAATCCAGATAAGATAATGATAGCTATAAAATTAGGTATTATGAAGAACAAAAATGATAGAGATGGAGATGTGATATGTGAATTGAAATTGATTAATTAATAGTACATTGAGCATAAATAAATATAGAAAAAATTGCAACAAATAAATAAAAATCAAAACGCTCCTCAAAGGAAAAGATAAGGGACTTTCACCACGTGAAAGAACTAATCCCTTCATTATTTCAAAATACATGAAAGACAACCTTTCCCATTCTGTGACTGACTTTTCACAAGGGCTCCACATAATTGAAATTCTTTCATTTTTTGCAAAATAAATTGCAAATAATAACAACCAAAGTTTTTTTTTTCTTTTTCAATTATTGCTTCATGGATGAATCAAACCACACCACACATAAATGCAAATGATAGATGATTTCTATAAATCCCATTGCAAATGCCTCCGAGGGATACTGTAAGAAACATTTATAGTGGTGGTTCCATCTGCACTTGGAGGGTAATATGGGGAATCTTCTGCATATTCAGTTGGTAGTGACATCCAATGCAAACTTGGCTTCCAATCTGCTTCTCTAAGGACCCTTAATATTTCCTTCAATACTACCTTGCTTCCTTCAGCTGACAAATGTACTCCATCCCTAACAAAAAATAATAATCAAATATACCTTATCAAATTCATGAAGGAAAAGAGCATTAAGATATCTTTTCAATATGTAACAAAATAATTTATTCGTCAGGTTGTAGAATCTAACTCCTTTCGCTATACTCAACTTCGTTGGTATTTTCATTTATATTAACATTGATAGAAATATGTTAACACATACATACTCTTGTCATGAAAGAATAATAATAATGCCACGTGGATGTGAGTTGGGGTCCATGTGGAATAATTAGTCATACATTACAATAATGATGTGTTTTTTTATTTGTATAAACAAAAGTTGACGGCAGCAACTAACAAGGTTTGGAAATCTTAAGGAAATAGCTGTAGGATTAAAAAAATGTAGTAAAAGTGGAAAATACTATAATTGAAAGTACCACTACCAACTACAAAATATATATTTAAGTCTATTATTATAAGGAATATTTATACTCACGTAAAGCTGACATCTAACCAGTCCTCCCTTTGCTGGATTGCAGACCAGAGATTGATGACTTTTAAATTCATCTCATCACATAGTTCCACCAGTGCCCTAGCATATATTCCACAATGTTCATTTGTTCTTCCAGTCTGTGTTGCACTGGACTCATCCAAGCCATAAAAAATGTTAGAAATGAAATCAGTTATTCTAGTTAGCTACAATTTTAAGATATAGTTTATTGATGTATTGTATTTTATAATTTCAAGCATGGTTTATGATATGTGATCTAGTAGAAATGTATGAGTCATGTATACAATCTAAAAGAAAAAAAATATGTATGAGCCATGACTCATGATGTAGAAATGAATGATAATATGTCATGACTCATGATGTAGTTTTGATTTTATTTAGTAGAAATGTATGAGTCATGTATGTAATTTAAAAGAAAAAATTACACTAGAAAGAAATTCCATGAACCTGAGCTTTTTCTTGATTTGTACTTCACTGATGGGAGGAGAGGTGAGAAATATAAGGCGGATATGATCCGAGAGGCTCTGAAAAGCATTATTATTTGTGTTAAACTTTGCACTAACAAATTATGAATTTAATTTGTATATATTGTCGACGTAAAAAGTTTTATACTGTCAATATATATCACAAAAAAAAAATGATGAATTTTAACAATAGTTAAAAATAAAGTCAAACATTCCATAATGTAAAATGTTTTACATTTGATTGTGTATACAAATCAAATCCAAAAATTACAAGGGTACATTTTTTTTTTTGAGGATAAACAAATGATAAGTGCACGCAGGGAAAAAAGCTATAAGACCTTATTGGTGTGGAAAATCACTATTTACCTTTAGATAGTTAGCAATCTTCCTCATATTTTCAACATATTCTTCAAGGGGAACATGAGGACCAAGACCAGATGGGTGGGGGTGAATTGAATCATTTCCACCAAAGTAGATAATTACCAATGATGGTTGGACATGAGCATCCTACGTTGATTAAAAAAACATAACAACAAGGCAAAATGGTCATTGCCTATTATCTCAATCTTAGCATTAATCCAAGTAATTATACGTTTGTGATTGACCATAGTGAGTAATTAGTAATCACATTGTGCATAGCTAAGTCATAACTGAGTTAATATGTTGAGACATTTAGACTATTTCAATTATAGTTGACTCCATTTAGATCCGTAGACATTGCGCAAATAAAATAAAACAGCTAGCATTAATATTTATGGTTGAAAAAATTAAATATTCAAGAGGATAACGATGGAATATTAAAATAAAAAACAATTATTGGAATATTGAAAAGGAACCCAATGGCATATTCAAAAGGATACCATTAGAATCTGTTAGATACCTTGGGGAAAACTTCATCAAGAACCTCCAAAGCACGTCTTGAATTCCATCCAGAGTATCCCCTCAACACTATGTCCGCCTATAATGTCAATACGATACATTAATTTATTAATTTATTTTCACCATCAATAATTACAAAACAAAAAAAAATGCATATGTAAACCAAAATAATGCATTTCAGCCGAAAAGTGCTCAAACGCTTATCAAGTCTATCATTTGTCCAAAAAAAAAAAAAATATCAAGTCTATCAACTTATCAAGAAAAAGTGCTCAAAGAAAAAGTCCTTAGATTTGTCATGTTGTTTTACATATATTATTGTTAATAATATAAAAGCCAACAAGAAAATAACTCTTAGTAAATTAATTATAGTAGCTCGATATTTTCACTATTTTAATAGTTGGTCAATTCAGCTTCATCATACTTAGAGATTAGTTAGTTAGAGGTTGGAGAATTTTTAGCAGTAGGTAAGAATCGAAATCTGGACCTCATTAATAATATATCTTCCGCGTTTCAAACCATATACCATTGGAGTGTACATTTAAACCTAAAACACTCCAAAAATATACAAGAAGATGCAGAATATGCAAAAATGTACTTGGAGAATATGAAACTATATATATATATATATATATTTCAACTATGACTATTAAGAAAGAACCATAAAATGATATAGAGTAGGAAGAAAATGACCTTTCTAGCATACAAATTAGCTAGAATACCACCCCAACCACCATTATCAAAACTCATCTGAATTATGGAGGAGCCAAATAGCACGATTTGAGGTCTCATTGGGCCTGTCATATCTTTATACTACGTTGTTATCTTATTTGGCTCCCTCTCACTCAAACACTACTCCTGAGATGTTGCACTATATATGATATTGGAATCACAATTTATAGATGTGGATCTTATTATTTTTTCATTATTTTTCTCCCCCTTGGGCCAGTTTACAGTCCTTGCCACGTTATATGCTTGCCTACGTAGCTGGCAATCATATAGCTTATTATATTTCCAAAATTTGCCATTTCAACATTATCCATGATTCAATGGGATGTAATATTACTGGTTCAACCAATTAAATTGATCTTTCGTGTAAATAACAACCACATAATATTTTTATTTTAAAAACGATTCTTATTCAAGACCAAAAAAAAAAAACTTGTTCACATGAAATAATTGTATCCATAGAATATTTTTTGGCTCAATTACTTGTGTCATTTTCATTAGCTTTTATTTTAGAAATGTTATTGTTCTGAAACTAAAAAAATAATTGATTTTACAAATATTTGTATCTTTATTGCTTTTGAAAAAAAAAATGAGAATCTAAATTTATTTTTCAAAAGTTACTTCAAATAATCATTTTGATATTTTTTAATTTTTTTTATTATAGTAAGAAACATGAAATGAAAGTTTCAGCTTTTTTTAAAAAAAAATTTCTAAATTATTGAATATCTAATATTTTTTAAACTTATCCGTAATAATCAGCCCTGAGTGAGTTTAGTTAACTGTAGCTTGTTTTATACCTCATTTCCCATATGTCAAAATTAGTTAATTATCACTATTTCAGTTAGTTAGGGATTCTGTGTTTGATCTTATCTGAACATATAAGCTTGTAATCATTCATTTGCATATCACTTTTGGATAAAGTGACAGATTTCAATGAAAATTGCCTATAAAAGTGTCTCTAACTTATGTAACTTGTAGATTTTTAACTTTAACAATGAAAATTGATTTGCTAAAAAAAAACAATGAAAAATTGATTGAAAAGCAAACTTATGACATCTAACAATAAAATAGAAAACAAAACAACTAATTAATTAATAAATTAACGTGGAAAGTGTAACAAAATTTCTAAATCAAAATAGTACAACAGGCAAAAAAAAGTTGTATAAATTACTATCATTATAGAGTTCTACATTTTGTACCGATAAAACTGTTGGAATAAAGGTGAGGTTTTTGATGAAATTGAGAGAGTAGAGAAGAGAGAAAAGGGGTGAGATTAGAGAGATTATATGATTGAGTGTAATGGATTGTGTTTTTGCTTTTTAATATATGATTTCAATTACAACTGGGCATAAAAGAGAGGATGCTATTTATATAGCACAATTTGTTACACTTGATTACTTCACAAGCAAGCAATCCCATAACAAACTCTTAACTAACTTTGTTAACTAACTAATCTCAACTTAACAAACTGAATTATACTCTAACACTCTTCCTTAATTCATGTTTGTTGAGTCCACCATGCCCATCATGTTTCTAAGCCTTTCAAATGTTTCTATCTTCAGTGACTTTGTCATTGCATCTGCAATTTGAACTTCAGTCTTGCAATGTTCCAGAACAAGCTTTCCTCTTGTAACTCGCTCCCTGAGAAAATGAAACTTTGCTTCTATGTGTTTGCTTCTACCATGTGCCACATGATGCTTTGCTAGGTTTATTGCAGACTTGTTATCAACCTTCAGTATCACAACTTCTTCCTTTCCTTCTTCTTTGATACTAAGCTCAGTCATGAGTGCATCTAACCAGACATCTTGACAAGCACTCATTGCAGCAGCAATATATTCAGACTCACAGGTTGATAGAGCAACCACTGATTCTTTCTTAGACCACCAAGAGATTGGTGCCTTGCCTACGAAGAAACAATATCATGCAGTGTTTTTTCTGTCATCTTTGTCCCTACACCAGTCTGCATATGAGTGTCCAATCAATCTAGCATCTATACCATTCTTCTGAGTTAGAAGTAGTATGCCCCAGTTCAGTGTTCCTTTCACATACCTCATTATCCTCTTTGCAGCTAACATAGGAGATACCTTAGGAATCTGCATATATCTACTTATCAATCCAACAGAGAATGCTAGGTATGGCCTTGTGCTGCATAGATACCTTAATGATCCTACAATACCTCTATACATTGTGGCAACTACCTCATCCTCATTTCCATCTTTCTCAAGCTTCATACCAGTTTCACTTGGGATTTTTGCTAAGTTACACTCCAACATATTGAATTTTCTTAATACATCAGAAGCATATTTGCTTTGGTGCATTATAATTCATTCCTTTGTTCTTTTGAACTCAATCCCCAAGAAGTAAGATAGTTCACCCAAATCAGTCATCTCAAATTCTCTAAGCATTGATGACTTGAAACTGGTTATGATTGTTTCATTGCTTCCTGTAACCAATAAGTCATCTACATACAGACAAACTAGCAAGCTACCTTTTTCAGCTGAGTGTTTGACATACATACCATGCTCACAGATGCATTTATCAAAACCTATCTGACTCAGAAATCTATCAGTCTTCATGTTCCAAGCTTTAGGTGCTTGCTTTAATCCATACAAAGCTTTTCTCAGCTTGTAAACCTTCATTTCCTGCTTCTTTATCTCAAAACCTGGAGGTTGCTTGACAAACACTGACTTGATATCCATTTGATGAATTCTCCAATTCTTCAAGCTTGCAATTGCAACTACTAACCTGATTGTTTCCATTCTAGCCACATGCGCAAATACCTCTCCATAATCAATGTCAGCCTTTTGCAGGAAACCTCTCACCACTAATCTAGCCTTGTGCTTCAACACTTCACCATTGGACCTTCTTTAACTTTGAAGACCCATTTTACATCTATGACCTTCTTGTTAGGTGGTAGAGATATTAACTCCCAAGTATTGTTCTTCTCAATTGGCTTCATTTCTTCACACATAGTGTCTTTCCATTTTTCATTTTTCAAAGCTTCATTTAGTGTAACAGGCTCGGCTTCTGCAAATATAGCTAAGTGAACTAAGTCACCTGTCTCACCTATCTGTGAATCTGATAGCACATCATAACCTTGCAGCCTAACTGAGGGAGTTCTTGTTCTACTTGATCTTCTAACCTCTAATTCATTCTCAGTAGCTTCATTGCTACTTGAATCAAGTTCAAGTATCAGTTCTGAGCTTTTCTTCTTTTCACTACTCCAACTCTTCAATTCATCCACAATTACATCTCTGCTAATTTTCACTTGTTTTGCTATAGGATCAAACAATCTATAGCCACCAGTTGTATGATATCCTACCAATATCATATGCTCACCTTTATCATCAAGTTTCCTTCTGAGTTGATCAGGTACATGTTTGTAGCATATAGAGCTAAAAACCTTCAGATGACTTACATTTGGCTTGCTTCCTGACCAAGCTTCTTCTAATGTGATGCCTTTCAATCTCTTTGTGGGACATCTGTTCAACAAGTATATTGCAGTAGATGCTGCTTCTCCCCATAGGTACTTAGGCAGATCCTTGCATTTAAACATGCTTCTTACCATATTCATGATGCTTCTATTCTTTCTTTCTGCAGTTCCATTGTGTTGTGGAGTATATAGAGTCACTTCATGTATTATTCCTTCTTCTTCACACAGTGACTTGAATTCAGCTGAAACATATTCACCTCCACCATCTGATCTTAGAACTTTGATGAAGCTTCTAGTTTGCCTAGAAAACACAGCCTTGAATTTTTTTGAACACCTCGAACATTTCAGACTTTGCTTTGATCAGATAAATCCATGTTATTCTGGTGTAATCATCAATAAAAGATACAAAATATTTATTTCCACCCAATGATTCATGTAACACCTCGATTTTTAGTATTAGATTTATTTAATATTATTATATTTGTTAATTATTTTATTAATTGGGAGAATTGGTGAGTTAGTGGATTTCTAGAGATTAAGGGTATTTTGGTCATTTACGGATAAATGGTATTTTTGTGAAGTGTTAGAAATTAGAAACTTAAGAATTAAGAGAATATAGGTGTGTGAGTAATAAGAGGGTTTAAGTGAAGTAAAATAGTAGTGTTTATTCTGGTGTATGAAATTAGACTAAGTCCATTAGTGTAAGTGACCCAAACCCATTAAATAAATAGAATAGTGTGTGTTGTGGTGAAATTAGGTCTAGCTCATTTTGTCACAAACACACAAGAGGAGGCTAGAGAGAAGAAACTTGGAGAGAAAGACGTGAAGAGAATTCGAGAGCAAAAGGGAGAAGAGGGAGATTTCACCTTGGAGAGCTAGCTTTGTGGAGATTGTAGGTAAGAGGGAATGTTATTTTCACCATTTAGGTTTTATGAGCAATTGGGTAGTTGTGGGTGTTTTTTAGATTTTCATTATTTTCATGAATTGATGATGATTATGTGTTAAATTCGTGCTCTATTTATTGTGGTTAATTTGGGTATGTGAAAATTGATGAAATCATGTTGTTGTTGTGTTAAACTCCATGTTTATTTATGGTGATTTGATATGTTTGTGAATTTTGATGAAATTGGTGAAGAACATGATAATTGGTGATGAATCATGGTTTAATTGTTGATTTTAATTATGGGTACTTGTTAAATGTTGAATTCACGAGATTATGTTGATTTGTCATGATTGAAGTTGTTGTTGTTGTGTTCTTGGCAATTATGAATAAGTTGGTGAAAATGGTAAAGATTGTTGTTGAATTGATTAAGTTAGTGTTTTGTTAATTGAAATGGAAGAGTGTTATGAAGAAAGGTTGTTATTGTGGTTGTTGCCATGTTTGGGTGTTAAGTTAATATGTTAAAATGCGTTTTGAGACGATTAATTGAGTCAAGTTTGAATTATGATGATTAATGATAGAAATGAGCATGATTAAGTTTATTAGTGTGTAGATTGAGGAATAATTGATTAGATAATGATAGGTTGATAATTTGGATCGAGTTTGGTGTGTTTGGGATGAAGGATGTCGTCAAATGAGATTTTTCCGCGCCGAAACGCAGAAAAATCAGCTTTTCACTATTTGTGCAGAATGCACGACCGTGCGTTCCTCTCGACATTGCCAAAATAAATGGCGCACGACCGTGCGTTTTCTCCTGAAGCTTGGAACTTCATTTTTTTGCTTTCTTAAGGTTTCTAAGGCATGTGGTTGGGTCCCAAACCCCTAAGGCATGTGTTTGGGTCCCAAACCCCTAAACATGTTCATATCCACACCATTGAATAGGGCATTCAAGGCTTTGGAGTTTCCAAGAGCCAGATCATCTTCAGCCTTTGTCCACTCTTCTTCTAGTTTCAGCACCTCAATCTTGTTCCCATCTTTGTCTAAAACAACTGGATGATCCAAACCTTTTAGCACAGCTTTCCAGGTTCTGCTGTCAATGGATTTCAGAAAGGCAAACATTCTAGACTTCCAATATTCGTAATTTGTGCCATCCAGCAATGGTGGTCTGTTGACATAACCTCCCTCCTTGTCCATGCTTGCCAGAAAACTCTACCCTGGAGCTCACCCAATCATAGGCAGGGTGCCTGCTCTGATGTCAATTGAAATTTTGGCTGGTACAAGAACAATACGAAGAAGAGGGCACAAAGAAAGCAAAACAGAGCACAATTAACCAAGTTCAGAAGCAGCAATTAAAGTGCAGAAATATAAAGAACACACAGAATTTGTTAACCCAGTTCAGTGTAAACACCACCTACATCTGGAGGATACCAATCCAGGAAGGAAATCCACTATAGGAATTAATCCTTAAGACTCAAGACACAGACCCCCCTGTTCCCAGCCTAAGCAATCAATCTCCTCTAGTCCGATTTCTACTCAGGAGCACAACCTAAGTATTAGAACACTACTAACTTCCTATTCAAGTAACTAACCCAGTTACTAACAGCTTCTGAATAACTACCCAGTTTTTGAAGACATGTACCCTTCAAAAGAACAAAGACAACATCATTCGTACTTAAAAGTTTTGAATGACTTACAACTCAAACAATCTAAACCAACTCAGATGAGTGGTGTACAATCAAAGCCTAAGCTTACAAAACACTAAAAACTCTTAAGAATAAAAACTGTATGACTCTAGCCATCTTCAATGTAGCAGCACGTCTCTTTATATAGGCTTCAGCAAGCAACATAATTCTGAATCCAATCTTCTGAATTGATATGATTCTGAATTATGAAAGGCTCAAATAAGGAAACAGATATTTCTGAATTCAATCTTGCAAAGATTCTTCAACAAATAAATTCAATCATAAACACGAAGCAAATCTTCTTAAGATCTTCACCAAAATTATCAGTCTTCTAGAAATCAAATGCCTGAATAAATCATTGATAAATCTCCATCAGATACGCACAAAAAGAATCAGATTTAATGCAAAAATCCAGCTTCTGAAGTTTAGCTTCTGAAGGTCAACGCTGGTCAACGGATGAATAATGCGTCTGAAGTACTGTAGTGTGTCTGAAGAAGTCAACGCTGGTCAACGTCTAAACAGTGCGTCTGATGTACTGTTCAGCGTCTGAAGGCACATTCTGCGTCTGATGCACTGTTTCAGAGTCTGAAGGCCAAAAACTGCGTCTGAAGGTCCAAACTGCTTCTGAAGGCCATTTCAGCTTCTGAACCCCCTCAAATTCAATTTCTTGCTTCTAAAGACATCTTTAACACATAGAGACGCATTGCTAGAACATATTGATTTTACCAAAACATGCAGCCAACATAAAAATCCTCAACAGAAACCACGCACGGTCGTGCGACCCATTGGCACGACCGTGTTTGTTATGCAGTCACTTTTGAATGTTCAAAACTCTTGGGAAATGCTCATTATTGCTATGTAATCCGAGTATAATGTCTTGTCCAAGGTTCTATGCTATAAATAGGGCTACAATCAGACTTGTATGGTATCTTAGAATTGGTGTAAAGTTACTATAGTTAAATTCAAGCTCTACATTCTTCTAAGTTCATTTCTTTATATTTTCTGCACTTTTACATTCTTGCAATTTATATTTTCTGCTCTTTACATTTATGCACTTTTACATTCTTGCAATTTACCTTTATGCTTTTACAATTCATGTCATTTACAATTCGTCAAGCGTCTACAAGGAACATTCATGAGTAGACTTGTCTAGTCTTGGAATTGTTGGAAAAGTCTAATGACTAGATCCTAATCAAACCAAGCCTATACTCTATTTTATCCAAATCTAGTTTCCTATCTAATATCATCATTTTTAAACTCAATAGCAAGTGTTGAACGAAGTACCGAAAGGTGAAGTTCGATAACTACTATTTCATCATCTCAAATATCAAGTGAAGGATCGAAAGATAAAGCTTGATATTGGATCAAATGAGATTAGATAAGGAATCACAAAGCTTGATTGGAACACCCCAAATGAATAGTTTTGTGATGTCTTGAGGCCATAAAATTTGTGCTTAATGGGTCTCATATAGCAATCAACCATGAGAATAGGCATGATTGTTATTGGGATACATTCATGTAGTTCGAAAGAAACCATGAATTACCTTAGTGAATCTTGTCTTTGGAAAATGGATTCAATATTGAATAGAGATATAGGCTTGAATGTTTATGTTCTGTTATTAGATATACCAATAATCCTGAGACGCTTTTTATCTTATAAATCTAAACCAAAGTGTTGGATATTTACATGTTGGCTACATGTTTGGTAAAATCAAATTGTGCAAGCATGCATCCTCAGATTTCATTTTGGTCCTTCAGAAGCTCGAAATTGGATTTGAGGAGGTTCAGAAGCTGAAATGGCCTTCAGACGCAGAAATGACCTTCAGACTTTGAACTGTTCATCAGACGCTGAACAGGTCTTCAGAAGCACTGTTCAGACGTTGACCAGCGTTGACCTTCAGAAGCTGAACTTCAGACGTTGACCAGCGTTGACCTTCAGAAGCTATTTTCAGAAGCTGAGTTTTTGCGTTCCTTTTGTTAATTTCTTCTGCGTATCTTTTGAAGATTTGTTCAAGGTTTATCCAAGCTGAAGTTTCCAGAAGCGTGATAATTTTATGTGAAGATCTTATTAAGATTGGCTTCGTGTTTATTGATGAATATATTTACAAAGGATCTTTGCAAAATATTATTCAGAAATATGTTTCCTTTTTTGAGCTTCTATAATATTTTAGAATCATATCTTCAAGGATGATTGTGTTCAGAATTATGAGAAGCTGCTGAAGCCTATATATTGAGGACGCGCTGCATTGAAGAAATTAATTGAGTCAAAACAGTTTTTATCATAAGAGTCTTTTTGTTTTGTCTGTGTAAGCTTTAGGCTTTGTTTTGTACACCACTCATTTGTTTGAGTTGGTTTAGATTGTTTGAGTTGTAATTCATTCAAAGCTTTTAAGTATGAATGATGTCTTTGTTCTTTTGAAGGGTGTCTTCATATTTGAGTTGTTTATTCAGAAGTTGTTGATCACTGGGTTGTGATTAAGTAATTGGGAAGTTAGTAGTGTTCTAATACTTAGGTGGGTTCCTGAGTAAAAGTCTAGACTAGTGGAGATTGATTGCTAAGGCTGGGAACAGGGGTTCTGTGTCTTGAGTCTTAGGATTAATTCCTCATAGTGGATTTCCTTCCTGGATTGGTATCCCCCAGAGTAGGTGAAGTTTGCACCGAACTGGGTTAACAAATTGCTGTGTTCCTTTACTTTCTGCACTTTATTTACTGCTTCTGAACCTGTTTTGAAGTGCTCTGTTTTACTTGCTTTGTACTCTGTTTTACTGGTTCAGAACCAGAATTGCTAGAATTTCAATTGGCATCAGAGCAGGCACCCTGCTTGTTTTTGGGTGAGCTCCAGGGAGATATTTTCTGGCTTTATGGAGAAAGAAGGAGGATTTGTTAACAGGTCACCTCTGCTGGATGGGACAAATTATGATTATTGGAAATCTCGTATGAGTGCTTTCCTAAAATCTATTGATAGCAAGACCTAGAAAGTTGTTCTGAAAGGTTGGGAACACCCTGTTGTGACTGACAAAGATGGTAATAAGACAGCTGTTTTAAAACCAGAAGAAGATTGGACCAAGGATGAAGATGATCTATCTCTTGCAAATTCCAAAGCCCTGAATGCTATATTCAATGGAGTGGACAAGAATGTTTTCAGAATGATCAAGCAGTGCACAATTGCCAAGGATGCCTGGGAGATTCTCAAGACTACTCATGAAGGCACTTCTAAGGTAAAGCTGTCCAGACTTCAGCTTCTGACCACAAAATTTGAAAATCTCAGAATGTTGGAGGATGAGAACATACAAGGTTTTTACATGAACATTCTGGACATGGCTAACTCTTTTGAATCACTTGGAGAAAAAGTATCAGATGAGAAGCTTGTAAGAAAAATTCTCAGATCCCTACCCAAGAGGTTTGATATGAAGGTGACTGCTATTGAAGAAGCTCATGACATCTCCAGCATGAAGGTTGAGGAATTGATTGGGTTTCTTCAGAACTTTGAAATAAGCAGAACTGATAAGAAGGGTAAAGGTGTTGCATTTGTAGCTGATACTGAAAGTGTGGATGATGATAGCTCATCAGAAGCTCTTGTGTTGCTGAGTAAACAATTTAAGAAGTTCCTGAAGCAGAAGTCAAGAACTGATGAGAAGAGCAATCAGTCAAAGAGAGTTCAGTGCTATGAGTGTGAAGGATATGGTCATGTCAAGTCAGAATGTCCTACTTATCTCAAGAAGCAGAAGAAGAGTCTGACTGTGACTTGGTCTGATGAAGATAACTCAGAAGGTGAAGAGGAGCCTGTCACTGCTTTAACTGGTAAATTCTGGTCTGATGTTAAAGTTAAGGTTTCAGAAACTTCTTCAGAGTCTGAGTCAAGTGATGGAGAATCATCCTGTGAAGATCTGACTACCTATTACGAAGATCATGTTGCTTTTTGCAAGAAGATGCAATATCAATTTGATGAAGTGTGCAAGAAGATGGAAGAACAGAAGAAAATTAACACTCAACTTCAGATTGAAAGGGGTGAACACTTAGAGAAGATTTCTGTTCTCAGTAATGAGGTTATTCAACTGAATTCTCAACTTGATCAGATGAAGAAGCAAGTCATAATGATGAATTCTGCTACTGAAGTGCTGGAAGAAATTTTGGAGAAACAGAATCAGGGAAAACCAAATGGCATTGGATTTGTTGATCAGAACCTGAACATCAAACAACAAAAACCTGCTAAGAGGTTTCTACTTGCTGCTAATACTCATGTTCCACTGATGAGGAAACCTAAGAACAAACCTCAGGATTCTAGAGACAAGAAAGCTACTGATCCTTGGATATGTCATCATTGTGGTAAAAAGGGACACATTAAACCTTTTCGTTACAAGTTGCATGGATGTCCCAAGCATTTTCACAACAGAAAAGTAGAACCAGCTGTGAACAAAAGCAAGATCAAGAAAGAATGGAGACCAAAGTGTGAAGGTGTTGCTCAGAGGCTGAATAAAGGAAAAGGAAAGGCTGTTGCTGATGATAGCAAGCCCATTCCTGTAGCACAGAAGAGTTCTGGTGCTGGACCATCCAAAGTCTGGAGCAAAATGATGGTTCCTGTTCCTGATCAGAAGGCTCTAGTTTCTAGTAAGTCTGAAGATGGTGTGACCTGTGTCCAGAAGAGAATTGCTGAACTTGAGAAGCAGATTACTGTGAAGAAGGTTCTAAATGTGCCTGAGGCACACATAAATTGAGCAGCATCTGATGTTGTGTGTCTGATGAAGACTAAGCAATTTCTGATGCTGAGTCTGAAGACTGAATAATTGGTGACTGATGTTCTGAATTTCCTTTGTGTTTCTAAGTGTGTTGTACTGTGTTTCTGTGCTGTTTTGTGTGTGTTTCTTGCTCCTTGTGTTTTTCTGGTGTTTTGTCAAACTTGTTTGGCTAAAAAGGGGGAAAAATCTGTATGTGTGCTGATTTGTTTGGTTCAGGGGGTGTGGTCCTGAGTTTGTGTGTTCAGCTATTCAGGGGGAGTTCCTGAGTGATGTGTTTCAGGGGGAGAGAAATTGTTGCTGTGTGTTGAGGGGGAGTGTGTTTGTACCAGAAGTGTTGTGGTATTTGTGTACTTCAGAAACTGAAGATGTTTGTGTTAAAACATAGCTATTTAAACCGCTGCTAACTTTGTGGCTATGTTGGGTGTGTGCAGTTCTTCGTTGTTGAGTACTTGTGTTGATTGAAGAACTTAGTTTTGTGGTTTATTTGATTTTAGCCAAAAATTTGCCAAAGGGGGAGATTGTTGGATATTTACATGTTGGCTACATGTTTGGTAAAATCAAATTGTGCAAGCATGTGTCCTCAGATGTCATTTTGGTCCTTCAGAAGCTGGAAATTGGATTTGAGGAGGTTCAGAAGCTGAAATGGCCTTCACACGCAGAAATGACCTTCAGACTTTGAACTGTTCATCAGACGCTGAACAGGTCTTCAGAAGCACTGTTCAGACGTTGACCAGCGTTGACCTTCAGAAGCTGAACTTCAGACGTTGACCAGTGTTGACCTTCAGAAGCTCAACTTCAGAAGCTATTTTCAGAAGCTGAGTTTTTGCGTTCCTTTTGTTAATTTCTTCTGCGTATCTTTTGAAGATTTGTTCAAGGTTTATCCAGGCTGAAGTTTCCAGAAGCGTGATAATTTTATGTGAAGATCTTATTAAGATTGGCTTCGTGTTTATTGATGAATATATTTTCAAAGGATCTTTGCAAAATATTATTCAGAAATATGTTTCCTTTTTTTAGCTTGTATAATATTTTAGAATCATATCTTCAAGGATGATTGTGTTCAGAATTATGAGAAGCTGCTGAAGCCTATATATTGAGGACGTGTTGCATTGAAGAAATTAATTGAGTCAAAACAGTTTTTATCATAAGAGTCTTTTTGTTTTGTCTGTGTAGCTTTAGGCTTTGTTTTGTACACCACTCATCTTTTTGAGTTGGTTTAGATTGTTTGAGTTGTAATTCATTCAAAGCTTTTAAGTATGAATGATGTCTTTGTTCTTTTGAAGGGTGTCTTCATATTTAAGTTGTTTATTCAGAAGTTGCTGATCACTAGGTTGTGATTAAGTAATTGGGAAGTTAGTAGTGTTCTAATACTTAGGTGGGTTCCTGAGTAGAAGTCTAGACTAGTGGAGATTGATTGCTAAGGCTGGGAACAGGGGGTCTGTGTCTTGAGCCTTAGGATTAATTCCTCATAGTGAATTTCCTTCCTGGATTGGTATCTCCCAGAGTAGGTGAAGTTTGCACCGAACTGGGTTAACAAATTGTTGTGTTCCTTTACTTTCTGCACTTTATTTACTGCTTCTGAACCTGTTTTGAAGTGCTCTGTTTTACTTACTTTGTACTCTGTTTTACTGGTTCAGAACCAGAATTGCCAGAATTTCACAAAGAATTTGTCCAAATCTTAAAACTTGATCTGTTCAGCTAACAACTTTTGAAAACTAAATCGGTACTTACAAACTCTCTATGGATCGATATTTTTACTACTCGATAATAAGCGTATACTTGCGGTGATGTATCAAGTATGTTGAGGACGGTGTGATGCCTACTCGTTTTATTGCTTTGAGGAGTCTAGATTAGGTGCTCTGATCTACGATTTTGGGGTTGTCTTATTTTCGGTTGGATTTGATGTTGATGGATCTATGTGATCATGTAGTCGATTTATTTATACTTTGAGATATTATATTATGTCTCGAGATCTGATATTGAGATACGTTGTTGAGATTTTATTTCCGATGTGATCTGTTATATATTTGATGAAATTTTTATCATGAGAATTTAGTATGAGATGCTTGGCGAATAGTAACACCTTGAATTTGATTATGTGCATGATTTATTATTTAAGTATTAGACTCGGGGTTCAGGGTGTTACAATTCACACTGCATTGGACCACATACATCAGAGTATATGATTTCTAGCTTGCCATTTGATCTGCTTTCAACTTTCTGACTAAAAGAGTTTCTATGATGCTTTGATTCAACACAATCCTCACGCATCTCAGTAGGGATAGAGATTTGTGGTAAACCAGTTACCATTCCTTGCTTCTTCAATTCATACAGATCTCTAAAATTCAGATGACCAAATCTATAGTGCCATATCCATTCATCTCTACTGACTGCAGCTGATAAGCATCTATGTTCCATAACTTGAACTTCAATCTTGAAGATTCTATTCTTGCTTAATTGAGTTTGAACTATCATTCTCTGATTGCTATCCATTATCATAAGCATCTTATTTTCTATGATCATCCTATAACCCTTTTCAAGTAATTGACCAAGACTAAGCAGATTACTCTTCATATCTGGGACATATAACACATCAGTGATGAGAGAATGCTTGCCATCTCTTCTTTTGATCATTACCTTTCCAATGACTTGTGATACAAGCTTGTTATCATCTGCAAATTCCACAGTGCTTTTCTTTGATTCATCTAGATTGATGAACCAGTCTTTCTTTCCAGTCATATGTGTGGAGCAAGCTGTATCCAAATACCACTGATTTTCTCTTGGATCATCTTAATTTTGGGTTACCATCAACATCATGACATCTTCATCATCTTCTTTAGCAAATTTTGCTTCATCTTTCTGAGGATCTTTCTTATCATTGAAATATCATTCATTAGCAAAATGGCCCCACTTCCGACAATTATAACATTGAATGTTACTCTTGTCCTTCTTTTCTCTTCCTCTTCCTGCATTTGAGCCACCCCTTGAGTTGCTACTTTCTCCTCTCTGAATTGATGAAGATTGTTCAGAGTGAGTCTTTCCACCATCTCTGATTGCTGCTTCTTACTATAATCTCCTTGTCGTTTTCCTTTTCCCTTCTTGTTTTTATTTCCTTCATTCATTGATTGAGATAACAAAGCTACTTCATTTGTTTTCTCAGATTTTGTGCTTCTCTCATTCAACCTTTGTTCATGTGCCTCCAAGATCCCTTGCAATTCATACCCCTTTATACTTGACAAATCTCTTTCTTCTATGGTGATAACCATATGATCAAATCTTGGAGTAAGACTTCTCAAGATCTTCTCCACAATTACTTGATCTCCAAGCGTTTTCCACAGTTTTTCAAGTTGTTAGTCATAGTAACTACCTTTGTGAAGAAATCTGCAATGCTTTCCTTCTCCATCTGCAGATTCTCATATTGTCTTCTCAAGGTTTGCAATCTAACCTTCTTGAGTTTATCTGCTCCTGAAAACGCACTGCAGAGGTTATCCCATGCTTCCTTTGCAGAGGCTGTATCTGATACACGTTCAAAAATTGAGGGATCTACGTATTGATGGATCAAGAACAACGCCTTGTAATCTTTTTTCTTCACTTCTTTGTATGTAGCCCTATGTGTCTCATTTGTGTTTGCTGCAAGTTCCTCAACACCAGAATTCATAATCTCCAATACATCTTAGAAACCAAATAGCACCTTCATCTGCTTGTGGCATCTATCATATTTCTTGCCATCAAGAACAGGTAAGGTTCCTGGTAGATTGTTGAATGGATTCACCATTGTTGCAAGGTTTAGAGGATCGAACCAGTGCTCAAGATACCAATTTGTTGGAACAAGGGTGAGGTTTTTGATGAAATTGAGAGAGTAGAGAAGAGAGAAAAAGGGTGAGATTAGAGAGATTATATGATTGAGTGTAATGGAATGTGTTTTTGCTTTTTAATATATGATTTCAATTACAACTGGGCATACAAGAAAGGATGCTATTTATATAGCACAGTTTGTTACACTTGACTTCACAAGCAAGCAATCCCATAACAAACTCTTAACTAACTTTGTTAACTAACTAATCTCAACTTAACAAACTGAATTATACTTTCACTACAAGAAAACTTGCAATTTGCCAGGGGCGGAATCCCTGTGAAATTGCGAAAAGCCCTGGGAAATTGCAATTTGTCAGGGCTTTTGCGAGGAGCAGAAACACTGGCAAAGCTGGTCATCGCAAATTACTATGCCAGGGCTTTAGCTCCTGGCAAATTTGTGAGGGGGGGCCACCCCTGTCAAATCTCCTGGCATAACCCCTGGCAATAGTCCTGCCACAGGCCCTGGCAAAATGTATGGCGCAAATGTCTGCTTTTTCTGACGCACTGCACTGTCACTTGCCACATCAATGGCAGTCTGACGCAAAATAGTGACAGGAGTTTTGCGAGGGGCAAGCCCCTGACAAAATGCATAATAAATAATTTTAAAAAAAACATTTTTTAGTTGTTTTTTTTTAATTTAAATTATTTTAAAAGTAAAAATAATTCAATTTAATTATTAAAATTATTTTAAAAAATGTTTTTAAATTGTTTTTTTTATTTCACTGTTTTAAAATTATTTTAAAAAGACTTTTTTAATTGTTTTTTTGTTTCATTATTATAAAATTATTTTAAAATTAAAAATCATTTAAAATTATTTTAAAAAACATTTTTAAATTGTTTTTTAATTAATTGTTTTAAAAAAAGTAGTTAAAAAATTCAAATTAAAGTAATAGCACACATAAAATATTAGTTCTAACAGCAATGAAATTAAAATTGTACAAAATAATATTACAGACCATAAGTAGCGAATAATTAGAAATTGTACCGGGAATTTCTTTGCGCGCGTAATTTAATTACGCGCAAATTTTTTTGCGCACGTAATTTCTTTACGCGTGTAATTTTTTTGCGCGCATAATTTCTTTATCCTCTTAATTTCTTTACGAGCATAATTTCTTTATGCAACGCACGTAATTTCCAACAATAAGCATTATAAGTATATTTTTTTATGAATTGTTTTAATTAAAAAACAGGTTTTTAATTAAAACAACAAATTTGATTTAAAAAAACATTTAATTTCAAAAGACTGTTGTAATTTTAAAAAACACATATTTGACTACACTATATTGAAAAAACTGTTTTTTTCAAAATTAAATTAAAATAGAAAACAGTTTTGAAATAAGAACATTATTATTAATTTTAAATTTAATAATCTAACTTTTTTTTAAATTTGAAAATTAAAAAAACAGGTCTATTCTAAACCAGTTTTTCAACACAACATTTAGTCAATTTATACCTATTTTCATTACATTATAAAGAGTTTTATTAAAATGAGTGTTAAAAAAAGATTTAATATAAAAAATTAATTAACAGTTTTTGTTTACACTATATTAAAAATTAAGAACAGTTTTTTATTATTAATTTTAAAATAAAGATTACAACTCTTAGTTTTAATTATTTATGTCACTAAGAACTATTTTCTCTAAATTAAAAATATTATCTCAGTTCAAAAAAACCAACAATTTTCTCTAAAATTAATTAAAAAATAGTGCTAAATATTTTTTTAAAAAAATAACAGTTCTAAATAAAAAAAACACTATGCACTATAAAACTTATTGTTGGATCTTGAATATGTTATCATTCAAATAAAACTACAACTATAATTATACATATAATCCACAGATACATATATTCTTTTCTTAAACAACATTCTTTTCTTAAAAAAAAATCAGCATAAATAAATATATATATATATATATATATATATATATATATATTCCACAAATAATTGAGACATCATGTAACAACATATATCCTTAACAATAGCATAAATATCCCCAAATAACATTAAAATTTCAAATTTTTTTCCTAATAATTTTTTTCTTTAACAATTTTATTAAAAAAATTCGAAATATATTTGCAAATATAAAAAAATTGATCATGCAAAACTACTAACTTGTTGAAGCTTGATAATAACAGATCCAAAAAGCAGCAAGGTTGGCAAAGAACCGCAGGAGGCAAACTTGGACAGTATTGATGCAAATTAAATGACATAGAAAATATATAAGTAAATCAGTAATAAAAAATATAACATAAAATTATAACAAGTGAAGAGAGTTACTCCAAAAGCTACTGTAATGTGAGGTGAGGTGAGAATTCTTTGAGAGAAAATTTTTCAAGTTAAGAAAATGAATGGAAGTTGTGCTGTAATGTGTGTGCGTGTGTTTATATAGAGGAAAAAAAAAGTCAGGGGTCAAACAAGGGGCTGCCCCTCGCACCCCTTAGTCATTTCCTAGCCCTAGACTAGGTGGCAGAATGATCAAAAGTGGCAAAAAAAAAAGCCAGGGATTTGCGACATTTTGCCAGGGGTTAGGCCCTGGCATGGCAGCTTTTCTGACCACATGTCATTGCCCTATCTTGTCATTTGCAAAAGCTGAGATTCCTCCATTTTCCCAGGAGCAGGCCCTCACTAATTCCCTGTCTTATGCCTGCCATGGCTGCAGCTTGTCCCCCTGTTTGAATTCAATTTTCCCGCCCAAATAAAAGCCAGGGAAAGCACGCAATTTGCGAGGGGCATGCTCCTGGGTTACCTGAAAACGCTCCTTTACAATTTCCCAGGAGTTTCCCTGGCTTTACTCCTGGCAAATTTCTCAGGGGATCATGCTCCTGGCATTAGGCCCTGACTAATTGCAGTTTTTCTTGTAGTGTCTAACAAAAACAAAATACTAATTAAGTTTAACACTTAATCGAAATTCAACAAAGTACGCGATTAATATAGAAGAGTAAGAACAAATAAATGATATTATGAACAGGGAAATCCAATACAAGTCAATTAAATTAGTTGTTAGCTTCTTAAAAAAATTAAATTAGTTGTGTTATTTTAATCACGTGTTCAAACTAAGATAAACTTGATACACTCATTTTGAAACTGGTTTCACGTAACTCAAAATCTTGTTGGGGCCAGGGGTTGGGACTAGGGTTTGGGTTGTTATTGTTTGACATTTAGTTATGTGGTTCATTTGAAATATCTGAAATGATTCTATTTTCCCCCGAGAAGACAGTACATAACTGTTTATCATATCAGCTGGTGGATATGGTAAAATTTTCCTCATGAATATGGTTTTTATTATGATTGTAAGTAACTAAATCAACAATACAGTCTATATTGATGGAATTGGTACTATACTCAATGCAACATTACAAATATGATTGAAAGATTGAATTACTATGTGAATTTGGCAAAGACAATCAGAGTATGAAGTACAATAGAATTCTAAAAGAAAGCATACATGTACATGCTCAGTGGGAGAAGAGATCGATCCACTTTTCACTCACTACAACACCAATGACTGCCAATCATTGGTTCCGAAATGTATGGATATGGTGCCAAGTGTCCATTTGCATCATGTGATTATGTTATTTTTTAGGTGACAACTTGGATACCCATCAATAAAAGGTGGGTAACACAACCCATGCTGAGTTGACGCCAATCAAAGTTATTTGTTTGTTTTCTATTATTTTTAATGTTATATAAATACATTGTTTTGATTGGGCCAACTCAACATGGGTAGTATTACCCACTTTTTATTGATGGGTAAACAATAGAGTTTGTGGGAGAGTTTGAGTTGGGTCTTCTAGAGCGTGGTTGGTTGACGGTTTTCCTAGCAACCTATGTTGTAGAGTGAGTCAGCTTCCGATTTCCCTACTATGGTTGTGGACTGTTTTTTTTAGGGAATGGTTGTGGACTGTTTTTCATCTTCTTTCTTGCTGTATGGTGGTTGTTTATTTTTTGTTCTTCCCTTTTTTAGCTTCTTGACTTCTTGTACTCTGAAAAATTTAGTCACTGCTATTTAAGTCTGAATTAAATCCATATATTTTCAAAATTAAATAATGGTGATTCATCATTTCATCCTAATTTTAACCCCCTAAAATTTTTCCAAACCTAACCCTCATGGAAATCCTTGATTCATCATCATCTGATTTTAAAATTTGTCTAATATGAACTTCTGAAAATAATTTAAGGGTTAAATTGTTCTTTTAGTCCCTTAACTATTTTTTTGGTATCGTTTTAGTCTCATAAGTAATAAAAAGTTCGTTTGAGTCTTTTAAGTTCATCTCCGTTACACATTTTAATCCCATCCGTTAGTTTTTAAGTTTAAATTTTTAAGGTGGACCAACTTTATTGAAGATCCACCAAAGAAATCATTACTTTTTTTTAATTGTAACTGTCGGATCTATTTGTCAAAAAAAAGACCATTCGATTTTGTGGATATATTGTATCTAATAGTATACCATCTATAATTAATTTCTTTTTCTATTTCTTCATCTTCTTGTCTCCTCACCTTCATCAAATCATAAACCCAGCTAAAAAAATAAAATCATCTACCCAGAAAAAAATTATAAACCTAAAAAAAAAATCAAATCTTCATTAATATTATTTTCCCCAACCTCATTGTTTTCCTTCTCTGCTAACTATTTCTCTCACCCATTTTCTCTTCTCTCACAGTTTTTCTTCTCTCGCCCATGCTTGGATCCCCTTTCAATTTCTTTTTCAATTTTCCTTGTTGTGCTTACCTTCCAACCAGATCAAACCCAGCTCAATCCCTTTTTCTCTCAAATCGCGTCCAAACCGATGAAAAAATTGTTGCTGCTGAAATTAATCTGGTTGGAAAAAAATCGCAGATCTATTCCCTTTCTCTCTCAGAAACTGCTGAAAAACTTGGAGCTTTGAGTAGCTGCTGAAATTAATCTGAAAAAATTGGGATATGAGTTTGAAGATTTTGGTTGAATTGATTTATGGGGTTTAAACATTTTTGTTTTTGAAGTGAAAGTGATGTTTCTTGGTTGATTTGGTTTATGAAGTTTGAAAATTTGGGGTTTGTAATTTTTTAGTTTTTTTTTTTTTTTGAGTTTTTCTTTGAATGTTCATGTTGTGTTCTTCATATTTTTCAGAAAGGAGATGAAGGAAATAAATAAGTTTTCAATTAATGTCAAAACGACACGTGTATAATAATTAATGTTTTTATTAAAACTAACGGAAGAGACTAAAATGTGTAATGGAGATGAACTTAAAAGACTCAAACAGATTTTTTATTACTATTTTTAATAAAAAAAAATTTACAATGATAAAAAAACAAAAATACTCTCTCAAAAAAAAATTCATTAAATTTACTAAAATTTTAAAATCAATCTTTAAATCAGATCTAACGCTCCCGTAATTTTTTATCAAATAGACGTGCCAGAATTTCATTAAACACTGCCTCTCCTCCGTATCTAGACATGCGCATACTCTAGGTACATTATGTATTTGTTTATTATTTATTTTAAAATCGAATCTATTCTACCAAACGTATCGTCAACATTACTTATGGATGCATATTCTATAAATAAATAAAAACCATGGTATATTAAAAAATATCGTTAGTTGATTGGTCTTTGATGTTGTTTAAATTATATTCTACTGTTACTGCTATTGATGCTATTTTTAGACTGTTGGATTCTCTGTCTACTGAGCAGAAACAGTTATTTGTCGTAGTTGTGTGGAGTTTATGGAAGCAAAGGAACCTTAAGGTTTGGGAGGAGGTCACAGAAAGTTGTGCTGTTGTTGTCGAGTGTGCAAGAGGTATGATCATTGATTGGCAGTTTGCAAATTTGCGAACCCCTTCTGCACAAGGAGGTGGGCAAGTTGCACTCCCACACCCTACACTCGCGCCTTTAGGGGTGGCTAGTACTTCTGCTACTCCTCAGGTGCGCTGGTAGAAACCGACTCCAGGACGTCTTAAATGAAATATTGATGTTGCTTTTTCCTCCACTCATCATCGTACTGGAATTGGCGTGTGTATTCGTGATGAAGATGGTACTTTCGTCTTGGCCAAAATGATTAGCCTTCCCTTTGTTCATCAGGTCGACGTTGGCGAAGCTATGGGTGTATTTGAAGCACTCCAATGGCTGAGTGATATGTCTTTCGACAGTGTTGACTTTGAGATTGACTCTAAAATTACTTGTGATGCTTTCCACACCCGTTGAGACGACGTCTCCGAGTTTGGGCAAATTATCATCACATCTTGCAAATCTCTATGTTCTGCTTTTTTCACAAACTCTCGGGTCGAGTTTACTAGGCGACAAGCAAATGCGGCTGCTCATGTGCTTGCAAGAGAAGTTGTCTTTCTAGCTAGTCCCGCAATTTATTTTCATATCCCCTCTTGTATTGAAGATATTATTATTAATGAAATGCAATGAGTCTATTGTATTAAAAAAAAAAACGTTGTTGGTTTAGTCCAATTAATGTTCAAAGATTCATTGTGAGAGTGGCCGATATATTGAATATCTAATTTTTGCCTCTAACTTTAAGATGATTTTTATTTTGATGCAATCAAAGATTATTGCTCATATGTTAGTCAGAGCAACATTTTCGTACGTTTATTGTTATTTTTTTAAAGATTTCTTGTACGTTTATTGTTAAATACTTAAATTCATGTGAGTGTTATCTTGTATTATGACTGCAATTATGCCCAATAAAAAATCCACCAAAACAATAATGATTGCAATTATGAATAAAATGATTTTTTTTAAAAGATGAATAGAATGAACTAGTTGTCATATGTATGTATATATATATATATGTGTGTGTGTGTGAGAGAACCATTTGCTTGACAAAAATAAGGTGACAACTTGGGTACCCATCAATAAAAGGTGGGTAACACAACCCATGCTGAGTTGCCACCAATTAAAGTTATTTGTTTGTTTTCTATTATTTTTAATGTTATATAAATACATTGTTTTGATTGGGCCAATTCAACATGAGTAGTATTACCCACCTTTTATTGATGGGTAAACAAGAATTTCCCCAAAAAAAATAATTTTAAGGAAATAAAAGTTCAGCCAAAATTATAGTGAAACATATAAGTGAATGATTTTGATTGGTCTCATCTCAGAGTGGGTAACTCTCTACTTACCTTTTGTTGATGAGTAATATATTTGTCACCTAAATTTAAAAGAGAAATAATTTAGTCACAACGTTTAATTCTTCTCTTTTAATTTTCTTTATCATTTACGCGTGTGCAATCAAATAATTTGAGAAATGATATTTATACTATTAATTTGTGACAACTTTATCTTTCATACTCACATTGTGTTTTTACTTACTCTCTTTATTATTTTGGTTTTCGTGTTAATACATATTTTTCTTTATATATCTTTAATTATCACATAAATTATTTCACAAATGGTTGTTTAAATAACATATATCAAATAATTTTGATTTATAGTTGTGTCAAAGTAAGACTTGCTCCATTTATACTATGTCAGCATGTTGACAATTTTTGTGTTAAAAATCATTTCCAGTTGTTCTATGGGTGCAAATACAGCATGTGTAGTAAAGATATAAAGATATGTAAACACGCTTATCACACAAGCAAAGGTCTAGAAGGTGAATTATTTGATTAACTATTTGTCTATTTTATATGATGATTCACACACATGTAATGTCACATTGTACAAGATTCTAAAACAGGCAAGAATATGCTGTGGGGAAGAGTTTCACAATTATTGCTCTTTAATTTATTATTGGTTATTTTATTCACAACAATTTATTATTGGTTTAATTGAGAGTTTGTATAACTGATAGAATCCGATGAGCACAGCAGCTCCTTGATGCTTGATTGATTCTCCCTCCGTTCCTTTTTATATGAGTAGTTTATAAAAATCACGGATATTAAAAAAAGTTGTTAGAGTAATAAAGTTGTCTCAAATATGTGTGACTATTACTAGATCGTTCTTAATTAAATATATATTTGATGTTAACTTTTCATATACCAAGACAAATCCGCAGTATTAATAAGTGGCATATTTGAAAAAAGAGTGATCAATACATTTAGAAATTTGTATATGATCTTATATTTATGGACAAAACTTTTTTTGTAAACTACTCCTATAAAAATGGACGGATGAAGTAGAAGTTGATTGAAATAATAAATAAATTAACCATATGATTTTTGATTCCGGCTTATTTCCATCCATCATTGAATAACATACTTTTGATACAATCATACACAATTTATATTTCAACTTTAGTAAATTGAAATGTAAATATTAATCAAATCAAAATACATGTCATTCTCGATCTTAAGATTTGGATCAACAATCACACAAGTGTGTGAATGAAAAGGAATAATCCAAATTCATTATCCAAACGTGCCTCGCGTGACTGTGGCATGAATATTCTATAAACTATAGGTGTAGATAATCTGAGTATTGATCACAAACAAAAAAGAATAATCTGAGGATTCCCACACATTAACCTTGGACTTAGCTTAAAGAAATGATTGGTCCAAAATTATTGTCAACACTTATATCTACTTTTTAACATTTTGCAAAAAAAAAAAAAAAAAATTGCCCTCAACAACCATATAGAAAAATATATAATTTTTAAGAGTAAGATGAGTGGTTTAGCTTTATCGACATGACTATTTTGAGCACATGGATAAATGCAATCTTCTATGTAATGATTTGTTTGGATAATGATATAACTGCAAGAGTTTTGTTCCGTGGTAAAAAGGTAAATTTTGATTTGGAAGTTCCGGATTTGAGTCTGATATTGTCTTTAAAAGGAGATAAATACAAATATTTTTATAAATATTCATTGAATTCGAAAGTCTTTTTTTTTCTTGAATTATAGTCTCCTCATCATCAATAATTTTCATAAAATAAGGGTGTGTTTGTTTCAAGTCACATTTGTATAGGGGTGTTCGCGGTGCGGTTTGGTTCGGTTTTGAGGCTAAAAGTCATCTGAACCGCAAGATAAAAAAGTATGCGGTTTGGTTTGGTTCGGTTAATTTTTAAAATAAAATCTGAACCAAACCAAACCAAACCAAACTAATGCGGTTTGGTTTGAATCGGTTGATGCGGTTTTTTCGAGACAATACAATTTTTTTCGAACATTAAAATCTAGTTAAAACTATATTTTCAACAATGTTTTAAATTTCATCCAACATTACAATTTCATTTTCAATTAAAAAAAATTCTCAACTACATAGACCAAATTTAAAACTTGAACAAAAAATAATCATATTTTGTAAGAAATACAAAAGACTACGATTTTAACATTCACTAAAAGTTCTAAAAGTTCCCATGAAGATAGGAATAAATTAGTGTGTTACTACGTATTAACTTCCATATTATAATAGTTCCGGGGAATAAATAAATATTTACCAAACATCTTTTTTTAAAATGTCCAGGAATAAAACTCTCTTATTTATATTCTCAGGAATAACATTCCTAAAAATAAATTTAGTAAACTTGAAGAAAAGCATCCTAAGAACAAAATATTTATCCACCAGCATCACATTTACCTCATTCCTTCAAAAAAAATCACGTTTACCTCATGGAATTTAAATATTAGTTTTAGGGGAATTCTTTACTAATGAAAACGTTAGGTGCCTATATTTATAAGATAAAATTAACTCAAAATTTAAATGTATAAAAAGTAATTATGTTGCGGCAAATGATTGAGGGTCAGGTATTATTACCAACAAATCTCTCTTTCTAGTTTCTATCTCTTCTCTCTTTCCAAAACTTTAGTCGTCACCGGATTTCTTCTTTTTGTCTATTAAATAGGGGTGATTTGGGGTCAATTTTGACCCAAAATCATCACTCCGAAATGTTTTTTTAGTTAAATAATTGATTTTCACGTATTTTCACTATCATTTCGTTTTTATTTTCCGTCTTAGTGCATTTTTTATTTGATTCAAATTGAAATATTAACTTTGAGCAAATGCAGATTCAATCAATGACTTTGACGCCAACAACGTTGCAGATCCAGAGACATGAGTATTGCAGAGGATTAAATATAGTCATATTTGTAGGCATATGTACTTTGCCATTTTATACTATTACTATGGATGTTGTGAGTTTGTTCACAGATTCATCATTTTTGTTTTTAGCGACTTTGAATTTGTATTATATCGATGTACTTTATCAATTTGATTGAATGTATATCAGTTACTTTTGTAAAAAAAAAAAAAGTATTATTACCAACAAAACACTAAGTTTAGAGCATATAAAAAAAGTAGTGATATTTGTACAGCCATTTTGTGACAATTTTAGGACAACTTTCTTTATCTTTTTTTATTGATCAAAAACAATAAAGAGGACAAAAGGAAGAGAGACTAAAAATACAATGAAAGAATGAGAGAGAAATTTGTCCAAAAGTTGTAACAAAACGGTTGTACACGTGTCATTTATAAAGAAGAAAAAAAAACTCTTCACCTTAATAACATGAGTTAGGATCTGTTAACACCAGGTGTAAGTCTAAAAGACTTACACCAAATCTCAACCGTTGTAAGTGATTGATTTAACGACTCATAATATATCAATAATAAATGGAAAGAAATCGCATAATGTCAGAAAAGGAAATTATCTCAAAGAGATATTGCTTGATTTGCACTTAATTATTTTCTTACTCTCTCTCTTAATAAAATATGACACAAATATTTTTTGTGTGGCTGACCTACAAGTTAAAAAAAAATGGGACTTATTCTCAGTGAAAACAATACGATTGTGTCAAAAAATTGCACTTTGTTCTTAGCGAAGACCCCGTCTCTGGTGGGAGACCTGAATAGGTCGCCTACCGTAGGAGACTTGATATATATATATTATTTTGCAAAATGAATATAAACAACACATGAAAGCTTTTTTTTTCTTTCAAAATGAATGTAAACCACACATGAAAGCTTTTGAATGACCGTGATCTCTAGATAATGTGACCCACTAAAATGTTATCATTTAAATGATTAAATAAAAAGGATTAAATAAAATTTTAGTCCCTATAAATATTGTTTTTAGTCATCATATAAAAAAGTGATATGTTTTTGTCTTTATAAAAAAATCCGGCACACAGTTTTAGTCCCTATTAAAATAAAATTTGTTCAATTATGCTTAAACTTTTAAATTTTTGAATAATTTTTTACAGACAGGTTAAGATCATTATAAGAAACTCTTTTATAAAAAATAATATTTTTTTAATATGTAATGAATTAAATATGAATTTTTATAAACATTAAAATTTCAAGATTAAAGTAATAAAAATTTAGACCTTCCTTCAAAAAAAAATTTGGACCTAAAAATCAAATTTTGAGTTAATTTTTTTTTTTTGTGGAGGAACTTTGTATAATGTTCTAAATAAATATGTAAAAAATCATTCAAAAACTTAAAAGTTTAAGCATAATTTAATTTAATAAGGACTAAAACTACGTATCGAAATTTTTTTTAACAAATATTTTTTTGTTAACAAAGATTAAAGATAAACATTCTTTTTTATTTTAATTGAGGAAAAATGATCCCCTTTTCCCAAAATAAATAAAATAATACAATGGTCTCCTTGTTGTCCCCTTGTTTTTTGCTCAAAGAATGAAACTATTTTTAACAAACTAACATGGTAGAAAAAACTTGCAATTGCAGATGTAATGACATGATAATAGCACAAAGAATTATAGTTTCATATTATGAGAGGAAAAAATAATTAAAGGTGAATCAAGCAATATCTCACATAGAGATAATTTTCTTTTCTAATCATTATGTGATTTTTTTTCATTTATTATTGACATCATATGAACTGTTAGATCAACTAATAATAATGGTTGAGATTTGGTGTAAGTTTCAAGACTTACACCTGGTGTCAACGGATCCTGACTCTAGTAACATAGATGTTGTTTTGTCGAAATGATGTGTACTTTTGAAGAAAAAAATAAAATATTTTAGAAGATAAATCATAAAAAGATCGGATAAACATAATGTAATCAAGTAAAAAATCAATAGTTTGTAAAAAAAAAAATCTATCTAGTTATATCCAAAACTATCTAGTTATACCTTAATTTACTTTTTTTGAAGGAAGTTAACCTTCATTTACTTAAAATTTAATTATAATACCAAAAATACTTTATTTTACAAAAATCTTTATTTTCTTCGCTCATCTAATTCTTGAGGAGTACGTGAACTGATTTCACGTGCACTCAAGGCCGGTCCCATAGCCCGTCGAGGCTTGACTAGACCACTGGGCCTCAAAATTTTTAGGGCCCATAATATTTTTTATATGCATAAGGCTGAAAACTATTCATAATATACTGTCAATGGTAAATAGCATCAATCAGTTTGTAGTGGTGTTGTGGTATGTTGAAGTGCTTGCAAGTGTTTGGTCATGGGTTCAAACCTCAATTGGTTTGCTTTTTTATAATGATTTTAGTAATTTTTTTTTGAAGTCACATACTTTTAGTGTATGTTTTAATAAGGGCCCAATTTATAAGTTTAAACGGGGCCTTTAAATTGTCTAAGACGGCCCTGCGTGCACTTAAGTGAATTAAGTTCACGTTGGCTATCATAACAAATACGTTGTCCCTCTCATCTCAAAAGACTCGTTTTTCAAAGTCTCAAAAATCAATAGGAAAAAAATCAACTTCTCTCCTTATTTTGTTCTCATAAATCCTCACTTTTAGCAATGACCGGATATATTAATGGAGGAATGTTTTCATCCTTGTTATAATTTATGAGTGGTCACTAAATTCAATTCAAGTAAATCTAGAAAAATAAAACGCAAATGATCACTAGCAAAAATTGAATCCAAAAATTAGATAGGAAAAAGGTTTGAATTAGTGGAGGAAGATGGAAATAAAAGAAGAGGAAAATGAAAGAGAGGAACGATGGGACAAAGGAAGAGAAAGATGAGGAAGAAATGAGATATGGAGGTTGGAGATAAAGGACAAAGGTTGGAAATTTTAAAAGGAATTTAGAGTCTTTTTGGCGATTCAAGGTGTAATCAGAAATACATAGGGTTTAGCTAGAAAAAATTTAAGAAAAAAGTAAAAATCAATAATAAATAAAAATTACTGTATTAACTTGACAATTAAATTTTTTAAAAAATTAGCAACACTTGTAGGTTCTAAGAAAATTCAAAACATATAAAAATAGTACAAAAAGGGTACCAAAAAATAAAATATGATAGATATAATAGTTACACTCATTGATGTATTTATGTAGATAGTGGTTGCTTGAATGTTAAAATAAACGTGGCAATTTATCGGTGAATAATTTATTTAGATATTTTTTATGACCAAATTGTCTCTTTTTGTGACTCATTTATTACGAATTATAAAAAGAAATGTGGTTTGGGTGGTTGGGAGAAACGGAAGGATGTTTTAAAGTTAGTTAGGATGCATCGACCCTGAGTTTTGTGTATTCAAGAGACCAAATTGGGAATTATCCATGGTTTTGTTTGTGCCTTTCTATGGGGATCTTCGGATTGCGGGTTTTCTTTTAGGCCATCCGTGGGAGCTTAAGGTGGTATGTTAACTTTATGGGATACTTCAAAGGTGAAGGTGTGGGGCATCACGAGTTTGGCTAATTTTCTTATTATTCATGGTTGATGCACCGTGCGACCGTGCGACCGTGCGAATGGGATATGAGTTTTTTATTGCAAATGTTTATGCACCGTGCGACCGTCGCCGGTAGACAAGCATTGTGGTCTCGCTTGGGAGCCGTCATTAATAATAACAGGGGAGACAATTGGTGTGTTTGTGGAGATTTCAATGCTATTTAATCCTCTACTGGACGCATAAGCCGAGCACTGAGTCGGAACCATGAGGACTTCACTCCTTTCAATCAGTTCATTGATGGTAATACTCTCTTTGATTTACCGCTTTGTGGAGACTCTTTACTTGGTTCCGGGGGGATGAGGCTTCTATGAACCGGCTTGACAGATTCTTACTTTCTGAAGATTATTGTGTTCAATGGCCTAATATGATACAAAGAGCTCTTTTTCATGGATTATCTTATCATTGTCCTATTCTGCTAACGATTGATGAGGCTAGTTGGGGACCTCGCCCTCAACTTATGTTGAAATATTGGGATGATATTTCGGGATATCATCAGTTTGTTAAAGATAAATGGCATTCTTTTCAAGTTACAGGCTGGGGAGGTTATGTGCTTAAAGAAAAATTAAAACTGATCGGAAGTAGCCTTAAAGTTTGGCATCAAAATCCCACTCAGAATTTAGATGCTCGAATCAGCGAGATTCAAGCTAATATTGCAGTTCTTGATTCTAAAGGTGCGGAACTTGATCTTGACACAGAAGAGGTTGATGAACTTCACACATTATTGGCTAATTTATTCTCTTTATCTAAGTTCAACATCAACATTCAATGGCAGAAATCTAGAATCAATTGGCTGAAAGAGGGTGATGCTAACTCCAAAAAATTCACGGTTTCATGTGTTCTAGAAGATGAGCAAACTCAATTGTCTCCCTATCAGTTAACGGGTCTCAAATTGAGGGTGTGAGTGATATCAGAAACGCAGTCTTCAACCATTTTTCTGCTCATTTCCGTGATTCTAATATGGAAATGCCTAGTGTGGAGAACCTTTCTTTCAAATCTCTCACTCGGGAGCAGGGTGGAGTTTTAACAAAACCTTTCTCTGTTGAAGAAGTGAAGCAGGCGGTGTGGGATTGTGACAGTTAAAAAAGTCCGGGGCCTGATGGTATTAATCTTGGTTTCATAAAGGATTTTTGGGGGGAGCTCAAATATGATTTCTGTGCTTTATCTCTGAATTTCACCGTAACGGAAAGTTATCAAAAGGCATCAACAATACTTTCATCGCTCTTATTCCTAAAGTAGAAAGCCTTCAATGGTTGTCAACATTCAGACCTATCTCTCTGATTGGTAGTTTGTATAAAGTGCTACCTAAAGTACTATCTAATAGATTAAGCTGTGTCATCGGAAGCGTCATCTATGAGTCTCAATCTAATTTTGTCCATGGAAGGAAAATTTTAGATGGTATATTAATTGCTAATGAGATGATTAATGAGGCTCGTGAAGGAAAATCGACGTGATTAAAGCAGCGAAAAATAAAAATTTTCGATTTTCTTTCCTTAGATCATTACGAATTTGACATGAATCAGTGATGGAATTGTTACCTCGTGAATTGCAAAAACGGTTTCGATCACAACCAAGCAATAAGTGAAGCCTCTACTCGTCCATATGAACAGTTCTCCTTTGGTTCCCGGTGCTAGCCAAGCAATCAGAAGTTGAGAGAGAAACTAGGGTTTGATTTCGCCTTAGGGTTTCTCAAAAGGTGTAACTCTGATTTCATCACAAGAGTTCTATTTATAGAACTCCTTGTGTGCTCTGAAATCAACAATCACTATTGGGCTTCCGTAAGTCTATTAACCCATCAGCTTTCGCTAACTGATTAGCGTCAATTGCTAAACGCACCCCATCTTATAAGTCTTACTTATATTTCTCCTTTTGATCATTCTATTGTGTGTGACCCTATAGGTTCTTGTAACGTTGGCAATAATATTAAATCTTATACTTAATATTATAAACAGTGAGCGGTATCTAGCAACACATCACTGCTACCCAAGTAACAAGAATGTCAAGTGATCTGACGAAACCTTTACATGTAATGTCTATGTGTACGATTACTCCTTTGTCCTCATATATTTATTGAACACAAGGCATAGATTGTGTCACCCTTGTATAGCTCAATATTTATATTTCTTGATCCCGAAATATACTGAATAACGAATAAGTCAAATATCTAATATTGACTTAATTCGGCATGACCATGCATTTTTACAGTCATATTTCATCAAGAGGCCTAGAGATATATCTCATGTTATGAAGGAGGGACAAATCTCATCTAGGACACTCATGTCCCTTAGCATGATTCGTCAAGTGCCCATTAACCAACGTTATGGTTATCTTGTTACAGATAACATTTGAATGGCAATAAAACACTTGAGTCCACATCTAGGGATCATATTGGTTTCAGGTCTAAGAGTGGTATACACCATTATCATTATTAGAATAACTTATGACGATTTCATAACATACTATGTACTATTCTCACGGTGGGTTAATCCAGTATAAATATTACTCCTAATACACATTCCTATGTATAGACTTAATATCTCATATTCATGACCCATGAGATGTGGTCATCAGTCTACATACATAATAGTCTCCACACTTTTGTTATTATCCCAATTTATATAAAGCTTGACTACGGATACTTTCAAGGATAATGTTCTTTCTGTTTATGTAATATCATGATTAAGTCACACTTAATATTCCATCTCATGAACCAACTATTCTATTGACTTTATTAATCTCATAACAAATGTAATAAAAAACGCCATATTTTATTTAGTAATAAAAGTCACGATACATATGATAAGTTTAACATAAACTATTGGCCTCTAGAGCTTACACCAACAATCTCCCATTAGCACTAGAGCCAATCAGGCATAAACCTAATACCCATAAATCTAGTATGATCATCATTCTTCTGCTGAGTCAGAGCTTTAGTCGGTGGATTAGCAACATTGTCTGATGTTGATACTCTGCATATTTTCACATCTCCTCTATCGATGATTTCTCGAATGAGATGATAGCGCCTAAGTATGTGTTTGGATCTTTGGCGAGATATAGGTTCTTTATCTTGTGTGATTGCTCCATTGTTATCACATAGTAATTCAATGGGATCCACAATGCTTGGAACTATTCCAAGATCAGAAATGAATTTCTTGATCTAAACAGCTTCTTTTGCGGCATTAGATGCAGCAATATACTCGGTCTCGGTTGTAGAATCAGCGACTGTTTCCTGCTTTGAACTTTTCCAGCTCACAGCACTGCCATTTAAGCAAAACACGTATCCAGATTGCAATTTGAAATCATCATGATCTGTCTGAAAACTAGCATCTGTGTAACCAATTACAGAGAGCTCTTCTTGACCTCCATAGATCAAGAAAGTATCTTTAGTTCTTCTCAAGTACTTAAGGATGTTCTTGACAGCAATCTAATGACTGTTGCCTGGATTAGATTAGTACCTGCTTGTAGTACTTAAAGCATACAAGACATCTGGTCGAGTACATAACATAGCATACATGATAGATCCAATTGCTGATGCATATGGAACGTTGATCATTCAATCCCTTTCTTCATCAGTTGAAGGGGATTGTGCCTTTGATAAACTTATACATGATGACATAGGTATGAGTCCTTTCTTGGACTCATATATATTGAAACGTCTCAAGACTTTGTCTATGTATGTACCCTGACTTAAGCCAAGCAATCTTTGTGATCTATCTCTATAGATCTAGATTCCTAATATGTAGCAGGCTTCACCTAAGTCTTTCATAGAAAAGCATTTCCCTAACCAAGATTTGATTTCTTGTAGTGTAGGGATGTCATTTCTGATGAGCAATATGTCATCCACATATAATACCAGAAATGAGGCTATGCTCCCACTAACCTTCTTGTAAACACAAGGTTCATCTTCATTTTTAATGAATCCATACTGTTGTACAGTTTCATCGAAACGAAGATTCCAACTTCTGGAAGTTTGCTTCAATCCATAGATTGATCGTTGTAATTTGCATACATTTTGGGTTTTATCAGGAATGCCAAATCCTTCAGGTTGTGTCATGTACACATCCTCAAGGAGATTTCCATTAAGGAAAGCAGTCTTGACATCCATTTGCCAGATTTCATAATCATGGTATGCATCGATAGCAAGTAAGATCCGAATGGATTTAATCATTGCGACTGGTGAAAAGGTTTCACCATAGTCTACACCATGAATTTGTTTGAAGCCTTTAGCAACCAACTGAGCTTTGTAGGTATTTACTTTTCCGTCCATGTCAGTTTTCTTTTTGAAAACCCACTTGCATTTTATAGGATTAATTCCTTTAGGTGCTTCAAACAAGTTCCAAACTTGATTTGTGTACATGGAATCCATTTCAGATTTCATGGCTTTAAGCCACTTCTCAGATTCAGGATCAGTAATGGCCTCTTGATAAGTCATAGGCTAATCTTGATCCATGAGCAATACGTCACATTCTTCTAATATGAGATACCCATATCTTTCAGGTTCTTGACGTATCCAATTTGACCTATGTGGTTCTTGTGTTATTGGAGTAGGATTTTCTGTCACAACAGTTTATGTATCCTGCTCTTGTTCCTCCATTGGCGTACCAGTACTTTGTGGGTCTTGAACTTCTTCAAGATCTACCTTTTTCCCACTAATTTCTTTGGAACAAATTCCTTTTCAAGGAATACTCCATTTCTAGCGACAACAACTTTGCCCTCAGAAGGATTGTAAAAGTAGTATCCTTTAGTTTCTTTAGGATATCCCACAAAGAAACATTTGTCAGATCTATGTTCAAGTTTAGTGGACATTTGTCGTTTCACATAAACTTCACAACCCCAAATCTTTAAATGTTTCACATTGGGTTTTCGACCACTCCATATCTCATATGGTGTATTTTCTATCGCTTTGGATGGAACTTGGTTAAGTGTATAAGCTGCAGTTAATAAGGCGTGTCCCCAAAAGGAGTTTGGAAGATCAACATGACTCATCATTGATCAGACCATGTCTAACAAGGTTCGATTTCTCCTTTCGGAAACACCATTCCATTGTGGCGTTCCAGGAGGTGTGAGTTGGGATAAGATCCCACACTCTTAGCTTAAATATTTGCCACCTCGATCAAATCGAAGCATTTTGATTTTCTTGCCAAGTTGGTTTTCTACTTCATTTTGAAATTCCTTGAAGAAAGTAAATGATTCAGATTTATGTTTCATTAGATACACATATCCGAACCTACTAAAGTCATCAGTGAATGTAATGAAGTAATAAAAACCTCCTCTAGCAGGTGTGTTTAGTGGTCCACATACATCAGTATGTATGAGACCTAAAAGATCACTAGACCTTTCACCTGTTCCGGTGAATGGGGTCTTTGTCATCTTTCCCAATAAACAAGATCGACATGTCTCATAACAAGTGTAATAAAGAACGCTGTATTTTATTTAATAATAAAAGTCACGATACATATGATAAGTTTAAAATAAACTATTGGCCTCTAGGGCTTACACCAACAGCTCGCCGTTTAAAAAAGGAGCTACTACTCTTTAAAGTGGACTTTGAAAAGGCTTTTGATTCTGTTGACTAGAGTTACCTCAACGTTGTTATGACCAAAATGAATTTTCCTGCCTTATGATGCAAATGCATCATGGAATGTGTTACAATAACATCTGCTTTTGTGCTCGTTAACAAATGTCCAACTGATGAATTCCATTTTGAACGAGGACTTCGCCAAGATGACCCCCTTTCGCCGTTCTCTTCTTAATTGCGGCGCAAGGCCTTAATGTCATGATGAAAGCTCATGTGCTGATCTTTTTTGAGGTTACAAGGTGGGTCGATCTGATACTGTCAGTATTTCTCATTTGCAATTTGTTGATGATACACTTTTAGTCGGAAATAAAAGTTGGGCGAATATTCAAACTTTAAAAGCTTTACTCCTGCTTTTTTATGTCACTTCAGGCCTTAAGGTCAACTTTCATAAAAGCATGGTTGTTGGTGTTAATGTGTCTGACTCCTAGCTGAATGAGGTTTCTATGGTTCTAAACTGCAAAATTGGTCATGTTCGTGCACTTTTATTACCAATTGTTTTGCAGGCTAATGTGAACGACATGTGGATCTGACAACTTCATGCCTCTTTAAAATACAATGTTACCATTGTTTACAATTATTTGACAACAAGGGATCAACCTCCAAACAAAAACCACACTACAACCATTTGGCACAATGAGGTTCCTTTAAAAGTCAACATCTTCGCTTGGCGTTTATTACATAACCGTCTTCCAGCAACTTACAACTTAATCAGGAGAAGGATACTTGAACCGAATATTTTCTTTTTCTCTGGCGGGTGAGGCTCTCACGAGGATATTGATCATTTGTTTTTGCATTGCGACTTTTTTGGACAAATTTGGCACGAAATTTATTCTTGACTCGGATTGGTTTCGGTCAAGCCAGCTTATGTTCATGACCACATTCTTCAATTTAGATCATTGGGTGGCTTCTCAAAAACCATTTCATCTGCTTTTTATTTGATTTGGCTCTCTTGTGTTTGGACTGTTTGACGTGACAAAAATGCTAGAATCTTCCAACAAAATGGGAAAAGGAAATCTATTAATCAGCTTATAGATAAAATTAAGCTCCAATCCTTTTGGTGGTTGAAGACAAATCATCATAATTTTGCTTTTAATTACCACATGTGGTGGCTTAATCCCCTCTTATGTTTGAGAGTTAATCTTTAGTTTCATTTACTTTTTGTCTCTTTGTTTGTGATTCTAAGCGAGCTTGCGTTATGGCTTAAGGCTTAGCTTTTTTGGTAAACCGTTGTAACAAATACTTTTCTTTCTTAGTTCTCCTCTGACACTTTTTGTGCTTGAGAGACTAATTTCTGGTTATATATATATATATATATATATATATATATATATATTCCAGTTTACCTTCTTCAAAAATTTGCTTTAGAGATTAAAAAAAACAGAAGTTGTTTTTTTTTTCGGAATGAAAATCACTTTTTTTTATTAAAATAATAATTTTTTAGAGAAGCTACTATAAAGAGCATCTCAATTGAAGCAATTTTTCAAATTTCTCTTTAGATTATTGTCAATGATCACTAAATTGCGCCTTTTTAATTATTGTTGTGCCTTTTTTTCTACGGCCGTTCATATATATTTGCATATTGGTCTTTGTAAACAGTCAAAAAGTTGCAAATTGGTTTCTAAAATATTTTTAAATTTTTAAATTGGTACCTAAATTTTAAATTTACAAATTGATCCCCATTTTTCATATTTTTAATAAGGTTTATCATAACAATATTGCAACAAAGTTATGAGCCAATAATTTTATTACTTTATCCAAACAAAAAATATTAGAAACGAAGAAGATTCTACCGAATTTTTTTTAAAGGAGATTCTACCGAAGTATTTGAATTTCCTAAAATTATAAATCTTCTAAAATTTTCAATTACCCTATTTAAACACACTTTAAGATAGAAGAGTAATGACTCAAGATTTGAGGTCTTCTTGAATCTTGTACATCGTTAGGGGTGGGAATAGGCTAGGCCGAGCTAAGCTTTGCAAGGCCTAAGTCTGGCCTGCCAAATTTTTTAAGCCTAAGCCTGGCATGCGATCTGTCATAGGCTTACTTTTGAGGCCTGAGTCTGGTCTTCTGAAAGCCTGATAAGGCATGCTAGCCTGTTTAAAAGCCTATATCATCTTCGAGTAAGCAATGTGATCTAAGTTTAAATAGACTAGCGAACTAATAGATCAATTAGATTAAACTCTCTTTTAGTAATCATATTTCAATTCTAGTTTATAATAATACATTTGTAGACTCGAAAAATTAATGTATACTCATAAACTTAAATTACTAACGAATTTATATTTTAATTCAAAGTACAAAATATATTATAATAATAAATAATATTAATCATATTTACTTAAATAGGCCGACTAATAGGCTTAAGAGGCTTTTTGAATGGCATGTGACCTGACCTTTTAAGCTAAATAGGCTTCTAAAAAAGCCTAGGCCTTCTCTATTTAAGAAAAAAGTCTGGTCTGGCCTGTCGTAGGCTAGGTCGTAGGCCCCTGTAGGTCGGCCTGACCTATTCTCATCCCTATACATCGTGGTTCTGATTTTTCTTTTTCATTTTAAGATTTTAAAAAAGATAAATATGGAATTAGATAGAGGAAGAAATTACATTTACTTAAATTAATTGGGAGGGATATTTAAAATTTTATTATTATTTTTTGCCATGTCATATATGTTTTAGTGGCATTTGAGTTTGTCCGCGTAGGAAAATATAGTCCACATATGTGTCAAATGGGGGAAAACGCACGAGACCATGACATTGCAAAAGCGGGAAAATATTAAGAACTTAAATCGTTAAAAAAAAGAAAGTGACTAGAAAATCGTTCGACTGAGAGATTAAAAGCGCATGATTAAAAATTGCACAATTATAAAACCCAAAATAAAAAATAAAAAATTGCACAATTACGATATTTGAGACCAAAATTGAAATTAATTTTTTTAAAAAACTAAATAATCATATTTTGCCCTGCAGATCAATTATGTAGATTTATCCATTTATGCAATGAGTTTTGTTCATGTAATTTTCCCGTCAATTTTTTTTCCATCAAGTGAAACAAATGGAAAATAACACAAACATATATAGTACAAAATCAGATACTAACTTTTGGTGCGATCCATGGATTGAGGGTGGTCTGCTTTGTGTTAGATTTAGTCGGTTGTATAATTTGTCATTAGAAAATAATGTATTGATATGTGAGATATTTAGGTTGGAGTGGTGTGTTGATGGTGTTGTGTGGAGTTGGAGAAGAAGTTTGTTTAAATGGGGTAATCGAAAACACCCCATATAAAATAAAAGCATTAGAGAATGAGTCAGTTCATGATTGTATTTTTGTTTTAGATTTTTGCAAGATAACATGCTAGACATATGGGTGTGGAAGATTGACCATGCTGATGATTACTCAATTAAAGGCTTAAATCACTTGTTGTGCCAAGATACGGGGGTTTGAACCAGAGTCCCTACATGATTTAATTTGGAACAAGATTACTCCATTAATTGAATATATCTTTATTTGCATGAGTGTTACTGAATAATATACTTCTAACAAAAAATAACTTGATTCGACTTGGAGTCATTGCACCAAACACATTGACTTGTTTAGGTGGTTATGGGAAAGAAGAAAATTATCAACATCTATTCTTTGAATTTGCATTCTTCAGTAATTTATGGAGCAATTTTCATACTTGAATGGACATTTCATGTGTGCTTCCAAATGATGCTACTTCACATGCTCAACAATTTTGTTGCTCTCCCGGATTTCAGAGAAACTAGATATATAATCCGTGCGTTGCACGAGTTTGATTATAATGTTTATTTTTTTTAGGTTATTGGAAACAACAAATTTGGTGGATCTCTATTGAATTATTTTTTGATCAAAAATGGATATTAAAATATTTTAAACTTATTAAAAATTACTTTTGACTTAAATGATGTGTACTTGTGGTGAACTCTATTAAAAATTAGTAGAATTGCAATTGCATAGTGAATTATATAATAAAAACTTCTTTTAATATATATATATATATATTATTGGTTTAGTTTATATCTCCTCTTTTTGTTTACCTTTATTTACTACATTTTTAGAATTTAGAAAAACAATTATGAATTATAATTAGATATTATCAAATTTATATTCTAACTTGAGTGAATAAAATTATTTTATTTAAAGAAAATAGAGCAAAATGACTCAATTTTGAAAAATAAAACAAATGACTCCTTTTTCATTTGTACCATTCAAACACTTCATGACGCCATTGTTTTTTAGTAAAAAAAAGAAATAATAATTATTCATCTTTCCCAAAAAAAAATTATTCATCTTAATCCCTTTTACAAATAATTTTTTATCAAAATTTAATTTGAATAATTATAGTTCCATATTTTTTTTAAGGGGAATTATAGTCCCATATTTAATTTCAGCATATATGAAGGATGCATATTATTTTCAGCATGTTTGGCGTGCTAAGTACAAAACAAATTTTTTTCTTTCAAAAAAAAAAAAGTACAAAACAACTTTTTTATTAAAATAAAAATGTTGAATTTTAAAAACATATGAGATCTGATTTGAGTATGATATCTGCATTAGTCGGGACTGTAATGCAAATCAGACCCTATTTTACCTTTAACCACCTAAATATATAATTTTTTCAATTCAATCAAGTTAATTGTAGTTGTTTTTAATCTTATTTGCAATAAATTTAAATTTCTATTGTATAAATTCATTTAGTGTTTTTCCTAAGCAAACTACTACATATGTGTAACTTGAATCATATCATTTAGCCTTCTCTATATCTTTTTCTATAGGCACTATTCTCTATTTCTCTCAATTCTGTCTAATTCTGTCTCACAAAATCACATATTTATACACACAATGTTTTTCAATGTAGGAGAAATAGTCTCATTAGTAGAAATTAAAAATATTGAGATCATTTAGTGGTTGTATATATAATGAGTGAGTGAATGGTCATGGTTAAGAAATATGAGTTATGGAATAAAAATAAATAAAAAAATAGTATTCCACATTTGTGCTATCATATGAAACCCGGATACTCCAAAATGGAGACGTACCCGTATCGGATACCGATACTCTACGGATACTCTCGGATACGTACCCACGGAGTATCAGAATTAATTATTTTAATTTAAAGTATATATTTTATCGGATACTTATAAGATACTCAATAGATACACACATATACTTATTAGATACTTCACAGAGACGTATCTTGGACAAAAATGAAGGGTAAAAAAGTGAGACTGTGTTGTGAAAATTCAATGGAAATGTATATGATTCAATTTAAGATATGAATCACTATAATTGTTTTTTGATTAACCAATTAAAAATTATGTTTTTGGTGGATGAAAGTAACGAGAGAGAGGAGATTCAATCAATCAACATTAAACAAACTTTGTTTTGAGTTCTTTTATTGATACATTTGTTGATATTCTAGCATATGAATGAAAATGGAATATGATTCATACGAAAAAGGTTTCATTTTTTATTTTGATCACATGTATTATTTTTTGTAAATTGTGACTTTTATGATTATATATTATTGAAGAGTAATCAATGCTTATTTTTTTTTTCGTGCATATAAATTTTAATATAAATATTTTGTTAACGTATCTTAGCTGTACCGTGTCCTAAATTTTAAAATTTCACGTATCCACGTACCCGTATCGTATCGTACCCGCACCCGTACTACGTATTCAGGCTTCATAGGTGCTATCATAAGGTTGAAATTGGTCTTAGGTGTAGCATTGGAGAGCTCGTTGGGAAAGGTACGCGTGCTAATGTTTTTGACTTCTCCCGGCCTGTGAAAGTAAAAAACATGAAATAAGATTAGAACATTTGGATAGCATGGTAGAGAAAAAGTGTAGAAAGATGGTTTGGTAATATTGACATCAATAATAGTCATGGAGGAAAAGTCAAGAGAGAACGAGGTAAATGATAAAATTGATCATCATCAAAAGTGCAGAAAAGGAATGTGATTAGTGTTGGTTATTATATAGGTGAAAGGGAAAAAGGGAAATTAGGATGATCTAAAATGTAACATCTTTTTAAGCTTTATTATGTGGAAGAATGTAAATAGACACATCCAATGGTATATATTTAACATTAATATAAACTCTTACACGAAATGCTATATATAAACATTACTATCCTTGAATTATAAAAAAATTTCTTGACATAATTATCATGACAAATGTAAGAAGCTAAAAGTCCTGTAAATCTAGCACTTCTTTCCATTTCTTGGAAGATGGATATCTATTGATGACTTTGCCAACCCTACAAGTGTTGTTGCTGCACAAAAAACAAGCATCACCAACACAAAAACCAAGCATCATTCCTATTTTGATCTCAAAAGTTGAGATTCATCCTGAGTCTATACCACCCTCTCTTGCAAGCACCCACAAACATCCATCCACTTCTCACGAGAAATTTTTTACTTTTAAACCTTCTCATATTAGGTACCTCCCTTTGATGATCTTTTGTCCTTGAATCAACAAAAATATTTTTCGACATTGAATTAATCCAGCCACCAAAATTAACTAGTGTGTGGTGAATGAAATAAAGGTATTAGATTCTTATTAGGGACAAACAATAAAATGTGTTTTTCCTTTGTGTCTTGTGACATCTTTTAAAGTTCATTTTGAGGTTGTTTTTTTAACTACACTCTAGGTAACAAGACCTTGACGTTTGCTTGTTCATTGATTGAAAATTGAGTTTTTTGTTTTAAAACCGTGGTAGACTTTTGGAAAGTTAATTATGGAAGTCTTTATCAGTTTGTTGTAGTACTAAACTAAAATGTATATTTGTGAGTTGTGTAATTAATTTATGGGTCAATTTCTCTATTTTTAGATGAGATGCGTACAGAACGTGTTCAATTGGTGTGCTATTCTCCCATGAGTATATGCTTTTTTTTTTAAAGAACCGATGAGTATATGCTTAAAAGGCCTAAAAATAATAACAAAAAGAAATAAGGCAAAAATATAATAACAAAAATAGGCTAAGAAAAATTTAAATAAAAATTTGATTTTACAAATATATTTAAAATATGAGATTTGCTAACATAGACCTATTTATATTATGGGAAATTCTTGTTTACCCATCAATAAAAGGTGGGTAATACTACCCATGTTGAGTTGGCTCAATCAAAACAATGTATTTATATAACATTAAAAATAATAGAAAACAAACAAATAACTTTGATTGGTGTCAACTCAGCATGGGTTGTGTTACCCACCTTTTATTGATGGGTACCCAAGTTGTCACCATTTATTTTTTATAAGAAGTATTTTAACAAGTTATAAAAAAAATGGTTAAATATGTGTTTTCACCTTTTCTACACAAGTGATGCCTACAAAATATGGGTTGCAACTTTTGTACACAAAGTAGAGACAAGCCACTGCCACTAAAGATTCAATTAATCATGACCTGCGACTCTGTCACATCGGATAAGAGATGGTCTGACAATGTGTTTATAATTTTTTTATTTATATCTCATTCTCATTCCTTGCTAAACTTTTCGACACAAAGTAGAGGCAAGGAATATGCCACATTAATCATGACCTTGTGACTCTTTTCTTATTCATATCTCATTCCTTGCTAAACTTTTCATGTCATAGAATTTATTTGCCTTGATCGTTTATGTACTCATCTCCTCTGCAAACACAGTACCTACCCAGCCCCCTTCATATTATCAGCCTCACACATTCAAGGTACAGCTACAATATTGTTGATTCTCCTAAATCATCCAACAAAAAACATAAAAAATGCACCGCACATTCTCCTAAATCTATCCGCGGAAAAATCAGCTCATGCTCTAGGCCATAAAACAGACCAGGCTCTTCTTCAAAACGGTATCTTCACAGCCTATATGCGCATACACAACCTCGGCAACTTCTTGCAATCGCAGCATATAAGCACATTATTTTTCCAAATTCTCTCCAACTTTCAAATTAAACAGGAGTGTACACTGTACACCAAATTCTGCATAATTCACAGCAGACTACCAAATCTGTACCCCCACCAATTCACCCTGGCACCAAAGAAAACAGCTTCACACATCATTGAATTGCATTGCTTTAACTTCCATTCTACTTTGATAGGTAAAACTCAAAATTTGGCACTAATAGGGAACATGCTAGAATGACACAATCTAGCTGTATCGTGTAGTTACTAGAAGCCAACTGGATTCATATCTAAATTTTGAATAAATAAACCTATTTTCTAACATCTATCTAGAATACCATCCATCATTGTACATTTTTCTAACAAAAACTAATGTTTTGAAGTACTTGAAAAGAGTCTGTTGTTCAACTAAAAACCACGTGAAAGTATCGATTTCATTTAATATTATCCCGTTAACCGAAAAATTCAGAATACAAATGTGGATTGGTCCAAAGCAGTTCTAAAACTAGTATTCAAACACAGTTCCAAACTAGTATGCAAACCACTACGAAACCAGTAAGCAATGAAAAACTATACGAACCAATATGTGATCGCAATTGCAATCAGTAATATCAATAGCAAAATGTAAATTAAATGCCAAACCAGTATGCAATCAATAATAGCAAGACTATCATCATCAGTCATAAATAACTATAGTTAAGATTCAGATAAAACCAATAAAAGCAGCCACTCTTAATGAAACGAATGCCTCTTTTTCAGATTTCTAGTTCTATATCCATTCAAAATGAGGTTAGCGAAGAACAGAACCCCTTTGACACAAGTATAATTCTTTGATCATTTGGCGCTGCTCTTCTGGTGGATTTGAATAGGTATTTCTGTAAATCTTGACACTGCGCAAGACTGTTGCATTTTGGATAATATATTTGGTGAATTGAAGCTCACTTTTGTTGCCTCCATAATTTATAAAAGAGAACATTTGTAGCTGTGATGAAAAGCATTCGGGGACAAATTGTGGATGCAACCAATTTTTATCATCATCATCGCTTAATAATCCATAGCCTCCTCCAATCTTATGAATCGCAAGACTCTGAAGACTTGGGCAAGCGCAGATGAATTTGATTAACCAATCCCAATAATATTCCTCCTCAAATCTAAGCTCCATATGAGTTAAATTGAGAAATTTAGTGGCAAAAAAATCTTCTTCTAGTGTATGTACCGCCACTTGTGCACGTAAAAACTCCACATTGCGAAACAGTTTCAACCGAAAAAAACAAGAAATAGAAGACTCAGAAATGTCGGCTTTGAGCAAGTTGGGAAGGGTTGTTAAGAACTTTGTAGCATCATCAGCAGCAAGAGTATTGTCGGTAACTTGTAAATTTTTCATGAGTAAATCTTCAAGAAGTGGACTTAGAGAGATAATCTTGATAAGAAATTTCAGCTTTAGAAGATGAACTTTTGTCAAGTGCAGTATCTCAAGTTTGGGCAAATTAGTAAAAAGTCTATCAACATAGTCAATAGTTAAACCATTCAACTTCAAAACAACAAGAGTTGTACCAGTCAGAATCTTATACGGCAAGCAAACAATTGAAGGCTGCTGCAAGAAAGTGAGATTGACATGTTCAACATTGCGATTCACTAATAAATGAAGAAATGTATCCAATTTTAAAGAGCAACAAAAGGGAGACGCAGATACAAGATTGAAACATTTGATAGGAATCTGTATCATAAACAAAAACACCGATGCCATTTTATAATAATCCCAAGAGGCGTCGCAGTCATCCATATAGGTTCTATCATCCAAGTTGATGTTGACAATTCTTTGATGGAGTGGTCTCCAGCGCTTTGAGAGAAGGGATGTCGCGAAGATTTGTTCCATGGGCAAGATTTATGATGCGACATAGTACATGTTCCGGTAAAGCGCTGATTCTGTCTGCGTTTGGCATTGCTAGCCAGAGTGGATACCATTGTTTTGATAGAAGGCTTGTGAGAGCGATTTGTGAGGAGGGTAAAAATGAGAGGATGTGACATAATAGTTCGTCTGGTAAATCGCTGATTCTGTCCGCTGATGCTGCCATAGTTATATAGTGTTTGGTTCTGCTCTGCGGTGAGAAAAACTGATTGAGTGAATTTATTCTGCAAAATTGATTCTGACTTAAATTGAAAATTGAGTTGAAGATAAAACTGTGTTTGGATACATTCATCTAAAATTGAGTTGGCCACTATATTTGAGTGAAAAAATCAATTCTAAAATCAGAAGCTACAATTTCTAGAATCAATTTTGACGCCTCCAAAAAATGGAACCAAACATACGCTATCGCTATTCATTGATGAGTGCATGAAAAAGAAAATCTAACGAGAGACAACAATGATCAAAGTGAGAATTTCAGTCAAAAAATCAATAATCAGAGGGAGTTGTTACCTTTGGGTTTCACAGCGGAGACACACTCTTCCAAAGGATGCTTTGCACTCGCGCGTGTGTATATATACTAGTCATACACCCGTGCGGCACACGGGCTAGCTGAGCCATTTTTGATACTATTTTAATAATTACTTAACTATTTCATATGTAGTTACTTGATGTTTAAAAATTAAGAACAATACTAAGATATCGTTTGGCCTGACTTTTTTACGGTCTAAAAGTTACTTTAAAACAGTTAAAATTAAGGACCTTAAAAAATAAGTTAAAGTTGTTTGGTTACTTTATTTTTTTTAGTTTTAAAGCTCCTTCCATTCAATTTTATGCATTCTAAAAAAAAGTACTTTTTTTAATAAGTACTTAATAGCTATTGTGTTTGGCCTACCTTCTCCTTAATATTGTAGAGAAGTATAAAAAAAGTCGGGTCGAACGGTATCTAAATTCGAAAATGGTCTTCCAACTTCAAAACTTTTAGTTAGCTTTAGTTACATCGGCAAAAATGGGGATATCATATCCAATGAACCCTTAAGTTAAGAGTCATTACAAAACAACAAATACTTTATTAAAATATTAAATCTCCAAAAAGTCATCCTTAAGACAGCTTGATATCAAATTCATCGCCCAAAACATGACTACAAATATAAATGAACAAGTTTAATATGTGAATAAACATAAGCATATATATAAAATAAAGACAATTTTTTGAAAGTATATTATGATACATAACACAATGTTATTAGATTGTACCTTGACTGATATGTTCTAGTGATTTTCAAAGTACTGGTTTTGATTAAAGATCTTGAAATGATATTAATTAATGGATTATACAATATTAATGTTAACTAGACTCTAACCCGTGCGATGCACGGGTTTTGTATAGCTTCATATATAACTATCAAATGACTATATTATTACTTTTATAGTTATATTCAGTATTATGTTATCAAACTATCTCAAAAAGTAACAAAAATAAAAGATGGACTGCAATAAAAATGACAAATCAAAAGAAAAAATATATACAAAAGCTAGCACCAAGAAATTGATCCTAACCGCAAAAGCTGTTAATCGAAAGAAAAAAATAAGGAAAAGGAATTGTTATTTAGTAACCGAAAGAAAAAAAAAAATAAAAAGGAACGTTACGTGGTAATTGAAATAAAAAATAATAATAATAAAAAGGAACCGCTAATAATGAAAAGGAACTACTATCAAAAAAGGAATTGCAATGGCGTTAGTGACTTTTAAAAAAATGACATTTTCATGTGTTATCTGATTCGATTCCTTGCATATTTTTTTTTTTCATAAAAATTAATTAGGTCCGTCAAAAAGGGTGGTGTTATGGTTATTAGGTTCAATTGCAAGATGGTGAGAGAGATGAAAGTGAGTGAGAAATGATTTAGGAATTGTGAGATTGAAAGAAAGAGGACCCGAGATTTGTGTTGAATACACAACATTGAAACAATCACATGTCATAAAAAACATCAGTACCTTGGTGGTAAGAGTTGTGAATTGAAAGCATGTGGTACCTGGTTCGATCCCCATCCGAAGTTTTTTTCATAAATTTTTATAACTAAAAAGTAGGGCTAATCATTAGGGTTAGAGCAACACTACTTAACATTTAGTATGAAAAAAAGAATAATGAAGAAAAAGCTAAAATTCACACAATCACATAACAAAATCAATAATTTTCAAACCCTAATGTCAAGGATTCGAAATTAACAAAATTCAGACAATCAATATCAACATTGGTCATAATTTTTTGTCAATTCGATGAAAGATGGTGTGAATCGGTGAGAGAAAGCGAGTTATCGGCAATGACATTTACGGCAGTCAGTTGTTGGTGAGGTGGCAGTTGCGGCGGCGTGATATGTGTGGATCAGTGAGAGAAAGTGATTTTTCGGCGGTGGCAGTTACGGCGGCATGTGTTGTTGAAGTGGCAGTTGCAACGGTGGCGGGATGTTGTTATTGGGGTCACCGGCGGCGGTGAAAATGAAGTTGAATCGCATGATGTGTGTGAATGACGTTCAATTCGTGTTCAAATGATGTTGGAATTCAGGGTTGTGAGAATGACTTAAAGTGAACTCGCTTTTGTGCTAGATAAATAAAATGAAAGCAACTATAAGTCACAAAAAACTTTAGTGATCTAGTGGTAATGGTTGTGATCTACCAGAACTTGGTCTGGGGTTCAACTCTCAGCAGGAATTGTTTTTCATAAATTTTTTTCAAAACCAAAAATTAGGGTTAGGGTTAGCTATTTTAGGGTTGCAAAAGTGTTTATCAGACTGCATAGCATTTATATTAAGTATGATAAACTTCTGTACAGAATGTAATGCTCAAATAGATCGCGCTATTTGAAAATAAGAAAAAAAGACTAACGGAAGAAGTTAAGAGATAAACTTTCAGGAGTTATCAATTGAATTCTACCATTCAAACCTTGTCCTATATAGGGGTGTTTGCGGTGCGGTTTGGTTCGGTTTTGAGACTAAAAGTCATCCGAACCGCAAGATAAAAAAGCATGCAGTTTGGTTTGGTTCGGATGACTTTTAAAATAAAATCTGAACCAAACCAAATCAAACTAATGCGGTTTGGTTTGGATCGGTTGATGCGGTTTTTTTCGAGACAATACAATTTTTTTTTCAACATTAAAATCAAGTTAAAAATATATTTTCAACAATGTTTTAAATTTCATCAAACATTGCAATTTCATTTTCAATTAAAAAAAATTTCCAACAACATAGACCAAATTTAAAACGTGAACAAAAAGTAATCATATTTTGTAAGAAATACAAAAGATTACGATTTTAACATTCACTAAAAGTTCAAGTAACATATGAATACACTTCTGAAATAAAATACAAAGAAGAAACTTATCATGAGAAAAAATATGTCATTTTATAAAAGTTTCCATTGAGTTTCTATAAGTATTGGTCTAGGTGACATATGTTTAATTAATGTTTTTCTTATGTTGCAGTTTGGTTTGGTTTGGTTCGGTTGGTAAAATAAAAACCGCAAACCAAACCAAACCATGCGGTTTGGTAGAAAAATGATCCGAAAACATCCGAACTAAATGCTGTTTTTTGCAGTTTCGGTTTGGGTTGATTCGGTTTGGGGTTTTTCTATTAGATTGGTTCGGTTTTGAACACCCCTAGTCCTATATGATCATTGAGTCTAACATGTCTATAAGTGAACATGTTACATCTTTAATAAAATTTGAATCTATTGTTATAAAAGCTTGTTAAATGTACACAACTAATTATGACATGTTGTTAAATGTCATTTAATAGAAAGCAATAAGGGGCAAATTCATCTTTTCAAATGCTTTAGAGGGAAAAAATTAGGGTTAAGTGAGTCCTAGCTTGACGTAACAGACTTTTATAATAAAAGATTTAAAAATTTGAATTTTTTTGATTTTTTTTTTTTTTAAATTCAAATTTGATGTAAACAAAGTTTACATAAAATGACCAACCATTTGCTTGATATAATTTTTTGTTTTATTTACTAAAAAAATTAGGGAGAAATAGAAATTGGATTTCCCAAAGTTACAACACGAAGTTGTAACGGCTATAAGATGTTTGATCTTAAATTGACGCTTGAGATTATTTTACGTTATGAAATTGATCTAAAATCAACGGCTACAACAGCGTGAAATTGCGACCACATGGAATCCATGTCATCAGAAATAACGGTCACGCGTGATTCTTCCAATTCAGAATCCTAACTAACTACCATCAGTGTAGTTCAGTTCTCATTCCCAAGCCAACAACCATTCTAACAAACAACAACAACAAGAAGACTCGCAGTTGAGTTCGTTTTCAACACTATGCTCTTCTTCATCCACACGCAGACACAGGTTCCTCTCTCTCTTCTCTTTCTCTCTCTAGAATGGAAGAACAACCACATTCCGCCACCGTCGTCACTCCTTCTTCCACGACCAACGGCGAAACTTCTCAACCAAACGATAATGCTCAAGTCTCACCGAACCGTCCACGTGAGTCTCCGCGCGTGAGCATCACCTACGGGAGATTCGCGCGGCGTATCAACGGTCACTCCGCCATTGCTAGGGATGATAACTGGTCTTGCTTAGCCGTTACCTTCTGCTTTTGGTTCTTCGGTAACCAAATTCAATCTCTCCGTTTTAATTTTCCCTTTCAATTTTCATTAACTAAATAAACACTATTTTTGCTTTGAAATTTTGAAAAAGAGAATGAAATTTTGTAGCAATGTTGTGAAAATCATTTATTAGCTCATACTCAAATTACTGGTAATGCAAATGTATAAGACTCGGTTTGGTGATTGATAAGCTGGTTTATAGCATATGAACTTATAGCGAATAACTTATAAGCTAGCTGATTGAATTTGAATTTGTAGTATTTGGTAAAAATTAGTGGTTGAACCAGGTTATAAGTATGAAATGATGTAAAAAAGATATGTTTGATTAATATTTAATTTTTTCAAGTAAGATGGCAAGGGTAAAATTGTGAGAAAAATGTTAAGCTATCATCTAATTGAATTAGCTTTTAAAAATAAGCTATAAGTTAGTAAAAATAAGCTCTAAGCTCGTGACAAAAAAAGGTTACCAGGCGAGTCTTTTTTTTTTGTCAAATGATCTTATAAGTTATACGCTCAAAATCTGGCATTGCCGAATAAAGTGTAAGTATACGTCAATTAAGTTAGTTATGACAGTTGGACTAGTTAGGTAATTAACTATGGACCTATTTGGATTGAATTATTTGAACTTATCTACTTACATGAACATTTGTGAGACTGTTTGGGATAATTTTTTAAAACAGTTTATGACATGTGCATAAGCTGTTTTCAGGTTATTTTCGTAAGTGCTCCAAGATAGCTTATGAAAACAGCTTAAATTTAACTTTATTTTATGTTTTGTTATAGAAATAGCTTATGCATAAACGCTTATCATGACAAGTGTTTATGCTATAAGTTGCAAATTAATTTGTTTATCTAAACAGGGACTGTAACTGCAATTTTACATACTACACTTAAGGGTTGTACAATATCAATGTATGTTTAGTAATTTCAATGAAATACTTCATACTTCATTTTGTCCATTCACAAGTTCTTACATAGTTGGTCTGAATACTGAATGCATTTGCTATGCTGCATATATTTTCATTATGAAATATTGAGATTACTTTGTAATGTTACAGTTGCGGTGATAATGATAATGGGGGTTTATGGGTCGATGAGTGTGGTTCTAGGTCCATGCTCTTCACTCATCTTGCAACCTAACCCTATGTTTGTGCAATATGTGAAGGTAAATTTCAGTAACTGCATGCTATTTTATTTTTTATATATATTTCCCATTTGTAGTTTGTGAATGCCTTTGTAATCTGGGTTTGTTTGCATTAGGTAGAAAACTTAAAGGCAAATCCAGGACTCATTCTTTATGGTACATATCAATATCCACCTCTTGATGTTGTTTCCACTTGGAACGAAACTCATAATATGTCTATTCCTAATGGCTCAGTTAAGGCAAGTATATGTATTTCCCCCTTTCTTGTGATTTGAAATTCTGATGCTGCAAAACAGAGAGAATTTAGGCTTGATCTTGTTACTGAAGCCTCACATTTCCCATGATTGAACTGACACTCTTTTCTTATGTCTTCCCCAGCAATGGAAATATTATCTGAATAGAGGGTCTGAAGTAAATATTTCGTATAGCTTGAGCTCTGAGAACTCCTCTCTTTATCTTGTAATTGCAGAAGGTATTCGCTCAAAAATGAGATTTCAGTGGTTTCTCTTTTAATTTTATGAATTTGTTTCTCGTTCAACAACCAATCACTTGTCACTTAGTGTGCGTTTGTATCCGTGTTTGACAAGCGTGATTATGAATGATTTTGATTCTGTAAAATTTATTTGGTTAAATTAAATTTGAAGTGAAGTGATTCATATTATATGTTTTTAGTCTATAAACAAGTTTGATGTATAGCTTAGTGTAAATTTTCAATCTAATGCTAGAGCTACTTAGTCAAACCTTCAATTTTGATTCAAAAGTTACCAAACGTCTCTTTTTCTTTTTTGTTTCTTTCTAAAATCATGTTTGATGTAAGTCAATATAAAACAGACCTAAAAGAATGAAATCTGAAGCTTGAGTTGATAAACTACCACCCACAATAATTCACAAATTTACTGAGTTGGGTAGCGAACTTCAAGATCATATTCGAAAATAACAAAATCGAGAGCTGCACAATCCACAACTGAATTAAAACACGAATCTGGTAGAATAATAATGATGCCTTTCCATTTCTTTTGGCCTTTACTTATTATTCAATAATTTACTGATAGAATTAAGAGCTCTTTGATCTTCTTTGGAGTGGAATGTGTTCTTTTGTAAATGCTTTTTCTATAGCGTGTTAATCCTATGGTAGGTTTCATGATTTTACAATTTCTTTAGATATTGTTTGCTAAAATATTACTTCCTGCAGAAAATATTTCATTTGAAGTTTCTTTTATGTGTTTTTTTTTTTCACTTCCATTCCTCTGTTTGGCTTCACTGGCTATATAGACTGACAGGTCTTTTGGAACTTTATTGGCTTCACTTCCATTCCCCTTCCCTTCTGTTTGGCTTCACTTCTTGTTAGGGCATATCCCTTTGCTACAACCCTGCTGTGTCTCTTATGGAAATTTCTCTTCTTTTTAGATGCACTCTCTTACTGAACAAAACAAATCTGACAACGTTTTATTGGCAAGACTTGTTTTTTATTTTTACCAATATGTTAGATGTAACAAAACAACCACTTAATACCCACAATGAAACAGATCTTAGTTTAACTTTGAGGTGGAACATAATGGAAATTTTCCACAATTCATGTACATATAACATGATTTTTTTTATTTTTATTTTTTTAAACTCAGACATATAACATGATTTGTGAAGACGTTTATATAATGAATCCCCAAAATTGAGTAAACAGATAGTTGTGAGAGAGGAGAGAGTTGGTTTAAATTTATCCTTAAGACCTTAGTTCTATGGCTGAGTTACATCGATCATAAATATTACACTCAGATGTGTAAAACTTTTACCAGTAGCGTTACAAATTTGAAATGTACTCCCTGTTTTGGTTATCATGAAGCTCAATTCTACTTTAGTTACTAGGGACATACCAAAAATTTGCATGCTATAGCATATTTAGTGAACTTGTTATTTTTTTTGTCTCTGCTTGCAGGAGTTCAAAGCTTCTCAATGTGGCTGCAGGACCTAACATATCCCAATACAACTCTGTCTTGGAATGTGATCCGTGGTAAGAAAGCGTTAAAGAAAACTACATCTGGATTCATATTAGTCATATACTGATTTTTTTTCTTCTTCAAGGAACTGGTATGATTACACAGAAAATATTCAGGTCATCCAGCTATCATGTGGCATTGGGTAATTTGGAAGAGGAGGTGAAGGTATTTTTATATTTATATACCATACTTGTTTCTGTAGCTGGCATAACTAATTACCATCTCTAGAATGATAGAAAACAAAAAATTCCATTGGTTATGAAGCCATGGTGTGTTATTTTTCATATTGGGAAATCTAAAAACATAAGTTTATGTTAAAATATACTTAAAATGGGTAAAAATGATATTAGATTACATGATCTCTTGTTCAATTGAGCAAGATAAGTTATTCAGAGATTATAAATGTGGATTTAGGCTTAAGTTCTGATGTTGTGTTATGCTTGGTTACTATGATTTATGATGTGAATATTTTCATTTGTCTTTTATTACATAGATTTTGATTTGTATGTTTGAAAACCTTTGAATATTCATATGTTACTTTAACATCTGAACATGGACATCACTTATCCCTAATACTTGCTTTGGTAAACATCTTTGTGCGTATCTAAACATCATTGCACAAGAAAGCTGGTACACGAGAACTAATTTCTAAACACATGCTTTCAAAGAAAAATCCAAATAGTAGCGTGACACATCGACATGTGATAAATATGGATATAGATATTCTGATAGCAAGGATTTCAGAATAGGCTAACTACACAAGATTTATAGGATTGAACAGTTAAAGAATGCAAAGCAGATAAATGCAAACTTGAATTCTAACAGTACCTTGAACATAACCTAGTCACAAACAGAAACACTGCCAGACCAGATCACATTTGTGCCACTGCTCACTTATTAAAAAAAAACTTTTGCGCCACTACTTATACTTCTTGATCATGCCACCAATACCCCTTTGTTGTTCCCACAAATCTGTGTTAGCATGAATACTGTGTTTTAGCATCTTAAGTCCTTTGATAGATTGACGTTGACCACTAAAGAAACAAATATCTTGCAGAAGCCAAATTTAGTACATATTTGGTTAGTGTTTTATTCATCATAGCATAATGAAATTAAGTATCTTCTTTTTTATTTTTCCTTCTTTCCATATTTTTTTCCCTATAATCTCGTTTTGATCAGTTGAAGAAAACACCAGACCTTTGATTTGCACCATATTTGGATAGAGTTAATGTTACACAAAAGGCCTTGCGTTCAACTAAATGGTGTTTGAGTAGTGATAATTCTGGACCGGAGTGTTCTGAGTGTCAGAAATTTGGTATTTGATGCAATGCAAGTGTTGTTATAACATTTTATTTATATTTCTCATCAGAGTCAGTTCTTTTTAACCTTCTATGATTCTAACAGGCTTATAAACTTGTAAGGCAAAGTTTATTATTATGTTCATCATCATGGATCATCCTTAGTTGTATCCTTTGTTTCTTCTTGTCAAATAGGTTGAATTAAACCTCACTGTCAGGGCCTTCTTGCATAATACAACAAATGCTTACTACAAATGTGCCCTGACTAGTAGTCCATGCAGTATGAATATCTTCTTTCCTGACGGAAACACAGCTGTCTTAGTTTCTCCTGCTCCACAACAGGCAAGATTATTTATTATATTACTTGCTTTAAATAAATTGTCATCCTTATAAATTTTAAGTGGAAATAAAAATTTTAATGAGGCAACCCAGCATTCTGGTTTATCTCTGATGTTGCAATCTTGAAACTCTGCATTTCCCCTATGTGAAACAGATATTTATTCATTAATTTAGGAGATGACTATATTTTAGTTCCTTTGCTTTTCCTGTTTATTTATGTTTTCTTTACTTTTGTTCAGAACACATCCAATGATGAGTGGTATGTCAAACTGACCTATGGACCAAGATGGCTTACATATATTTTTGGCATAGGTAGCCAGCCTCTTTCTATAATCAGCCTCCGACAGTATTAATCCCAAATGGTTTTATATGTTACTTAAGCTGCATCTCCCTACAGGTGTTCTGACTTTGATTATGTTTTGGGCCTTCAACTTCTTGAACAAGCTTCAGTGTTCACATGATGATAGAGTAGGATCTAGATCTGAAGGAACAGGACCTGATCGAGCCCCTTTCCTTTCTCGCAAAGATGATCTTTCAAGGGGTTCATCATATGATTCCTTACCAGAGGATGATGAGGATCTTAACTTTGTCCCCGGAGGTTCCACTGATGGGAAGATATTAGGTGATGGTGAAACCAGTAATAACACCCAGCGTCTTTGTGCGATTTGTTTTGATGCTCCACGAGAATGCTTCTTCCTTCCATGTGGGCACTGTGTGGCTTGTTTTGCATGTGGATCTAGGTAAATTCATTGTTATCAAAACAAGCACTTCCAAATTCCTGAAACAATTTTGTTTAGAAGTATATAATTCATAGGTACGAGACTGAAGCAACAGAAACTTTTTGCAATGACAAAAACCACGACGTGACTGCAAAGTAACCTTGTTCATGATTTAAAACCTTGATTCAAATATACACTTCCCTCATCATTTCACCCTGGTATATTCTCATATTTCTCAACTACAATAAAAAAAACTAGCACATGTCTGAAACTTACCATTCCAGAAGAAAGATTTAACAAAGATAATTTCTTAAGAATTTGATTCCTCTTGTATGATTTGACATTTTCAAGTTGATGAATTCGATCCCTTTACTCTACAAATTACATTTTCAGTGACATACATTATACATGATACATCTCAATGCATTATGGTGAATGATGTATGCCCAACCTTATCTATGCAGGATAGCCGAGGCAGCAGGTACATGTCCTGTTTGTCGTAGGAACATGAAGAAGGTGAGGAGAATTTTTACTGTTTGATCGGTGCTCCGAGTCACGGACTAAGTGAATAGCTACCATAACCATAGATTTCTTTCTCATGTACTTGTTGTTTTTCTGCCGATCATTACAATGATCAAGCTAATGCTACCTGCTCCGAGGGTTGTATTGGTCATTGCATTGCAACAAAACCTGAGGGGGGAAATGGGTGGGTGTATTTCAAATTGGATTGCATCAAAACCTGAGGGGAAAAATCGGTGGGTGTATTTCAAATTGGAATGACCTACCATGAGATGCAATGTAAATTGTAATTGGTGTATGAATTCGTTTAAATGAATACCACAGTGAATGTTTTCCATGAACTTGCTTTTAAATTTCTACTAGGAAATTAGAAATGCCAAAAGGATCGATGTAAATATTGTGATAGGATGATCATATACAGCAAATAATAAACCCCTTTGTTTGTCTTCCCGTGAATTGATTACCTTGGCATTTATGGCCGCTGTCTAATGGGAATTGGATGCAACGGTTTGGAACGTAGTATGATACGCTGTGAAAGCTCGAAGAACCGATTCGGGTTGAAGAAATTCGAGTGATAATCTTAAAGAGTCGTCATCCTTTGTTGAATTGTATTAAGGCAGAAGATTTCCCTAGTCAAAATGCCAATGGTTTAGAAAATGAATATACTATAAAATGTCATGGTTTCATCTGAAGCCATCCCATCATATCATATACATTGTAAGATAAAGTGTCAGGTCGGAGAAGTGGCATAATAATCTGCCTTGGTTTTGTTTTGGGAATGGTTCCATCTGAAGCCATCCATCGTATACAGCGTAAGATAAAGAGCCAGGTGGGAGAACTGGGAAGTAACATCCTTTTCATTTATTATTATTATTTTATTTATTAAAGTATTTAGAGTAAAATAATTAAAGTAAAATAATCTGCTAATCAAATTTCCCTCCCATTTTGCCCGCCTAAATGAAGGGCAAATTTGTCATATCTACTACTATCTAATCTAAGCCTCTTGAGAAATCATGCATGCTTTTCTAATGCCTTCGATTAATTGTCAATTTTAAGACATACAAAACATTTCAACTTTATCATTTCCATTAACTTTTTTTTAGGCAAATGGGGTACAGAAGGAGAACCAACTACAACGCCTTAAATATAGATAAAAAAGAGATAAGAACAAAAAGAGAAAGGGGACATAAACCAAAACTCTCTCAAACGATAAAAGCTAACAAGAAAGAAAAAGAAAAAAAACCAAGCTAAAATAAAAGAAACAACAGAAGAAACATAACCAAAAGGAGAGGGTGAATCAATCTGAAAGCTTCCCCCTAAAGCGGATGAAATGAACCGAAAAACTCTTTTGCTTCTTGTTTTTCTTGGACACTACCTCAATGAAAGGCTTTTCATAACAGCATAACGATTCTTTAAATAATTTATAGTTGCCTCTCTCTCTTCCTCGTCGGTATAAACCCGAGGCACACTAGCAGTGGCTTCTTTGCCCTTCCAATACGACTGCAGAATCTCTCAAGTCATGAGCGACGTTGGAATTTAAGTTATCTTCTCGAATATAATTCAAATATCTCACTGCGTCATTCCAAGGCTATTCAAAACAAACCATTTTACTCCATTTACCGTACTTTAAAGTTTCATTGATTCATTTCTAATTCATTCCGATTCTTCATATACTTTCCCCATTTTTCATACACATTCATTACCCATTGCATCTTACAAATTCCAATACAATTAATTGTCACCCTTTTGAGAAAATGAACTGAACCATTTCTCTTTCTGTTCCAAGCCTTCCCAATTTAAAATTGACAATTGAACAATTTTTTACTTATAGACATTATGTGATACTTCCTTCGGTCACTATTATAAGCACAAGGTTACTTTTTAGATTCATTGATTAATATATCTATTTGGTCTATAATATATATCAAATAAAATAATTATTCAATACACCTAAAAAATACTTTTTTGCTTATTATAGTAACCGGAGGGAGTAGTGGCTTTGGGAAAGGTAATATAATATTGTGGATGCGATTTGGATTTCAAATGAGTTGGTTTAATGTAGGGTTTTGAGCATTCCATCTGGAATTGATCCTTCTACGGTTCTTCATTTCCACCCATTTGTTTTTATTTTTACTTTGGATCTCGTCATGTTTTGAGAACAAGAGTGATGATGATATTTGTACAACCATTTGGTGACAATTCTTGTGACAACTTTTTTCTCTCTTTCTATTGGTCAACAACAATAGAGAGAGAAAAAAGAAGAAAGAGAGTAAGCACATGATGTGAGTATAAGAGAGATAGTTATTTAAAAGTTGTCACAAAATAGTTATACAAATATCATCTCTTTTTTCATTCTAGTATATTATAACATTATAACTACTACTAATAAGTTCAGGAAGTTGTGTAACATGTGCAACTACATACAGCCAAACAGCTAATAAAGTGATAAATAGAGATTGTTCCTACACAAGTTTATTTAATTAAAACATCAATTTTATTCACTTCATCAAATTAATTAGTGATTAGAGAAAGGTAATAAAATATTCATTCACTTCATCAATTTCATTCACTACATACAGCCACCGTAAAAGGAGTGTATATATATATATATATATATATAGACAGACACTTGCGATAAATTAGTAGTAGAGACCTGCCTACGACGTATAAGGAGAGCAAGCATAGACTGTAGTAATTTATGGATCCCCTCTTTAAGAATGTCTTTGCCCTGTTTATATGGTTCTAGGGAGTTATGAAGTTTTTGGCAGGGGATTTTACTTTTTTTCATCCTATCACCTTCTCGCGCGCCCTATATTTTTTATGAAAATGTTCATATGATTTTCAGATTTTAGAATCTGAATGAGTTTTCCCTTTGTTATGGGGTGAAAAAAATGAGTTTTTCATCGATTCGAATTTTATAATTCAAAAACCTCAAAAAATAGAGTGCGTTCCTTGCTTTTTTTCGGATTATATAATCCGAACACCCCATAAACACCCTTTTTAAGGGGAAAAACAGTTCGGATTATATAATCCGAACTGTATCAGCACAAATTTTGAGTCTGTTTATAACATGGATAACCAGTTTAAGGACAATATTAATTTTCCTAACTCACATCCTTCTGTTTTAGGTCATTGTTAGCTCTTTTTAGTCAAAAATCCGGTTTTCGGACTACTTGATCAGATTGCTCTGAAACTTCCCTAGAAAATCAGAAGAAAAAAAAAATCAAGGATCAAGACTCTCATAGAAGCAGTGGCGGAGCCAGGAATTTTATAGAGTCTGGGCAAAATTTTAACTGTAACTTCACATGTGACATAATATATAAATAGTCATAAATTGAAATAAAAAAGGCTAGTCATTTTGTCAACAAAAATACAATTTGAAATAAGAGAGACGAAACATAATCTACCAATAGTGTGCTAAATAAAATTAGGAGGTAAATGTCATTTCTGAGACCTCTTTGCGGTGAATGTTAGAATAATATCAACATCATCAAGTGACTTGAATATCTTGTGCGCTGAATCTTTGTGGAATTGCATGTGGAAGGTTGGATTTATTATGTGAAATTGGATTTAGTGGTATATGGTATGAGTTTTGCCTGCATAGTTTTATATTTTTGCACTATTGGCAGATTGCCATAGTATTATTGAATCTGGAGATTTAAATTCAAAAGGCTCCCTTTTACTCATTCTGCCTCCGACTAATATGATTAAACATTGGAATTTTGAACATTTGATTGGTTTTGTGTAGAGAAGAATAAGTTAATTTCTTAGTTTATTTACAATGTAGAGTTCTCATTTTCTCATCAAATTAGAGAGACGCATCATTCTTTTCTGCTTCTATGATAAAAAAAAGTTGACATGAAGGGGAGAAAAATATAGAAAAGTTTGACTTTTATATCCTGCCAACTGAGCTAAGCTCACAGGATATAATTGTTCATATTTATTTGAATTAAAGTTGATTTTATTACTGATAGAAATTGATTTGATAATTATTCATAATTGTTCATTATTGAATTAACTGAACAAGATTTTACCAATTTCATTTTTACTCTACAATTTATTATGAATTATTAGTTAAAGTCACTTCAAGAACTTATTCTAAAAATTGATTATAATAACCAATTTTAGATCCTAATGATTTTTTATTCTAATATTTTCAAATGTTTATTGAGTAAACTAAGTTTATAGGTAATTTTATGAATTATTTATTTTTAGAATTTATGGTGGAATGAAATTTACGTTTAAAAAATATAATACTTTTAGTGACAGTCTAAACCGTAGGTAGAAGACCTTTATGTTTTAAATGAATTCATAGAATTACCTACAGTTTTGTCTGTAGGTAAAATCTAAAACGTATAGAGACGGCCACCTAGAAATGCCAAACCCAGACAGACTAAATTCCGTTGCCATTCGTTAGCATAATGCACGGCTAACGTGACCGTCGGTAAATGTATATGCGACCTTTTGCTACGGATATTAACCTATAGTGACGGTTTTCGTCTGTCACTACAAGTCAAATTTCTTGTAGTGATACAAATAAAGTATGGGTTGAGCCCGGGCATGTGCCCAGGCTTGTTGGGGGGTAAAACCACCCCTGCATAGAAGAAACTTCTTACAGGACTCCGCCCCTCAAAATCCAAAATTTCATCGTTTAGACCCATTTTTATTTTTTTTAAAATTTTTCATATTTTCAGAATAATCCGAAAAAAAATTGCATTAGTTTTATTTGATTTTTAGAATTTTTTGGTGGTATTTTTATGATTTTATTTGATAGGTTTTTATCATTTTTTACTTTGTTTTTTGGTTGTTTTTAAAAGCAAAATTCAAAACTGCTGAAATGTGAGAGATTCTGATTGTTGATTATAAATAAGCATATTTCAGATTATGAAATCCGAACTTAGTTTGGATGTGTTCGGATTTTAAAATCTGGGGGATATTTTAGAGAAAAAAATAGGGCGCGTGAGAAAGGCATAGGGTGGAAAAAGTAATAGTCTTTTGGTAGTTTTAGGGAGTTAGAGACGGTGGGCTGGTTGGATCATAAAATGACGACCCATGTTGAATCATTTGTCGGGTCAACCCATGATGAACAGGATGGTATCCCTGACTTAATATTATTATATCGGTCTACAACCTCCTTAACACGAGGTCTGAAAGGGCGAAGTGTTTGTTAAACTATGTGCTGAATCGAGGTGATCCCCGTGTGATTGTGATGAGCATCCAAGATTAGGCGAGTCTCCAAAATTGTGATTGTGATTTGGGTGAGATCTCATCATTTAAAGTTAAAAAAATAGGGAGTTAATTGACGAAATTGAAGATGAACCTCCTGTGAATGAGGCCCAATTTCTCCATTATCTTAGCATATTTTTGATGTGTTCTTTTTGATAGGCAATCATCTTAAGGAATTTTTGTAATTTGTCTTCGCGTTGACAATCAAAACTATATTGGATTTTTTGTTTGTCAAGTAGTTTTGTGGTTAGAATTCACTTTTTAAGGTAAACAAGTGGAGTGTTTGGGGTTCGAACCCCGATCCCTACATATAATAATACATTGTCCCTGTCAACTGAGCTATGATCACGGGACACTATATTAGAAATCAACTGTTATAGAAATTATTTCTTATATCCACAAGAAATAAGCAAATTTCCTAGGAATTTTTACCTAGGAAAACACTCTAAATTCGTCGGAAACGGTGTTTTCCGACGAATTTTCCGACGAAAAGTTACATAGGAAATTTTCAATCTATTCCTACGTGTTTCCGAGGAATTTCCTAGGAATTTTCTGTCAGTAGTTTTCCTAGGAATTTCCGCCGAAATTTATTAATATTTTAATGGTTAGTTTCCGACAAATTTCCGAGGAAAATTTATTAATATTTTAATGGTTAGTTTCCGACGAATTTCCGAGGAAAATTTATTAATATTTTAATTGTCAGTTTCCGAGGAAATTAATTAATTATTTAAAAAAAAATTTGGAATTTTTAAAAAGCGCCAAAATTTTTAAAAATAGCGCCAAAAAAATTTGAAATATTTTTAAAATTGTTTCCGAGGAAAATAATTTATTTTTAAAAAAAATTAAATTAAATTTTCTAATTTCAAAATTGCGCCAATTCTTTTTAAAAATTTGCGCCAAAAAAATTTGAAAATTTTTTAAAATTGTTTCCGAGGAAAATAATAAATTTTTTAAAAAAAATTAAATTTTCAAATTTCAAAAAAATTTGAAAAATTGCGCCAAAATTTCAAAAAATGCGGCAAAAATTTGAATTTTGAAAAATTGCGCCAAAAAAATTTGAAATTTTTTAAAAAAATTTGCGCGAAATTCATATTTTGAAAAAAAAATTCGAAAAAATTGCGTGATATTAAAATTTTGGAAAAAAAATTCAAAAAAATATATATTAAAAAATGATTTTTAAAAAAGAAATATATGTAGTAAAAGTGTTTTGAATAAAAAAAAATGTAGGAATGAATTATTTTGATGAAATTATTTTTGAAAGAAATAAATAGATTTTATTGTTGAAGAAGATGAAAATTTGTGTTAATGAAAATGAAAAATTGTTGTGGAAGAATTGTTGAAAAAGGAAGAAGAAGAAGAAATTAGGAAGAAGAAAATTAATGTTAAAAAAATTATAAGAGATTATTGTTGAAAAAATTGGTGTTAATGAAGATGGAAAATAGTTGTGTATGAGTTGTTGAAAAAAGAAAAAGAAGAAGAAGAAGAAGAATAAGAAGATGATGATGAAGAAGAAGAAGATGAGAATAGGAAGAAGAAGAAGAAAAAGATGAAAATAGGAAGAATGATAAGAGATTATTGTTGAAGAAGATAAAAAATTATGTGTGTTTAGAAATTGTTGAAGAAGATGAAAAAGAAGATAAAGAAGAAAATATAGAGATAGATGAATATTTGTTTGAGTAGAGATGAATGAATGAATGATGAAATGTGTAGTAGATTGTGTTATTTATAGAGAAAAAAAATTTTCACGTTTTCCAAGGAATTTCCTAGGAAAAAATTTCTAGGAAACCTTCCTAGTAAAAATTTTAAATTTTCGTTTCCCTCTTCTCCAATTTTCATTTCTCACCTTTAATTTCCTAGGAATTATTCCTAGGAAAAGATGCTATTTTTTTATAAAAAAAACAGTTATTTTAAAAAATCGATTATGTTTGAAAAAATTGAAAAAATACATTATAAATATTTTACTTGGTCTTGTCTAAAAAAAAATTTTGGTTAAATTAAATAAAATAAAAATTATGATTTGAGTACACAACGACAATTAATATTCATAAATTACTCGCTATCAACGACAATATTCATAAATTTACAAAACAAAAACATAAATTACTCGCTATCATCCTCCTCCTCCTCCTCCTCCTCGTCCTCGTCCTCGTCATTATCATCGTCGTCGTCGTCATGTATTTGATGAGGTGTCGGTGAAAATTGACTCGACGATGCAGGCGACGATGAATCAGATGTCTTTCTACTCTTTCTCCCACCCATGAACTTCTTTGTCATCATCTTTTGGAATTTTCGAAAGACATTCATTTCTTTCAATAGCTTCTTCTCTGTCTCATCTTTCCTTTTAGAAGTCATCTTCACCTCCATCACTGATTCCTTTGAGGTAAACACCGTTGTTAATTGTTTTTTTGCCCACCGACCGTGATTGAGTATGAAATTTAAATCCGTTGACAAAGTAAGTGTGATGTTGTTTGACTTTTCTTCCCGGACCTTTGGCTAACCCCCTCAACTTATATATCTGTGTAGTCGGATAATCATTTAGCAACTGATGTTTAAACCATCCTTGAAAAGTTGTATATATGTTACCAATATTTAATCCTTGAAACATCTCAATGTATGGTCCAACTTCGATGCAATTAATCGTCACATGAATGGATGCTGACTGCAACTCAGCATCGTTCATCCAATAATCTTTCTCTGGATGACAAAGACGTCCGTGGTGACCAAAAACTGATAAGGCTGACTGACACTCTTCACTTTCAACAATAAGTTCATTTCGTGTATTTCTTGGGATCAACATCAAGTTGTCGAAGTAGTGAGAGATGAAATAGTTTGTTTCCCGAACCACGTAAGCTGCAACTATTGATCCCTCAACCCTTGCTTTATTTCTAACCATTCGCTTTGCATAACCCGTGAACCTTTCAAAAGGATACATCCACCTATAATGAACAGGTCCACCAAGCCAAGCTTCATATGCGAGATGCACCAGAATATGTTCCATAGAATCAAAGAAACCCGGGGGAAAAACTTGCTCCAACTTACAAAGAGTGATTGGAATATTCTGATCCATTTTAACAAGTTCATCCATCCTCAAGGTTGAAGCACATAAGTCTTTAAAAAATTGGCTAATTTCAGTCAACGGGTTTATAACATTTTTTTGGCAATGAACTAAATGCAATTGGAAGTAAGCGTTCCATGAAAACGTGGGAATCATGACTTTTCATTCCACGCAGTCTTCCGGAGTTGACGTCGGCACACCTTGACAAGTTAGAACAATATTTGTCTGGCATCCTCAATTCTTTCAACCATTGACAAATAGATTTTGCTTCATCAGCAGTTAGAATATAAATAGCCTTAGGTTTTAGATATTTTCCATTTGGAAGAAGTTGTAGCTCCATATCTGATCTCTTACAAATCAATGGCAAGTCCATTCTAGCCTTCTCATTATCTTTTGTTTTACCAGAGACATCCATCACCGTGTGAATTATATTGTCACAAAAATTCTTCTCAATGTGCATAACATCAAGATTATGTCTCAGTAAATTGTCTTTCCAGTAAGGGGGGTCCCAGAAGATACTTCTTTTCGTCCAATGGTGAGTGTCACCGTATTGCGGGTGTCTGACTCTTTTGCCAACATCTGGGAATTTCAAAAGTCCTAATGCACTGACTCTACAGAATACTTCGTCCGATGTTGTCCTAGGTGGCGGACCATCTTTTTCTGTTTGTCCTTTACGAAACAAATTCCTCTTCTTACGAAATTCATGTGTTGCTGGTAAAAACCTACGGTGGCAGTCAAACCACGAACTCTTTCTTCCGTGATGCAAGTTAAACGCCTTTGTTTCTTCCATGCAATGTGGACAAGCCAATCTACCATGAGTCGACCATCCAGACAACATTCCATATGCAGGAAAGTCGTTAATAGTCCACATCAAAGCTGCCTTCATCCTAAAATTCTCCTTTCTTGCAATATCATATGTTGATTCACCGATCCACAATCTCTTCAAATCATCAATTAAGGGTTGTAAATACACATCTATACCATCTAATGGGCTATTAGGTCCTGGTATAACACAAGTCAAAAACAAATAAGGTTTTGACATGCACATGTCAGGAGGAAGATTATACGGGGTAAGAAGAATTGGCCAACAAGAATAAGGCGTTGCGACTTTTGGATATATGGGACAAATCCATTAGAGCATAATCCAAGCCTCACATTACGTGGATCTTCTGCAAAATCAGGATGTACTGCGTCAAAGTGCTTCCATGCCACCCCGTCACAGGGATGTCGCATCACACCTGTATTTGTTCTATTGTAATAATGCCACGTCATTTTATCGGCTGTGTGAGTTGATGCATACAATCTCTGCAATCTTGGTATTATTGGCAAATAAAACATTGATTTGACTGAGACTAGTTTCTGCTTCCGAGAACTGGCATTATCACGTACTTGATACCTCGGTGCATTGCAAAATTTACACTCCACCAACGACCCATCATTTTTACCGAATTCGTTGTCGTATAACAGCATGCACCCTTTAACGCAACAATCAATAGTTTTAACTTGCAATCCCAACTTCGACACCAACTTCTTAGCCTCATAAAAACTCAATGGCAAATTGTCCTTTATAGGAGTTGCGTCCCTCATCATTTTTGTATAACATTCTGCGCCTTCTTTGGCCACACTCCAATCGGACTTGGCAGCTAAAAGCCTCACACTCATGGATAACTTAGAATCAGACGACCCTTCAAACAATGGCTTGTTTACTTCCTTCATCATTTTGTAAAACTTCAACGCTTTCTCGTTCGAAATTCTTTCCTCTTCAGCGCTCTCGTCGTCGTTGTAAGACAGGTTCACCCCAAGAGCATCACCAACCATATCTTCCATCATGCCAAAGTTTTCACTCTCCGTACACGCCCCACTGCTTGAAGCGCGCATATTAACATCATTTGTCGGCTCTTGTTCACCATGATATTTCCACACGTAATAATTCTCCATAAAACCAAGGTCCTTTAAATGATTTAGAACATCTTTTGGGCTCTGAAGCAGCCTACACGTACATTTAATACACGGACATCTTATCCATCCCTCCAATGTAAACGCACGTTGCGACATGGCGTAAGCAACAAATTCACGAACTCCATCCACAAAAGCCGCTTTAAGTGTTCTTTTCCCCATATATTTTCTATCGTACATCCAACTACAATGTAAAATATATTGATCCATCTTCCGCGTCACTAATATTAACTCAATTGGTTTGTATTTATTCGTTACAATAACGCGCGAATAATTAATAAATCCTCGCGTTGCCGACAAAAGTTAATGACTACAACCTAAATATAAATAATAATTTTTTTTATTTCTAAAAACCTAAATATTTAGAAATTCGTACAAATTACACATATTTCATATAAATTAACTTCATAATTCTTTTTCTAACAAACTTTTTAAACATATTTCTTTACTAACTTAACCTTCTTTTTTTAAAATTAACTTGTAACACCCATACTAACTTTAACTAGTATATTAACATGTGCGTTAAACTGATACTAGATACATTTAAAAATTTCTATAATAGTAATCATACATCACAAATGAATGAATACAAGTATACTCGTTTGTACAAATAATCCAATACTATTACAAATACTCATACAATGTCCGTTAAGCTCCTGAGCTGATACACAACGAGCAACTGTACTCCATCCAGCATCTCTATGAAGAACTTCATCACGAACCTCTGACTTACCTGTGAACCTGCACCAGAAGGAATGGGATGAGACATAATGTCTCAGTGAGCTCTAGCCCAACCAACTGTTGGCAACCACAGGGAACCTAGGGTCGCCATGCCTACCTTGGCAATCTTGGGGATTTCCTATGATCGCCAAGTCTTTTATCTGCCTATGACTATAAGTCCTCCTGTAACTATAACTTAAACTACCTATAACCTTTACTATAACTGTCTATAACCATATCCGTAATCTGCCTATAACTTTAACTTAGTGATCGAGGGGAAAACCTAGGATCACTTTCTGATAACTGTCTATAACTATAACTATGAATTTCCTGTGACTATAACTGTAACTTTGACTTTAACTGTGAAACATAAAACATATAACAGTTCTATAGCAGTTTTATGTTAGCTGTTAGCGTTGAACAAACAATTAATCTGAGTTCATTTTACGGAGTGCATCCGGGTGGAGTAACCCCGAAGTACATCTCCCTATGACCCGGTGAAATTCCTATCAATCAGGCTAACACCGGACTCCCTATGAAACGTGTGGACAACCCTCTCGGAGAAGTCCCATCCGGCGAATCCCGGAGTCTGATGAACACGCCCTATGACTGTGAAACGTGCAAGCACGCCAATATCTTTGATCTTTAATTCTTTAACTATAACATATAAGCATATAATCTGTTACTGTAAACATATGACAATCCTATAACGTATATCCTATAACCTATGATTCTGGGCTTATCGTTCTCATAAGCCACCTATGACTGTTGGAGAACCAACGCTATAACTTAACTGTAACTTCGATTGCCGAAGCATTCCTAACATCCTCGTATTCTAAAGGAAATTCATCTATAACTTTACTCATAAGTGCTTATCCTATAAAAGGTTCTAACTTAACCACTGAAATATTCTTGGCTTGCACATTGCTTAACGAGTATATGAAGTTGCTTAGTAAGGGGTAATCCCATTACTAGCTCTATTATTCCTCTACATAACTTAGAAATGGAGTAATCATCTCCCAATGCCATACCTATTACCCATCCTACCTTATTCCCTTACCTATCCTCAAGAACATGAGTCTGAGTGGCTGGGAAATCGGGGGCCGATTTGCTAAAATCGGGGCCCGATTTTTGCCGTAAGTTCCATGGCCAACAAGCCACAAAATCGGTGGCCGAACCCATGAAATCGGTGGCCGATTTCTTCCTTTGCAGGATTCAATTCCTGCTTCCCAGGCTAAACCATTCCAATCCAAACATACAAACAGCTTATGGGAATGAATTCTAAGACACAATGATAGGTAAAAACATACTTTGACATGGGATTAGTAAACAATTAGATTTATGGCATAAACTTTGCAAATCTAGCTCTTAATGCTAAAAACTCAAAGCATAAGCAAAGTGAGGATCTAAACCCTCTAGGAGCTCACCTTAATCTTGATCAAAACTTGTTAAACCTTCATTCCAAAACCCTTAGCTTGATTGCTTCTTCTTTGCTAAAACCCTAGTCTCTAATACTTTTATCCTTTCTTGATTTCTTGTTCCTTTCTTCCAAATTGGCCCAAGATTCACAAGAGTGTGCTTGCATGCTAATTTGGGGCAAGATTAGAGGTTAAAGGTTGATGATTGAAGGGAAGAGAGAGTGGCGTGGGAATAGAGAGAGAAGGAGAGGAAACTTGTGATTTTAGAGAGAGAAAGAGAATGAGAAATGAGGGAAAATTATGGTTTTCCCCTTTTATAGAAATCTAAACACGGCAATTACCAAATTGCCCTTCCCGAAATATCTTTGATATGTCGTCTCGACACTGATAAATACTTGAGTCATATGCGGGATATTACACTCTACCCCCCTTAAAGAAATTTCGTCCTCGAAATTTAGAAAATCCTTCTGAGATCCTGAAAAATAAATCCTTTCTACCTCTTTCTCTACTATGAAAATTTCCAATTCTTTTAGCTTTTCGGAACTTCATGGTAATTCTAGGGTCTGACATGAAGGTCAGTCACGCGTCTCGATTAAACCATACTGGTTAAAACTTGTTCTTTAGCCATGATTCCCATCTCTGTAGATCAAAAACATATGACAATCTCTTTCCCGCCGAAAGGTCTGGTGCATGTTACATAACTATTACTTGCTAAGACGTATGGTTATTTGAACCAACATATCTGTATTATTTGACAATGATCTCTGTTCGACGTATTTCTTGAAATTCCAAAGTAAAATTATTAAATCTTGGATTTCTTTTACTGAATTCTATCAATTCTTCATTCATTGACCAATCCATATCACCCTGAAGATGTCGAGTCATTCTGTTTTTCCTCAATTATTCCTACTTTCCGAGGAATATATTACATTACCTTCACTTCCAAAGAACTCTTGTCTTTAACTTACACCTCGTATGACGACCTTTTACTGTTACGTTCATATCATTCTTCATATAAATTTATTCTTACATTGAAAGACATCTGATATTGAGCAATCTCAAACAGAAGTAAAGTCTTTTACATAATCCTTTATGATTCAAATACAAGGTGATGGCTGAACTTACGGTACAAGTTCCTTTCTTTCTGTTATCCTGGTGTAGCTATCATCACAATCATAAGCATCGTTTACATTTCCACTGAGGAAATCTTTAAAGCTCGAGAAATCATATGAGCCACTCATGCTCCGATTTAGTTAACCAACGACAACGCGTAGCTAAAGGTCTTAGGGGCTTCATCCCTTCCCAGACTTTGACAATCTTGCATCAATCACGATATTCCTTACTCATGGAAATTAATATTTTCTTTACCAATAATTTCAAACTTATGAAAGTTTAGTACAAGTGACATGTGGCATAAGCCGTCTCACATAACTTCATATAATTCAATCCATAGCACCAAGCTTCCTTACATGATCGAGTACGTGTACACTACTATCGGATACACTGTACGCCGCAACATCACTGTCCAACTAATGGGACATTATACTTAGTCGACATGTATTTCGAGACAATACCACGCCAACTTAGTCACCCTTTTTACTCTTAACTCATTTCGTTCAAGAACATTCTCCGTTTTCTAAAGAAAACTCTATTCTGTTCGCTATTCAAAATAGCACTCTTAAACTCTGAATCCTGTAATTCATGACTTGAATTCACGTAGCCTTTTACTATAAACTGTGAGTACTCTTCTGATCTGTGTAAACATTTCCTTCCTTTAACTGTTAACATTAAGTTCAAGAACTTCTGAACTCCTCTACTGAGATTCGTTCAATATCAACAAACCTGTTCTACTTAGGGCTTTTCTGTTAAAACATTACCGATTGCGTTCCACGGTTACCGATACATGTCACACGACTATAAAATATGTTACACTACTATCTAAGTAGCATAAACTCTGCTTGATCAGTATACATAATACTAATCATAACCTGTTACATGCCTGTTACATGCGACATGCTAGCATAACGTGGGTACGATGCGGAATAACTGTATGCCACGACATAATTTCTCTTTGGTTAAACTTATTGTTCTAGAAACACACCCCTTTAAATTTCTCAAACCGCTTGGATTCTCTTATCTCATGAGTTTTGAGGTCTAAAACATTCCTCGATTTATCTATTAAAATTTCCTGTTAGAACTGATGATAAGTTCAAGTCATCTCTACTTACACATATTCTGTAACTTGAGAATTAATCTCTGAATGCCTTTCCTGTAATTCCTCTGACAAGGACTTCACAAACATCCTTTTCTCTAAACTTCAGCTTTGATTTGTCTGTTAACTCATAATTGGATTACTTCTCCGCTGCGCAACTCTGATTTTCACAATTCACCTTGAGATGGAAGTAATACACCACTATTACCATATAAAATCTCTTTGGCCAATTCTTTGACTTTATAACTTTGTAGTTACCATACGTAACCGTCTTACATTATAATTTCTCTTATGGTTTAAACCACCTGTTAAACTTACTGATTGCTCGACGCTTGACTTTGCTTTTCTTTTCGAACATAAACGAAATTCTTACTTTCACGAAACACGCCGAAACCTGTGAACAGTCTTTAACAATAAATACGAGCCCAACGATGCTCCTGTTAAAACAACTTAAGTTCATACATTATTTACTTGTGGTAACTTCTAGAAACATTCTATGACTTCCGGAATTCTCGTCTTTCATATACTTAATCGATTAATGATTCGAGTCTCATCCTATAATTATCCGTAGGGATTTCACATCCACAACCTTATTCCAAGACACTTAGGTCCACATAACTCTAACATAATTCTTGGGCACTCCGGAAATAATCCGTCTGTATAAACCCAACTTTTATCGGCTCTCCTGTAAATTCAAACACATGCTACACCTCTTCGAGTACCCGATTAATAAATCTGTAAGCTTCAATACTTCACATTTTCCATTGGATCCTTCCTATAACTTATTACTGTATCCACAATTCCATTCTAATCTTGTTATCTGAACAATAGTCCATATGTCTTCTCGACCGTTGCCCTCTTCACGGTTTCGAACAATCCAAGGTATGTATTTCCTACCATCTTTAACATCTACCATCATAAGGTAATCTTTGTCGACTTACCGAATACTTGTGTAAGGAGCCCATTAAAAGAAAACATAGAACTCCTTAACATTAACCATAGCTTTAACTACAACTTGTACATTAGTGACAATCTTTCTGTTCAATCCTCGAAACCGGTCTACTATGATCCGCCAACACAAGATTCAATCTTTAATCCATACCCCTACCGGGGTTTCCTTTACTTATCACTACGCTCGCATTCGTCATACCAAGCATCTTCGTGTCCCATAATAAAGGAAGGTAATCTATTTCATCTGGTCGAGTGCGCAAGTCCTTCCATCCTTACACTCTTTATCCTTACTGGAAGTCCAGAGCTTCCAATTGTTAACTGGTCATTCCTTATTCCAAGTCGCTGGGTTAGGTATCACAATCCTTTGCATCTGCAGCTGGAATTAAAACTCTAATTTACCATTCACTTTAACTTCCCAAATTTCGGTTCCCGTTAGGATTCCAAATCATTCTTCAGAGTATTCTATAATTCTTTACTCTACACATCTCCTCGGAGAAGGCATCGCTCCAGGATGCGTCCAACCGATTAAGGTACTTGACCTACTCTTAAATACCTTCACTGTTAGAGAACCATCCTTTGACATTAAATACCTTGCCAAATCCGTCTTAGAATCTGACGTCTTATCCTTCACCCTTTGAACACTTCTTTCCTCCTTGGTCACATTCAGCTCTCGGATATTTATCCTAACTGTCATATACTAGACTGAGTTGATCAGGCTCAACTAGATGTGACCTTTAGAACAACATCCGGAACCCAATGATTCCACTACTTTTATTGAATCTTAAATGACCCATGGCACGGTCTGAATCGACCTGCTCTGATACCAATTGTAACACCCATACTAACTTTAACTAGTATATTAGCATGTGCGTTAAACTGATACTGGATACATTTAAAAATTTCTATAATAGTAATCATGCATCACAAATGAATGAATACAAGTATACTCGTTTGTACAAATAATCCAATACTATTACAAATACTCATACAATGTCCGTTAAGCTCCTGAGCTGATACACAACGAGCAACTGTACTCCATCCAGCATCTCTATGAAGAACTTCATCACGAACCTCTGACTTACCTGTGAACCTGCACCAGAAGGAATGGGATGAGACATAATGTCTCAGTGAGCTCTAGCCCAACCAACTGTTGGCAACCACAGGGAACCTAGGGTCGCCATGCCTACCTTGGCAATCTTGGGGATTTCCTATGATCGCCAAGTCTTTTATCTGCCTATGACTATAAGTCCTCCTGTAACTATAACTTAAACTACCTATAACCTTTACTATAACTGTCTATAACCATATCCGTAATCTGCCTATAACTTTAACTTAGTGATCGAGGGGAAAACCTAGGATCACTTTCTGATAACTGTCTATAACTATAACTATGAATTTCCTGTGACTATAACTGTAACTTTGACTTTAACTGTGAAACATAAAACATATAACAGTTCTATAGCAGTTTTATGTTAGCTGTTAGCGTTGAACAAACAATTAATCTGAGTTCATTTTACGGAGTGCATCCGGGTGGAGTAACCCCGAAGTACATCTCCCTATGACCCGGTGAAATTCCTATCAATCAGGCTAACACCGGACTCCCTATGAAACGTGTGGACAACCCTCTCGGAGAAGTCCCATCCGGCGAATCCCGGAGTCTGATGAACACGCCCTATGACTGTGAAACGTGCAAGCACGCCAATATCTTTGATCTTTAATTCTTTAACTATAACATATAAGCATATAATCTGTTACTGTAAACATATGACAATCCTATAACGTATATCCTATAACCTATGATTCTGGGCTTATCGTTCTCATAAGCCACCTATGACTGTTGGAGAACCAACGCTATAACTTAACTGTAACTTCGATTGCCGAAGCATTCCTAACATCCTCGTATTCTAAAGGAAATTCATCTATAACTTTACTCATAAGTGCTTATCCTATAAAAGGTTCTAACTTAACCACTGAAATATTCTTGGCTTGCACATTGCTTAACGAGTATATGAAGTTGCTTAGTAAGGGGTAATCCCATTACTAGCTCTATTATTCCTCTACATAACTTAGAAATGGAGTAATCATCTCCCAATGCCATACCTATTACCCATCCTACCTTATTCCCTTACCTATCCTCAAGAACATGAGTCTGAGTGGCTGGGAAATCGGGGGCCGATTTGCTAAAATCGGGGCCCGATTTTTGCCGTAAGTTCCATGGCCAACAAGCCACAAAATCGGTGGCCGAACCCATGAAATCGGTGGCCGATTTCTTCCTTTGCAGGATTCAATTCCTGCTTCCCAGGCTAAACCATTCCAATCCAAACATATAAACAGCTTATGGGAATGAATTCTAAGACACAATGATAGGTAAAAACATACTTTGACATGGGATTAGTAAACAATTAGATTTATGGCATAAACTTTGCAAATCTAGCTCTTAATGCTAAAAACTCAAAGCATAAGCAAAGTGAGGATCTAAACCCTCTAGGAGCTCACCTTAATCTTGATCAAAACTTGTTAAACCTTCATTCCAAAACCCTTAGCTTGATAGCTTCTTCTTTGCTAAAACCCTAGTCTCTAATCCTTTTATCCTTTCTTGATTTCTTGTTCCTTTCTTCCAAATTGGCCCAAGATTCACAAGAGTGTGCTTGCATGCTAATTTGGGGCAAGATTAGAGGTTAAAGGTTGATGATTGAAGGGAAGAGAGAGTGGCGTGGGAATAGAGAGAGAAGGAGAGGAAACTTGTGATTTTAGAGAGAGAAAGAGAATGAGAAATGAGGGAAAATTATGGTTTTCCCCTTTTATAGAAATCTAAACACGGCAATTACCAAATTGCCCTTCCCGAAATATCTTTGATATGTCGTCTCGACACTGATAAATACTTGAGTCATATGCGGGATATTACATAACTACAATAACATTTTTACTATAACCACATTTTTTACTTGCATTTTCATTAAGAAATTAAAACATATTCATTACATAAATTACTTTTACTAATTAACTAATTTTTAAACATATTTCTTTACTAACTTAACCTTCTTTTTTTAAAATAACTACAACAACATTTTTACTAACCACATTTTTTACTTGCATTTTTATTAACTAAAACATATTTATTATATAATATGTCACATGAATTGCATAAAAATTATATAATATTTTACAACTAACATATATAATATTTTCTAATTAATCTATGTCACATTTTCTAAAATTTGTATGAATTCTACATTACGCGCATATAAAAATTACGAGCCACAAATAAATGTTACGCGCGGATAAGAATTCCGCGCGCCACCGACAAAATTAATTACAACAACTAATGTAGCAAATTAAAATAAGTAGAAGATATATACCAACCTCAAATAATTAGACGATGAACAAACTGGATGAAAAAAAACCAAGCAGCAGCTGCAGCAACAACACCAACCTTAAAATGGATCCGAAGCAAGAAACTACAAAAAATAATACAACATAATTAATAAAATCAATATCAATGGAGAATAGTGTAATAACATTGAAATAAATAATTATACAAAAATAACATTAATAAAATTAAATATATACACAAACCTGATGGAGAATAGTGTAATAAATTATAATGGAGAGAATAAGTGATATTGATATAGATTAAGAAAATAAGTATATAATATGAGAGAATAAGTGATGAGAGAATAATATGAGAGAATAATTTGAGAAAATAAGTATAAGAATGAAGGAGAGTATGAAGAATGTGGGAGAAAATGAAGGAGAGTATGAACATATATATATATATATATATATATATGCTGATGCTTGATGCTCCCAACGGTATAAAAAAAAATAACGTTAAAAAATTTGCAACGGTCATAAGCTTTCCGACGAATTAATTCGTCGCTAACACACCCATAAGCTTTCTGACGAATTAATTCGTCGGTAACACACCCAATCAATTCCTGCCACGCAACTTTTTGACCGTTTTTGGTGGTGTGGGGCCCTGCGCTTTCCGAGGAAAGCTTTCGTCGGTAACACAACCCAATAAAATCCTGCCACGCATGCTTTTTGACCGTTTCTGATGGTGTGGGGCCCTGGGTTTTCCGATGAAAAATTTCCTCGGTAACGTCCTCTAATAAAATGCTGCCACGCGCAGCTTTCTGTACAAGTGGGACCCATTTTCTACTGAAATTGCTTTCCGACGTTTTTTCGTCGGTAAATTACTTGTTTTCCGACGAATTTAAATTCCTAGGAAAACTTGGTAGAAAAATTGGGTATTTTCTTGTAGATGTTTTTATTTCCTGAAATAAAACATTGACCCTCACATTAACGTAGACGGTTAGATGTGCTTGGGAAGTGTTGAATGTATAAGAAGCAATTTAGCCAACAAACAATGGTATTCTATGCAGCAAAACTCACCCTAATTTTTTTTCCTGTATTTTTATGGTTAGATTCAAACCCAAGAAGTTAATTATTTATTTTGTTATAAATTATTGAATAACTTTGTGTTTACCCCGTTAAAATTTAAGAGTTTGCCAAAAGAAAATTACTGAGTAATTTTATTTGTGAAAAAAACAAATATACAATGTTAGGAGATATAAATTGTTGAATGGTTGTTTGGTCACATATATAGAAGAGATATACTACTTCGTCCTAAAATATAAGCAAAAATGAGTCAACATAAGTTGATGTATTTGATACAAATTTTGAACCAAATACATTAACTTTTGTTGACCAATTTTTGCTTATATTTTGGGACGGATGAGGTATTTAATAGTGTTAAAAATGAAAATAGTGTATCCTTTAAAAAAATGAAATAGTGTATGAATAATTTAATTACTATAATTAATTTATGGTGACTCATGTGAAAGGATGCAATTATGCATGACAGGGTGTAAATGAATTTCTATAAATATTAGTAACTTTATGGAAGTTACTAACTAATGCAAGGGTTGTGTCTTTTCTATAAATTTTATCTACTAATTTACCATCAAGAACGAATCGTAAGAAAAAACAAACAGAAAAGATATAGATTAAAATTTGGAGAATTGTTGTTTCTAGTTTCTACTATCTATTACCTTGAATAAATGTATGTCATTTAAATGTTTTTATCATGTGATAATTATATATTCCAAATCCTTATAATTTGTTAGTTTTCTAGGACGTAAACATAAATGTGAAAACTATAACTTACAAATAAATACTTTCATTGTCCCGAATTATATGCCAATTTAGTAATTTTACATGAATTAAGAATTGTAGTTAATGTTGTTAAAAAAAATTGTATTATTTTACAAAAATCATCTTCACTAATGATACGGAAAACATGAATTAAAAGAGTTGGAAAAAGATAAAGTAATAAATAATAAATGACATAATAAGAAAATAATGCAGAGATTTGATCACTGATCTCCAAATTGTCAATGTTCAAGATCAATAGTAGATTATGACCTTTGATAATATGGAGATGATCAAGATCTTCACATAACTTTCTCAAGTTTTTTTAATGGAGAAAATACATTTCCCACGTAGAAATATGTATACTAGGAAAGTCGCCGCCAAAAAAGCAATTTAACAAACAAACAACTTTATTTCACATAAACAGATTTTCTAGAGCTGCAAGTGCCAGAAGTCACAAAAATCAACCATTAGATAAAGAACACGTGACCCTTAAATCTAGTCTTGTAAGTCTAAATAGTAATTATCAGATCTTAGTAATTATGCTTTGAATCTAACCATTCACCTAGACACATTTGTATTAGGAAAGTGTTAAAGCAACGACCACGACATAAGTAATTTAACCGATAAACAAGGTCTTTTTATAGAATAAATTCTCTACGGTCAAAAGTACCAACAATCACAAATATCAACCATTAAATGAAGATCACACGATCAATATACTTAGTTACATTTCAAAACAAGTTCCATAAACCTAAAACAATAGTCGTCAGATCTCAGTAGTTATATTTTGAATCCTACCGTCCACATAGACATACATATATCAAGAAAGTGTTGAAAGCAACCACATTCGAAAAAAGCAAATAAGCTAACAAACAACTTTACTTTACGAAAATTCTCTAGAATCATACGTATCAGAAGTAACGAAACTCAACCATTAGATAAAGATCAGACGACCTTTAACATTAATCCACCCAACAAACCTAGTAAACCTAGTTTAGTTTAAACCTAAAATAAAACATTAGTGGTGTGATATCACAAACCACACTTTTGTGTAACCGTAGAGAATTGTTACCTTAGTAACACACACTACACTAACTGCTAGTACAAAAACACACCCTTTTCTCTACGTTCTTCATTATTCTCTCTATTACCCTTTTGATCCATTCTCATGGTTTCACCTCTCTAGCCTTTCAATTCAATCTAGTTTCCTCAAATCCAAACCCCTTTTTCTCAGATCTCAATTGGGTTATGGAAATGGCTTCTAGCCCTCGTACCGTTGAAGAGATCTTCAAAGATTACAGCGCTCGTAGAATCGCCGTTGTTCGTGCTCTCACTCAAGGTACTCTTATCTATCAAAATTCTCATCTGGGTCGTCTTTCTTTCGTTTTTTAATATCAAAGTTCTAACCTTTTTTGTAATTGTTTTTTTCCTTTTTTCAGATGTTGATGAATTTTACGGTCTCTGTGATCCAGGTAAAGTGTATTAGCGGATCTGAATTTGTTCTTTTTTAATTTAATGTTGCTGTGTTTTGTTTTACGATAGAATTTTGTTTTGTTTTATTTATACTTTTTGTTAGTATTGGTTTTGTTTTAATATTTTGATATGTTTTGATTCTGTGTTATGTGTGAATTTTGCATGGTTATTTTTTTTGTTGAATTTGACTAGGGTTGTAATGTATTTGTTTTAAAGAATTTGATTAGAGGGTCACATTGAATTTTAGTTTATGTGGTTTTATGATTGTAAGTTATTTTATTTGTGCTTCAATTGAGTTTGAAGTTTGTGTTGTGTTTGTTTAGATAAAGATAATTTGTGTTGAATTTATGAGTGAATTTTGCATGGTTCTTCTTTTTGTTGGAATGTTAAATTTGACTAGGTGTGTAATGTAATGTATTTGTTTGAAGGAATTTGATTAGAGGGTCACATTGAATTCTAGTTTAAGTGGTTTTAAGATAGTTAGTTAGTTTATTTGAGATTAAATTTGAGTTTGAAATTTGTTGTGTTTGTTTAGATAAGGATAATTTGTGCCTCTATGGTCATAATAATGAAAGCTGGGAAGTAACTCTGCCAGCAGAGGAAGTTCCGCCGGAGCTCCCCGAGCCAGCTCTTGGAATCAATTTTGCTCGAGACGGCATGAACCGTAGGGATTGGCTTTCTCTTGTTGCTGTGCACAGTGATTCATGGTTGCTTTCAGTGGCGTTCTATCTTGGAGCTCGTCTTAACCGCAATGAAAGGTACGTTCTATCTTGCTTTGGTGGAGATGTTTGTATATGGTCGTAATTGAAATTCATTGTGGCTCTCTATTACATTCTTGTGCACCTTGTTTAGTGTTAGAAACTGTGGCTTACAATTGGAGTATGTGGTGACTGTTCAAATTTGTGTTTTGTTGATATGTGATGCTGGATTAGTACATACAGTCATACATGCATTGGTTTATTGCAGTAAAATGTGTCTTAAGACATTCTTATGTTATGAGCAACATTAGCTGAGGTCCGAGTCAGGAAAATTAACAAATATAAATGTGAATTATTTTAGATTGGCGATCGGAGTATTCATGTTGACTACTTTAATAGCCTACTTCAATTTTTACTAGTGTTATCAATGGTCAATGACAGATTTTCGCGACAATCCGCCATGTAAATTTGGCATTGCGGCCGATGTCTTACTTAATCTGCCTTGGCAGCAATTTGACAACACAAACTCTTACCTCTGTAATCAACCATAAAATGTGATGACATAGGAAGGTTGAATTTTCCTTTTTTATGCAGCATGAAAGTTGTGACTTCGGTTGGGGCCAAGAAGTTGTCACATTCTATGTTTCAATAAGTCAAAATTCGAAAACACAACCTTTTATTCAAAGTTAAAAAAAAAAAAAGTTTGGGTTTTCCATTTCACTGTTCTTATATTTGAGCAGCCTTCTCTTAGTCTCAAGTCTCCTCAATCTTAATTCATGCTTCTCTTGTCCAATCTATTGTGTAATAACCACTGACCTTATCCATCGACTCTGAGAATGGAGCGACAATGTAACTCATTAAATTGGTAAAGTGAATTGTAGTCACCGCTGTCTGCTGGTATGACAACGACTCTGTTATAGGTGTTCCTGCACTGCCAAACATTCACACTCAAATGTGTTCCTTAGTTGTTAAAGTGTGATATTTTAAGTCTTGCTTAGGTTTTATGATATTGATTGTGGAACAATTTCTGTGTTATGATTTCACATTTTTTGATGTTTTGTTGTCAATTTGAACAGTTTAATCTCCTTTTATGCTATATGCTATACAAATTTGAGTTTTTTTTTTTTAAAAAAAATATTTTATGCAATTTGATCATACTTATATAGCACTTTTCTTTAATCGGCGGTTATTATGTTTTTCCTCTTAAGGCCTTCTCTTCCACTGTAATCGCTGCAGTTGAGATTTATACAGACCTTAGATTGAGTCTATTCATTGTGGCATTTCTTTTCAACATCTGCTGCAACTTCACAGATGGTTCCTTATATTGATGGTTTCCCTGATTCTTTATGGCAGGAAACGCTTGTTTAGTTTGATCAACGAACTTCCCACCGTTTTCGAAATTGTGACCGACAGGAAACCAATTAAGGACAACAAGCCAGCAGCGGACAGTGGAAGCAAATCCCGAGGAAGCACCAAGGTTAGTGTTTTCCCTTTTCTAGTGATGTACTTGTTTCATTTCTTTTGGCTGGTTAGGTAAAATTTCACCTTTATTCGCAGAGATCCAGTGACGGGCAAGTCAAAAGCAACCCAAAATTTCCTGTGGATGACGGTTATGAGGAGGAGGAAGACGAGCACAGTGAAACACTTTGCGGGAGCTGCGGCGGTAATTACAATGCTGACGAGTTTTGGATTGGTTGTGATATATGTGAGAGGTGGTACCATGGGAAATGTGTGAAGATCACTCCTGCGAAGGCCGAGAGCATAAAGCAATACAAGTGCCCTCAATGCAGCATCAGGCGGAACAGACCCTAGTTTCAAAGGCAATTTGGAAGAATACATATATGTCAGAAGTGAATGATGTTTCATGGCTGAAAAGGATACTTGACTTTTGTTATTACATTACTTAGAGAAGTTCATGTTATACTCTTTTAAGTTTGACTTTAGTAGGAGAAAATTGAACAATTTTTCTCAAGTTTTATTCATGTTTTCTTTTTGTCTCCCTATTGCAAGAATGATCCATTTTACCTAACCAATCTGGAAGAGGTATAACCAAATCCTCCATTAATGAATTTGAGCATACCCAAAAACTCGAGTCAAAACAATGATGCCGATTTCTTAATCGGAGAAACTATTGTTGTACTCTGTTTGCAGGGAAACGACAAGCCTTATCCCACTAGTTGGGTGCATCAAACAACACCATAATAAACTATATTTTCAAATTATTTTTTCTAAACCCTTTTTATGATTTACTCTCCTTATTATGAAACTTGTCTTATATATCAAGTTAAGATTAAATATTTTTTCCAAAATGTGTTGCTCCAACTCTTTCCCCTATCATTCATAATCATATTTCATTGACTAATTAATGACATTGACAAAATCATAGGCATTCTCACCAAGCAAATGACTTAAACACGACATGTTAATTTGTTTTTGATGGTAAAGACTGTAAGGTTTTTACATAAGAGTATACTACCTGGTTTCTTCCGACAACTAAAGACAAAATGTAGAATATAATGAAGCCAATTTACCTTGGTGAACATCGCCACGTTGGTTAATTCTATGTCTCTTGACAACTGTTTTTGTCTTGTTTTTCATTCCATTTACTATAATCCTTCGTTTTAGTAATCAATGTGTTGGGCCTCTTTCAGACCCCAAGAGTTCAGTTATGGGTTCCACTCGCTCAGATGGCTCTGCCACACACAAAGAACGCTTAAGATGGACACAGCAACTCCATGATCTCTTTGTGGAGGCTGTAAATAGGCTTGGGGGTGCAGATAGTAAGTCTTTGCATCACTAAGTTCTAACAATACTATGCATGATAACATGTGTAGTGCAATTTGTAGATTTCCCTTTTATTTTTATCGCGCAAAACTTCTTTATTTCATAGCAACGTTTAAAAACCGAATTGGACAATTCAACCGGTTGAATCGTGAATGGATCATATTTACGGTTTGATTATTTGAGCAATTCGATCGCGGTTATGCCCGTTTAAAAGTTGAACTATGATCCAGATGTCTTGTCGGTTCAATGGCTAGTTTGGTTTCTAAATCATTAGTTCAACGGAGGAATATCAAATGATCACTCATACCAACAAAGAGTGCTAAATAAATTAAGTGGTAGAGATGCTTGCAAAAAAAAAAATCTCTTGTCGATTAGTGTTTGCAATATTTACGATGATAGAACTTATGACCTTTTCCTTTTGTCTAAGAGACTTTCATATTTGAAGGGCGATTTCAAACTTCATTGATTTGAATAAAGATCATGATTGTTGAATAGGATTTGATGATTTGTGTTATGACCTCACCAAATCTATTTTAAAACGCAACTTGAAATATAGGTTGTGTGATTTTCATTCAACAATCAAAATTCATGAAAGCGTGAATGCATGACCGGAGTTCATTTCCCTATATATATATATATATATATATATATATATATATATATATATATATATATATATATATATATATATATATATATATATTTTCCTAGTCACATGACTCAATCCTTCAACTTCACTTGAGAAAATTTTAAAAGTAAGCTCTTTGATACTTGAACTAACAATTTGATTTGTCAAGCTTATTTATAATTGCATTATCCTTCTCTTTTTTTCTTTTATTTATAAATGATTTTGTGATATATCTATTTTGATATTTTTTTTTCATTGACTTTTATACATAGCTCGAAAGTATAATATGATTTAGTTGGAGCAGTAGCGTGCCACATAAGTGAAGGTTTATTTACATATAAAAGTTTATGAGATTATATGCATTTTCTATTTGAATATTGTTTGTCAGGGGCAACACCAAAAGGTATACTGAAAGGAATGAAGGCTATGGGGGTTTCAGAATTGAAAATATTACACGTCAAAAGCCACTTGCAGGTTCTTCCCCACCCATTTATATTGGTCATAAAATTTTGGATGAGTTTATCACATGATCTAAAGTATTAAGTATAAACACTTGTGCAAGTATCTGGAGTAGTTTATGAAAATAAATTATGATATGGTCATAAACCAAGTTAAAGTTTACTTTTATAAACTCTCTAAAATAGTTTACAAAAAATTTCATACAAAACATATGATTTTTTTATTATATAAACTTAAGCATTTATACGAATTACGAACATATTAAAAACTACAAGCTCAAACGTATTTAAAATAGTTTCTCAAAAAAGCTATAATCTCGTGTGCGAACCTTGTTAATCAAACACATTTCATTCAATCAAACATAATTTTTTTTTTGAGGAATAAACATACATAAATTTATTTATTAGTGTTTTTGCACATTTATACTTCCACCATATATCCATGTTGACTTATAAGAAGTCATGCCAAATAATTCCCTTGAAAATTGAAATACAAGTAACGTTCTAAATAATGACTAATATGCTCTCATCTTGGATGTGTTCAGAAATACAGGATCTCCAAATTGATTCCAGAATCCACCACAAGTAAGTTTTTGACTTAGCCAAGTAATAGTATTGATTAAATAATGATAATACCAAATTCAAGTGAAATTATAACTTGTTACTTAATTATTTATGAAGGAGGAAAAATTGAGAAGAGAAGCATATCAGATATACTGCCAAATTTCTGTTCTATATCGTAAGTCAAAAACTAATTAAACAATAATTTTCTTATCTCATTTTCAAACAACTTATATAATTATATTTTGCAAATGAACAGTGCTCTTCAGCTAAAAGAAGTCCTTCAAATGCAGGCAGAGGTGCAAAAACGCATGAGTGATAAAGTTGAGGTATTTTATAGTGTTTGAACCTATAAGGATGTAGTTATTAAAGTGTGATTTATCTAATTTTCTTTTTAGTAAACTTTCACACAAAAATTTAACAGTTTGTTGAAGGAAAATAATTTAAAAGTTTTAATATTATGGTTTTTTTTATCAAGTAAGTATATGATATTTTAATTTGTCAAGGAAAAACAAAACATATTACACTTTTTGCTTCTTTATCCAAATCTGTCTGCCACATTTACTATAAGTCTTTATAATTTTTAGGTCAAGAATTGTAGAAAGTTTTAAAGGGAATTAAAACAAAAAATATATATATATATTTATTTCTTATATAAGGTACTCTAACCAATGAAAAATGGAGAACATGTATAATTTCTTAGAGGAGAAAACAAGCATGGAGATAATCTCTAAAGTCAAAATTTTGTATTTATTTGGTTGGAAGGTTCAAAAAAGCTTGAAGCTGAAAATTGAAGCACAAGGAAAGTACCTAGACAGAATTGGACAAAGTAATCAAATCAGAACAATAACAAGAAAAGCTTGCAAGCCTTTTGTTGGTAAAGCAACACCTCTGCCCTCTCTTTCTGAGGAATCTGAATCCTTTAAAACACAATCCGAGGAAGAACATCGAACAGCGAAAAAGCAAAAGGTCACAAATGAAAATGTTTTTCCTATAGGTTTTGAACTAGGATCATCCACTACCTCAGAATTCAGCAACCAAACCTGGAACCTTTCTTGGAGTCAACTGGCTGAAGCAACATACCAATCACCTTTGGTGCCTAGTTTCTTATTATAGCTTTTGTATAATTAGAATAACTGTTTGCCCTAATAATAAGAGAGTCGATGATGATGTCCATCTTATATATACAATGTTTGCTTGATCTTTTTTTGGTCCTTCAAAGCAGTTTCATATGGACGGACATTTATAAGTTGGAGGACCTTGAAATGAACAATGTTCTGTATATATTGTTGGATGAAAATAAAAGGTTCAACAGAATCACACATCATATATGTATACTTTGATAGTAAGTAGTTGATTGCTTGCAACAAAGTTATTCTGATTTTAGTAGAGTATTGTTGGACGTTTTACTTTTGATAAGTATGGTTTGCTGCAAGGTTCTTGATTGATGATAGATTATCTAGGCTAATAACTAGTTAAAACTGCAATTTAAACATGATTATGAAGATGAAAACTATGGCAATGAAAATGTTTGTTAGTAAATTTTTAACCAAATATAAACCTAAGTCTAAGTAATTTATCACCTGAAAGGATAATTTAACCATAGCATAAATAGAGCTCATAAATGGTCCTAATTTGAAAGATAATTGATTACCTTTCTATCCATGATTAAGACCCAAAAAATCGATAATCAATATGTCATAATCAATTACAACTATCAAATAGAAAAATAAAAAGGCTTAAATATGCAAATAGGGTTCGTTTTGCTTTTGGTAAAAAAAAAAAATTTAAAAACAACCTTGCAAAATTTTCTGTCTTTTAAAAGTCTCTGGTCCCACTTAACAGTTGCTTTGGCATGATTTTGGTCACGTGGCAGTTGCTGACTGTACAATTTTTGCCACGTGGCGATGACGTGGCATGTCACATACTTAAAAACTTAAAAAAACATTTTATAAATAAAAAACAATTTAAAATTCTGAAAATAGAAATAAAAAAATCAGAAAAATATATTTAAAAATTTAAAAAGCTGAAAATAAATTTCCAAAAAAATACAGATTAATTAAATTTCAAAAACAAAAATTATATATTTGAAAATTTTGGAAAAATATCTGAATTTAAATTTAAAAATCCTAATAAATAAAAAAAAATTCTTAAAAATATTTTTTGAAATTAAAAATCTGAAAATAATTTTCAAAATCATAAAAAAAATTCCAAAAAAAAAATTTGATTATATAATTTTAAAAAACTAAAATTAAATTTTTTGAAAATTATATAATTTGAAATTTCGAAAAAAAAAATTTGAAAATTTTTTTTGAATAAATTATCTAAAATTAAAATTAAAAAATTTGAAAAAAAAATCTGAAAATTATATATTCAAAAATTTCCGAAAATTATAAATTTTCAGATTATATAATTTTTTAAAAAATTAATTTTCATATTTTAATTTTCAAATATTTATATTCATATTTTAAAAAACTATATAATTTTTGATTTTTTTTCATATTTAAAAAATTTAGTTTTTTTTAAACTATATAATCGGAAATTTTTTGGAACTTTTTTTTATGATTTTTTAATTTTATTTTCATATTTTTTAATTTTTAAAAATAATTTTCAGAATTTTAATGTTTTTTCAAATTTAATATTATGTGGCATGCCACGTCAGCGCCACGTGGCAAAAGTTGCACAGTCAGCAACTACCACGTGGGCGAAACCATGCCATCTCTCTTCAAAAGTGGGTCCAAAGACTTTTTTAAAAGACAGAAAATTTTGATAGAGTGTTTTTTTTTTAAAAAAAATTCCAAGGACCAAAAACAAAACCTATTTGCAGAGACTATTTGAATATTTAAGCCAAATAAAAATTAAGAATTACAATTTTTTCTATAGAAGTATATGTGTTGAATTTCAAGAGCGCGAGTGGGACCTCTCTAAACTGCATCTCTACAAGTCTGAAACAGTAGCCATCAACTTGTAAAACCAAATTTGGTAACCAAAATAAACACATCTCCACACATTTCTTAAACATTGGCAAATCATTGAAACCAGTGTGCACAAATCTAAACCACTGGCAAAAATAAAAGACCTCTTAAATTTATAACAGGTCTAAAATCATAAAGCTATAAAAAACAGTCGTAAGTCTAACTAAACTTATTTGGAGTATAATTAACGTTTCCTTGAGGAAAAATGTGAATATTGATTGTGATTAAGTTTTTCTATTTTCTACTATTGATTGTGGTTAGGTTTTTCTATTTGGGATTATTTATCTTGATCCCTTGATTCTTGATTTTTGTTTGGTTTCATTCAAAATCAATTTGAGCTTTGGCAAATGTCATTGTTTAGATATTGAGTATCTTTTATTCTTATTGTAGCATGATGCAACTACAAGTAATTTAGAATTATTCAATTATTTTTTGCTTACTGAATTATTTATTGGTCGTAAACTAGATATTGAGTATTTCTTTACCACTGTTGAAGATGCAACTACAACATTCACTTTGTTGAAATTTAAACACTCTCTGCCCTTCAACCACCCACCGTCACCACATCACTCTTCTCCCTCCTCTTTACTTGTTCAAAACTCGTAACACTTTCATACATATGCATCTAAAATAGTTGAAGTAAGATAAAGAAAACCTTATACGAGTGAATGTTGTCATTTATCCAGTTAAATATTAACATAATGTTGACAAAAGTAAGTTTTGGTGTTGTTTTATGTTTCTATAAGAAAAAGAGAAAATTGTATCGTAATTGTTGAGATCATATACTTTATAGAAACTTACTTTTGTGGTACGTTATAGCTTTACCACTGACCATATCATAATCTAGGAAGCCCTGACTCCATATATGAGTCAAATATAGAAAACCACCATCTGTTTCGCCACATTTTACATATTCTATCCTTGTTGAGATGCATCTAACCTTAAATGGGTTGTTGTGGACGAACCACGTGGAGTAGATATAATTATGACATATACGATTATCATTTAAAATAAAGATTACGATTCTAGCCGATACGACGTAGTTGATTGCATCTAGAGAGAGGAAAGATGTGACGAAAGGGATAAGAAGAGGAAAAAAAATGTTTAAGGTCAAACACATGTTTTCGAGTCGTGTAGCACAGGTAACATTAAAAATAACGAATGTGTTGAGATGAGATCTCTCTGTTCTAAAAAATTTGAGTGATTTTCATCTTGTCCTTTAAAAAAAGAGATGTGGGTGAGCGAATGTTATATTGAAAATCTTGGTTCCATTTCTTAATCCTAATATGAAAAGAAAACCAAAAATAGTCGTCGGAATGTTAAACCTGAGTTATTTTTGAGTCGTCGTGTAGCACATGTAACATTGAAAGAACGAAGATGTTGAGAGGAGATCTCTCTGTTTTGAAGAATCAAATGATTTTCATGTTGTCCTTTAAAAAAAAGATAGTGACTAACCTATAATTTTGTTATTTCATCTTTCTGCTATGACTTCTTTCAAAGAGGATTTTATTAAAAAAAGTATTCAGATGAAAAATTGTTTTAAATAGCTTCTAATAAAAAAAATATTTTAAATATTTTATTATTTTGTTACAACTTTTTTTGGATAATAAAATTTTAGTTTTCCAAAATACATTCAAACGGATTTATAATTGTTTAGTATTTCTTATTTTTTTAAATAGAGAATGTTTAAGCTTTTTTATAAGTCTATTTAGCTTAAAAGGGTAGGCCACATGTCATTTAAAAAGCCTTTTAGGCCTATTAGGCCAGCCTATTTAAGTAAATATGGATAATATTATTTATTATTATATTATATTTTGTACTTTGAATTAAAATAAAAATTTGTTAACTTTTTCAGTAATTTAAGCTTATTAGTATACATTAATTTTTTGCATATTTATATTTATTATTATAAACTATAATTGAAATATATATGATACAATATATAGTCAAATTCCCTAAAAACTCATGTTGATTATCAAAAAAAAGTTTAATCTAATTGATCTACCAGTTTGCTAGTTTATTAAAACTTAGATCACATTGCTTATTTAAAGATGTTCACATGAAAAAGACTTTTAAACAAACTAGCAGACCGTATCAGAATTTCAGAAGGTCAAACCTAGGCCTAAAAATTAAGCCTATGACAGGTCACATGTCAGACTTAGGCCTTAAAAAATTTGGCAGGACAGACTTAGGTCTTGCAAAGCTTAACTCGGCCTAGCCTATTTCCACCCCTAGACATAATTGATTCTAGAGGTGTAGAATTGATTTAATATGTTTGATGGCTTTCAAATAGAATTGATTTTGCCTTTAATGTTGTGATATTTTTCGTCTAATTTCAAAATGTTAACTGATGCACTTTATAATTCTTTAATGAAATAATTGAACGTTACAAAATTTTATACAATAATTTAAAAACAATAAGTTATTTGATAGATAATAGATACAAAATATATAAATGTAATAGAGGTTAAAAATTACAATCACTTTGTATTTCTAAAATATATAATATTCATTCGCACGTGAGATGCATGACACAAAAGTCATATTTAATACGTGAAGAATGAAAGAGATATGAATATTTTACAAAATATATTTGCGGTTCAAGCATTTTTTTTTTGTTACAATGGTTCACGCATATAATTGGTGGTTTTTTTAGAGGTAGTTGAAAGTGTTGTTTATGATTGAAATGCATCATGTTTAATTCATGAGAACGAGAGAAAATCAATTGTGTGTGATGCATCTAATATTCAAAATTAATTTTTTAATTTAAATTAAGGATACATTAATTGTGTTTTTATCTTTTTTTAACTAATAAAACATGCATTCACCAAGATCTTTGTTAATTGATTCAAAAAGTTGTGAATCAATTTACAACATTAGATATTGTATTGACTAATTTCATACATTATTTTATTGGGACTATGACTTTGTCAGTTTTGAGAAAAAATAATTTGTGGTGTTATTTTTTGTTATTTATCATAATGCTTCTTAAATTTATTTGTATAATATTCAATGATGTGTCTTTCTCTATTTTCGCTGGTTATACATGTAGTTAGTCCTACTAAAGCCATTATCACTATTGCAGAACAGAGTTTTCACAACATTTGAAAATGAGTTTTCACATCGGGTGGCAGCAGATGTAAGGTGACATGATGTTGTATGTCCACAACTTTTCACATCGAGTATGCACCTGATGTGATAAGTACTTTTCCACACCTGTTTATGCCCCCCCTGATGTGAAATCCTTCTTTTTTTTTCAAATATGAACATGTATTTCACATCCATGGATACAAATCCCCGATGTGAAATCAACAAATTTCACATCTGATTTAATCTCAACTGGTGTGAAACACTTTTTTTTTTAAACAAAATCCTACTTTTCTATCTGCATTTGGGAATATTCCATAATTTTTATCAACTCAAATAAGATATTGATTAAATCAGATAGTAAACACATAAAACCAATACAAATCTTAACAGATTCAGTACAAAATCAAAGCAACTAGTAACTATAAGCACCGAAAATATCGGCAAATATCATAATTCTGAAATTCATGTATTCTACTTCTACAGTTCCAATCTCTACAACATAATCAGCAGGTACAACCTGATTTCCATTAACATGTTGGGAAACCAAATAGGAACTATTTTTCCTCTTTTGACATTCTTTGATATCTTCATTAGCACTGTTAACAAGAGGCTTGGTCATACACGCCTTACAAAGCCCTTGCTCTTCCTCGCAGTTGCAGGAATAGTATTGAGATCTTTAAGTTCCGTCTCTGACATCCCTGCCAACTATAGTCTGAAATCAAAAAGGAAGACAGCCAATCAAACTCAACACTAGGGGCTACTAAAACCACCATTTATTTAACTTCTAAAAAAACAAGTACAATGACAAAAAACATGAATTTAAAAAATAAAACAAAACTCTTAAGTCAAGATCTGCACTCAACAACAAAGACCATATCTCTCCAAATTACAATTACAAGACATTGCTCTTATTTACCGGTTCTAATTTGAGTTATGACAAACACAGGCACGCATATATACTGGATTTACAATAAAATCAATTACTGCAAAAGCCAATTCCATTTAACATTGAGCCTCCAATTCAAAACAATCTTAAGTCAAGATTTGAACTCAACAACAAAGAAACAATCCCAAATATAATTTTTACAAGCAACAAAACAAAACAAAAAATACTCTACTCACTCATGATTTTTTATATCTCACCAAATCACAATTATACTATCATTGCTCTTATTTCCTAGTTCTAAATCTTAGATATCGCAAACATAAATATATATTAAACTTCCAATATAATCAATAATTGTAAAAGCCAATTCCAATCTTAGAATTGAACTTCCACTTCAAACACAACACTAGAACCAATACACTTCAAATCACTGCACACAACTCTCAAGCAACAAAAATAATGAAGCAAAATCACAAGCATTATTACACATGATCAACATGATTTCAACTAAAAAAAAATCAAAGTGATTCAATCACAAAGTAAAGAGTCCGGTTATTAACAAAGTGATTCTCAATTTAGATATTTTATAAATAATACTCCCTCCGTCCCAAATTGTATGACGTTTTGGGCATTTCACACGTATTAAGAAATATAATTAATTTTGTATGGGAAAGAGATATTATAAGTTGTTTTACAAAATTGTCCTTAATAAATGGTATGGAAAAGATAAATTAAAGAATTGAAAAAATATAGAGTAATAAATAGTTAAGGATATAATAGGAAAAATAACATTAATGTTTCATTGGTATTGTAAAGCGACATATAATTTGGGACAAATTTTTTTTCCAAAGCGACATACAATTTGGGACGGAGGGAGTATTAATATTTTATTTAATTATAATAAATTAAATTAATAAGTGTGTAGCAGTGTCGGTGTCCAAAGTTTTTTACATTAACAGTGTTGATGTGTCCGTGTCCTTGTCGTGTCAGGTGACCATGTCGGAGTTCTGCTTCATAGCATATAACAGATGATGATGAAACAATTGACAATATTGCTATTACATTCAAATTTTAAAATATAGCAATCATGATGGTTCCATACCTTTAGTGAAGGTTCCTCCAAATTGCCATTTCAACATTTTCCATGATCATTTTCTGCATCTATGCTACATCAAATGTGTAAAAGTGAGTGATAGTAGGCCAAAATTCTTTAGTATTACTTTTTTTTTTTCTGAAGAATTCTTTAGTATTACTTTGATAGTTCGTATAAGAGGAAAATGAATCTTAACATTGTACTGGACAATGTAGTTCTCAAATGTGATTTGCGGATCAATAATATTAGCCTAAGTTAGTCTAACACATTATACATTATTGCAAGATGTTAATTAAACATAAATATGTAGTATAACCTCATCTGGTTAGTGTGCGAAATCTGCTCTAAAGTAGAATCTCTATTGACCTCATGTGTCTTGTTTAGGAGTCTTGTAGTGGTAGCTTTTGGTTTTTCAAAGCCACAACAATAACCTGCATCAAACAATAATGATTAATTGATTTACTGCTCATTAATCAATGAATGACTTAAGATTATTAGATAATAATTACAAAGACCTGAACAATGCACAAAATGGGGCTTTCATCAGGAATTTGATACAGTAGAATCATTCACCAAGAGCATATGACAATTAGTAACTAGATAAAAATACTTGACATGATTTTTTTTCTTTTATTAACAAAAAAGGCAGTAGCATATGATATACATACTTTTCAAGATATATATGTACTTATTTGAATAAGAGATCATTTTGTTAAGTTATCTAATACAATTAGTGAAAAAACAATGGTTAACATAAGCAACAATAGTTGACACAAAATATGGAAAAGAATATTAGTGAAAAAAGAAGCTTTAATAAAAGGGAACTAAAGTCATTTTAATACCTTTTGGCTCGGCCTCGACAACTTGTGCTTGAACCTCCTGCTTTGGATCTGAAACAGTCAAATAGAAATCCTTCATATGGTACTCTCAAACGCAAAATCACACAAAATCATGTTTAAAATGGCTAATAAAATGGCACCAGATGATTCAACAGTTTGTATGAGGTACCTCATTTGTCCGGATATTCCCAGATTAATTTTTCACTCTCCATAATATCCACTCACCCAAACACACAAACAAAATGGCACCAAATGATACACACAAGTACCCATAACATCCCAAAAAAAAAAACCAAAACAAGGACCAAATATTAAAGCACTAAAACAGCCACTACATTTGCAAAAATAACACCCAAACAACCACGTGACATGAACAGAACTTGCTTCTATAATATATCAAAAACCAGCCCCAAATTGCTCAAAAAATATTTAATATATCTAAGTAACCATGATCAAACTACCTCCTAATTAAGAAGCAATGTAATGTCTCCAAATTCATACTACCATCAAGGATAAAAAAGCTTATGATGAGACAATAGCTACTTGAATTGTTTTTCCACAGAACAATAACAATAGATGCAAACATACCCAAACATCAATTCAATCCCAAAGATCCCAGTGTAACACAAAATTCACAAAATTTTGTGACTAAATCAGAACCAACAAAAAAACATAAAATAAAAAACAAATGAAACGTAAAAGGGTTTCAAGAGAGAAAGCGTAAATTAAAAATAGGAATTGAGAAAAGTACATATCATCCGACTTTTGCACCTTTAGAATGAGATTGAGAGAAGATCGATGATTTGGGGCTTTCGAGAGATAAACGAGAGAGCCCGAGAAGGAGGAGGAATAGTCATGACAAACGCTGAAATTACTGAAATCACAGAAGCCATTGTCTTTGTTGTTGTCGATGGCTTCTTCTTCGAAGAATTGAACTGGCCGGCGGTGAAGCACTACAGATCTTGTGTTTTGCTCCGACGAAAGGAAGGGAACTCAATCGATTGAGGGTTTAGAAACTCCAGTTGAAGGATATTGTGGGGAAGAAGGTGGAATGAAACTCTGTTGAAGGATATTGGTGGTGATGGGTGGTGGAACAGATTTCGGATTGAAAAAGGAGAATTTAGGGTTTTGGTGGGTGAAGAAGATCTATCTAGAATGAAAGAAAAGAATGTGGGACTGAAAAGAATGAAAAACGCGAGAGAGAAATTGGGATTTGTTTATTTTATTTTTTTGCTTTCCCCCTCAGGTAACTGTATCCACCGATGGGAAAAATGTTTGATGTAAAGTTTACTAATATTACGAAATTGCCACCGCATTTATCTTTCCCCTCAAGCATTAGTTCCACCGATGGGAAAACTCTTCAACATCTATTTTTTCCCTCAGGCATTTTCCTCATCTGATGTACATATAGTCCTACTAGAGCTATTAAACATTAAATAATTTATCTTTTTTTAAAAAAATAAAAAATTTACAACTTCAATTGTTGTCTTCATTATGACACCCCAAATATTTTTTATTCTTAAGGTCGGCCATGTATCCCTCCATGCATGCTTACACAATATCTTAGATAAAATTTTAATGAAGACATTTTTAGTTTATTGAGTTTACATTAAGGTTCTTGTTTTATGATCTATGTTAATAACTTGTAAAAAAACTGTAACTGAAAAATGATTTTATTAATGATATATGCTAATAACTAGTTAAATACTGTAACTGAAAAATGATTTTAAAAATGAAAATCAAGGAAATGAATGTTTTGGTAAATTTTCGAAAACTAGAACTAATATAAGCCTAACTCTGAATAATTGATCAACTAAAAGGACATTTAATCATTCCATACATATAACTCATAAAATTGGTCCTAGTCCATTACTTTTCTACTGGTCAATTACTTTGAGTTGGTTTGAATGACTACTTTTCTACTACTAGTGATTAATACCAAATATAAAATTAAAAATAGAATTTTGAAAACCTAGAATATTTTCTAGACACCTCATTTGAGGATTTTTTTTTTAACTAACATTTCGAATGCTAGAGGAGTTGCTCCAAGAGGTGTTTGAGCCGACAATGGCAACTCAAGGTTACAATTATTACTAAATTAAGCGAGATTTTACCTATATGTATTTACCAAACATTATTTTTGGAATTTCAAGAACACTAGTTTTAGCTCTCTGGACTGCATAGAGTGAAGAAATTGATAAGAACAATAAAGCGTATAGCACTAGTCATTTGTTCTACAATAGACAACGTTTTTGAATTTACAGTCTTCTTCAATAAAAGGAGAATACAGACAAAAACTTAAGGAATATGAAGAAGAAGAAGAAGAAGAAACTTAGGGATCGTTCACTTCCCTTTGTTTTTGGCCTGTTTGTTTTGACGTTTCAAAATCACGAATGTGGCTTTCCACCATGAAAGCAAACACATCTTGTTTTCACTTTCACTTCAACACTAATAAGCATAACGAAATATAGATCCAACAATTTTCTCACCGTTTTCTTTTAGAATTTTCGAAAAGTGATATAGCATTTTCATAAATTTTGAAAATGTCAAATTTGTATGAAGTACTTCTCATAATGAAATAAAATTCCTAGGTAAAAGCATTGACAATATCTAGATGATATTGCATCCAATATGGAGTCCCTCATTGGTAAGTGTGATGATGCACGGTTTTGGAATAGGCACTTGACACAAATAAACATCAATTGTCTAAACAAGTTGCTATCGAGGTCCAAGTTATGTTATTAAATTTCTTGAATTTTTTTTTATTTGGGTTCATAGAACTCTCAATGTCATTTATGCAAATCTTGCAGTTCACTGGGAAGGGAACGCCTCATACACAAAATTGTATCCTCCGGCCAGAGCTAAACATGTACTCCCTCCATCCCAAAATATAAGCAAAAATTGGTCAACAAACGTTAATGTATTTGGTTCAAAATTTGTATCAAATACATCAACTTATGTTGACTCATTTTTGCTTATATTTTGGGACGGAGTAGTAAATACTTAAATAAAATTTCAACTGTATAAAACTATAGATTAAAGGTATCAGGTAAATTGCCGTTCTAATGATACAAAACACAACGCAATAAAATTGAACTATACATAGAAAAGAGTAAGACCCGAAGGTAACTTAACGTAAGAATACAACAAAATTTCATAATCGTCTTTATTAAAATTCATGATCTCCTTAATTTTATGTGCATAATGGTCATTTTGCAAAGTTTAATTTATTTGTTTTTTTTAAAAAATGATTACGGAGAATGTTCATCACAAGTGTAAACAATTTTCACGGATAACTATGAAACTACTTTATTTGTTTTTTAAAAAATTAATTACGGATAATGTTATATCTACTAACATCTACTAACAATATAAAAATCAAAGTACAACAAAATTTCATAATCGTCCTTGTTAAAATTCATGATCTCATTAATGTCAATATTTTGAAAATAGTCACGAGTTTTCAAAATTTTATCATATCTACTATCACATATCGGTACAAAAAAAATTTCTTCTGCATGTATAAGCATATAAAATCTTGAACGAGTGCGGTTTAAATATTTAACGGTGTTTTAAATATAACATAAAAATATATTTAATAGGCACACTACATTAATGTAGATTTTTTGAAAATAGTCATGAGTTTCCAAAATTTTATCACATTGAATTTTTCATATATCTATAAAAAAAATTGTTTCTGCAAATATAAACATTTAAAATCTACAACAGGAGCGGTATAAACGTTGAATAGTATTTTGTATATAAAATAAAAATTTATTTAATAGACACACTACATTAATGTCGATATTTTGAAAATAGTCATGAGTTTTTAAAATTTTATCATATCGACTTTCTCATATATGGATATAAAAATTTGTTTCTACATATATAAACATTTAAAATCTGCAACGGGAGCGGTGCAAACATTGAACTGTGTTTTGCATATAAAATAAAATTTAATCAATAGAAACACTACATTAATGTTGATATTTTAAAAATAGTCACAAGTTTTTAAAATTTTATCATATCAACTAATTACATATCGGTACCAAAAAAATTTCTTATGTATATATAAGCATATAAAATCTTGAACAAGTGCGGTTTAAATATTTAACAGTGTTTTAAATATAACATAAAAATATATTTAATAGACACACTACATTAATGTTGCTTTTTTGAAAATAGTCATGAGTTTTCAAAATTTTATCACATTGACTTTCTCATATATTTATATAAAAATTTGTTTCTGCAGATATAAATATTTAAAATCTACAACAGGAGCAGTGCAAACGTTAAACAATGTTTTGCATATAAAATAAAATTTATTTAATAGACACATTACATTAATAATGATATTTTGAAAATAGTCATGCGTTTCCAAAATTTTATCATATTGACTTTCTCATAGATGTATATAAAAAATTGTTTATGTAGATATAAACATTTAAAATCTGTAACTGGAGCGGTGCAAACATTGAACTGTGTTTTGCTTATAAAATAAAATTTAATCAATAGAAACACTACATTAATTTTAATTTTGAAAATAGTCATGAGTTTTTAAAATTTTATCATATCGACTTTCTCATATATGTATATAAAAATTTGTTTATGCAGATATAATTACATAAAATCTGCAATGCGGTGCAAACATTAAACAGTATTTTGCATATAAAATAAAAAGTTATTTAAAAGGATCACTACATTAATTTTGATTTTGAAAATAGTCACGAGTTTTCAAATTTTTATGTGCATAAAAAATTGTTTTTGCATATATAAGCAAATAAAATCTATAACAGGTGTGACTTAACTATTTAACAATTTTTTTATATAAAAAAAAAATTAATAAAACGTTATATTATTATTTATAATTTTCATTTAATATCTATAAGCATTCTACAATATTAACAATACGAACATAGCAGAATATAATATACCATACACCTGATGTAAAATCGAAGAAATAATGTTACTCAGTAAGTCAAAGCGACATCGGTATGGATAGAATAGTACCTGCCTTTCCATCAAGAGAATAAATATGATAGATACTTGGTAATCAAATATTTTTTCAAAGCAGACTATTATTTTAAGGACTACATGCATGTCAGTCCCTACCTCTATCTATTTCAAACTTGCAAAGCTCATCTTAGCAGAGCCTATGATAATAGGTATAGGTATATCCACACAAATAAGAGCAGAACTCCTTGGTCATATCATGGTTCTTGAGTTACCAGATAAGGAACAATGAAAAAAATAGCAATAATCTCAAACTAAGAAAACAGAATAATCAGAGTCCAAATCAGAATAAAGAATAAGAAAAGAAAAATCATTCAAAATTCACTGAGCATGTCTTTGCAGCGACCCTACCAATAGTTGGATGGAAAAAGTTGACAGTAAACAACAAGATCTCATTTTTAGAATAGAATCAGGATTATAATAATTATTATATAGCATACCCAAATGCATTGTACCCCAACTTAGATGCCCTGCAACAAATGCTTACCAATAGAATGGCCTCAGAATTGGACTCGGCTCAGATTCCAACAGCTGCTAGGAACAGAATACTCGTCCCACGAAAAAGGAAGAAAAAAAAAAGGTTAAATTTTTGTATATAGAGTAGAGTATACCTATGTTGCAAAAGTTTTCTATCAATTACAGAATCTACGAGTAACATCCTATAACATCAAGCAATCACTTCTCTTTTAAAAAAGGCAATTGATTTAATTAAATCCATGCATACGGGTATTTGAAAAATTGGAAACCATGCATATGGTATTTGAATAAAAGGAAAACATGACATCAAGCACGCAAAATTAGCACAAACATGAAGCACACAGAAAACCCAAAAAATAATCAATCCTAAACAGTTATAAATCCTTGTAAATGTATCCTTGAAAACTGGAAAATAATCCAGAAACCACAGATTTTAATGCTCTCAAAGAACAGCTATTAATCAATTTTTCTCAAACTGCAAATTTGATCCACAAAGCACATACAACTGTAGGCCAAAATACAGAAAAGAGAATACCAGCACATATATTAAGAGAAACAGAAACAGTTTGAAAAGGAGAATAACTAATTGGAGAATAGACAGTAACGATTATTTCTTCAAGCGCTGAAGAATTCCAAACATTGATCGACATTGCATACTTACAAAATATGCACCACCTCGGTTTCTGATAGATTAATGAGTGGGAAAAAACTGAAGTGGTTGACGAGTTTTGATTACCAAAGCAATTGATTAAAACATAAAAACCATTAGGAAGAACAAAGTGGCCAAGTGGAATGAAGAAGAGGCAAAGTAAGCTTAACTTTCTGTGCGTGTTTTTTACAATTTTGCCTTTACTTTGGGACAGGAAAATGCTGCAGCAGTAAATCAGTATTCTCCTGGATGGGTTCCATGCCAAATGAAAACTATCCAAACCAAATTCAAGAAAATAACCGCTTAGGGATGGTCACTATTCTATCTATGGGTGTTCCCTCATACCAAATGAAAAATATCAAAACCAAATTCAAGAAAATAACCACTAAGCAAACTCAAGAATCCAAACAACATACCAATCCAATCATTTTTAATTGGGAGTAACCATATGCAATTAAGTAAAAATCAAGAGGGTTAGATGGCAAAAGTCTAATTCTAAAAATACAGAAGTTGCAAGCAAAAGAAAAGAGTCAAAGGAAAGGAGACCATGGATCAAACTAGTATACAAGTTCCATCATAACTCCACAATGTAGAGTAGTCTACATGACATATACCAACAACAATTCAACTATTCATAATTGTCATATATTCAAATTTCAAAACTAACCATTGGTAAAGATGCTACAATCATTTTTTCGACAGAAAGATGCTATAGTCCTGGTAAATCAATGTTTACTATCCTCAGCTGCCTTCTCCTCCTTCCCAAGTACAATAACCACTTTCTTCAAGATGTATTCCATTGGTTGGTGAGAGTTCTCCACTGCCTTTGAGACTGCTTGCCATTTCTCTCCGTGTTTTGGTTCAGCAGCAACACATCTCTTCAATACATCCTTCTGGTTCTCCTCAGTTCCATGCTGTAGTTCAAATTTGTATAACAAAGCCCAAAAATCACCAATGTCAGGAGCAAGTGTCACAGCCTTATTCAGCCAATTCCTGGCTTTGTCCACCTTCCTATCAATCCAGAATAATTTGGCCACAGCAGCTATAACATGGGGATCATGCTCACATTTCTTTAGGGCATCCATACTCTTGCTTTTACGTTGGGGACGAGGTGCCATCTCAATTGAAGCTGCCCATAGAATGCCACTGTTGGGACACTCCTGCAATGCTTTTGCCATCAAAATATCAGCTTCTTTCTTATTACCATGCTTTAATTCCGCTCTAACAGCTGCTAGCCAGAGTTCAGGGTTTTGAGGATTCTTCTTTCGAGCCATTGTGAGATCTGCACGAGCTTTACTCAGCCCACTCATCTCCTCTTCGAGATTAGCAAGAGAGAGCCAAAGGGGTACAGAATTAGGACAGCTTTTCAGTCCAAAATCATAGACCTTCTTAGCTTCCATCTTGTGAGAATGCTGCTTCTCAGTCTGATCCTGCTGCTTTGCAGCCTCAGCAAGACGTTCCTCAAGCTGGCCAAGCATCAACCACAATTTAAAGAATGAAGGGAATTGCTTAAGTCCTTCATTTAGCAATTTCCTTTCCTCTTCAATGTTTCCGAGTTCTCTCTCTACAATAGCTGATTTCATCCAAACTCTCTCAGTACCTCCTCTCTCTCGCTGCTTTAGCCAACAACATTCTAGCTCTTTCCGGTTCATGATTTTCAAACTCTAGTTTAAAAGCCGCAAGCCATATTTCCTCTGAATTGGGAATAGCAGCGTAAGCTTCTTGGAGAATTGCACGGGCGGCAGGCACATCTCCAGCAAGCCACTTCTCCTTGGCACCCATAAGCCAAAGAACTTCAGCCTGTGGTCTGTAGGTAACTGCTTTGCGAAGTAATGAATCAAGAGTTTCCCTGGTACCATGACTCCGTTCAAGTTGTGCTGCTTTGATCCATATGCTCTTCTTAGTTAAGAAGACACTTAAGGCATGATCATATATAGCTCTAGCAGTCTCAATAGAACCTCTTTTCTTGCATTCCTCGGCATCGGCTACCCATGTCCTCTTCCTATCTTCTTTTTCAACTCCAATTCCAATTGTATATTTGATTATTGCTCGGCATGTTGCAACAGAACCAGCTCGTTCTGCCGCCTCAGCTTCCTTCATCCAAGCTTCTCTATCGATCACCACATTTCCATTTTGCAAAGCCCTTATACCCCTATTAATAATCATTTCAACCTTGTTTATCTTTGTCCCATCTTCCAACGTAATAAACTCTGTAGCCCCCCCATTAGCTTCTTCTAACTTGGCGGCCGTTATCCATATTGCCGGCTCCTTGGGCAGCCCCACTCTTGCCCTATTGAGAACCTTCTTAGCATTGTCATAAGTTTCCAACCTAGCAAGCGCAAGCCACAATTCTACATGCAATGGACAACATTCCACGGCTCTGTGAAGTAAAAGTCTAGCATCTTCTTCATTTGCAAGCTCCACAACAGCCTTCCACAACCTAACGGAATCAGGAATGTGCTCCAGCCCTTTCCTCAACACCCTACTTCTATTCATATCATCGTTTTCCAATTTCGAAGCCTGCATCCACAACTTAACAGAAGTGGGAATCGACTTAACACCTCGAGCTATCACAGCCTTCGCATCATCAGGATTTGCCAATCTACAAGCCTCCAACCACACATCTTCATTCTTGGGACATTCTTCACACCCTTTCTGTATCAACTGCCTAGCTGCCTGAAGCTTACCCGCCAACTCCTCCAACCTCGCAGCAGCAATCCAACCAGGAGGATGTTTCGGATTTGTCTGAGTAACACTCTTCAACAACAACCTAGCCTTCTTAAAATCAGAAATCTCAGCATCACTAGTAATTTTCATACTATTCAAAACAGTAAGATACCCCTTCGGATCAACATTAGTCATCCCAGAAACCGAATCCGACAACCTATCCAATTTCAACGACAAAACAGTCCCTCTTCCCCTCACCAACAGCAGTCAAATCAGTAACCGGCGTCTGTGACCACGGGGTCTCAGTCCCATTCGCCGAAGCAGCCCTACTCTTCGGATCCAACGCAGTCACATGCTCTTGCTCCTGCCTAGCTTTCTCAAGAAGCGTATCAGGCACCGGAACAAAACTCTCAAACCTCTTCTTCTTATTCTTCGAAGAATAACCACCACTCTCAAACTTCTCCAAACTCTGCCAATCATCAGTAGACAAAGTATACAATTTCCTTTTCAAATCAGCAAACTGCTCAGTAATCTTCGGATTCGAAGCTCTATACTTCTCAATCTCCTCCTTCAACCTCGCCTCTCTACGATCCTTCCTCCTCGAATCCATCCTCTTATCAATCCCTTCCCAAACAGCATCAGCTTCTCTATCGTCCTCATCATACTCAGCAGAAGCAAACAACCCAACATCATTCCCTTCAAATTCATCAAATTTCTGATTCTCATCATACCCCTTATCCTCCCCTTCATCATCTTCCTCAGGAACATCCTCCCTACCTTTCCCTCTCCCACTAGGTGCCGCACCAGCTGGCGCGGCCCCCGGTGCTGATCTATCAGGAAGATCCGGCGCAGCACGCGCCGGACCAATATCAGACCGGGTAGTAAATCCGGTCGCACCACGACCAAGTCCGGCTACATAATTAGCAGGCGGTTTGGAATTGAGAAAATCGAAACGAGGCGGTTTGGGAACGGCGGGTGGTTGAGTTCCGCCGTAAAAGGGGACGTGTAGGGTTAGGGTTGAGTAATTTCCAACGCCGAGATTTGAGATAAGGGTTGAATCGTTTTCGCCGAGTAATTTGAGACTCTGTGAAAGGAATAATCGTTGCTGTGAAATTGGAATTCCGTGGAAATTTTCGATTTCGGTTTTGAGATTGTGGAGAGTGGTGGTGTTAGGATTTATGTCGAGGGAGATGATTTTTCCGGTGGGTGGAACGATGAATACCATGGTTTTTGGTGATTGTGAATTAACGTCGCTAGGTTTCGTTTTTGTTTGATGAAGATCAAGAATATAAGATACGCGTGAAAACCGACTTAGGAAATTTGGTTTACTTTCATATTTTTTTTTTGTGGAGAAACATGGGCTTGGATAGATAGTTAAATGGGCTTGGGCTTTTTTTTATTACAAATGGACTAAGGCCTAAACTATAAAATAAAAAGGGAAAATTACTCTTTAGGCATCCACCATTTGCTGCCATAAACTTATGAAAATATCTCCGGCAGCATTAATTCATTGGTCTGTGGTAGCTAACTGCCATCTAGAAATGGTAGTTAACTTTTGTTGACATCAGTAGTTAACTATCAGTTCTAAAGATAAATGAAGTTTGTTGTGTTTGAAAGCATAAACAGTAGAGATGTCAAAAATGGGTCAGACTAATGGGTCAGTCCATTAGCCCATATTTTGGATCGGGCCTCAAAATAACTAGTCCAAATGTACTCGGTCTTTTTGGCCTTAAGCCATTTGAGCCATTGAAAGATGAAAATTGCTCTTCTCCAAAAGGCAAATGTTCCCTCTCATACGAAAGTACCCAAAATACCCCTCCTGTGACATACCAGCGTGACTTAAGTCACGTTGCACTCGGTTATAAAAACAGAAAGCCAAAAACACATAAATCATTGTGTTCTATACATCCAAGTGCGAATTTTCTCCCTCAAAAGTGCGATTTCAACCATTCTTGAGTCAATCAACGTCAATTTCTACCTCAAAATCATGTAAGTGTTTATTATCATATTGCATTGGCTTTTTATGGTTTAAATTATGGTTTTTTTTTTGGGAAATTTAACATTTTTAGGTTTTTAGAAATTTGGTTTGCATGTTAGTTTTTAGGATTGTTAATGATGAATTAAGTTAGGAATTGTAGTTTAGATGTTGTTTAAAGTAAGTTTGACTCCAATGTGATAGTTTAAGGTTTAGAAATTGTTAGAATTTATGTTGATTGAATGTTGCACTCTAGGTGTTTGATAAAATGTCTAAATGAATATTTGTTTGATTTTTGCATTGTTAATGATGAAATTAGTTAGAAATTGGATTGTTAATATTGATTATAGTGAGTTTGAGTGCAATGTGGTAGTTTAGAGATTGAATTGTTGACGTGGATTAGTTAGAAATGACACAATGTCCCTATGAAAAAAATTCATTGATTTTTTGCATTGTTTTATGTAGTGTAGATATGTCTGAGAGACCGGACAGGCTAAGAGGAGACATGGAGACCATGACCAGCAGTGCACGGGCCGAAAAGGCGGCTTGTGCGCTCTACTACTCGAAGGAGACATGGTGTTAGGAGACAAGCCGGATGTAGGGACATTGTTCCAGACGGGTGCGTCCCAGATAGTGGACCCCATGCAGCATCAGCAGCCTCAGTACGAGCAGGCGACTCAGCAGCAGGAGGGTGAGGCCCAGCAGCAGGCTCAGGAGGAGGTCGTGCCTGTAGAGTTTTCATGGGGGACCTACTAATTTGACGCTTCTACCGAATTTCGGTAAACATGTGGCATGTCAACTTTGGAGCGATGTCAAAGTAAGTATAATTGTTTAATTTTATTTAATTACGCGTCAATTTAATAGTTATTTTATTTTAATTTTACAATTTAATTGTTATGTTAAAATATTTAATGTTTATTTTAATTATTTTTTTACGATTAAATTGTTATGTATTTTTTAGTTATTCAAATGTTTATATTTTTAACGGTTTGTTGTTTGTTTAATTTTTTGTATTTTAGTTTCAGAGGACGCATAAGGTGACTGTTGTCTCGCACGGGAAGAAGATTGGGAACTTGACACTCCTGACACATGAACATGTCTGGTTCTGGTAGCGGGTGGAGGCATCCGGTCTTGCACCCCTCCTTCATATTGGGTACGAGAACATCAGCTCTGCCTTCATCACCAGCCTTCTCAAAGAGATGGCATGAGGAGACTAGCAGCTTCCATCTCCCCGTTGGGGAGATGACCGTCACACTAGATGATGTGGCGTATCTTCTACGCATCCCCATCGTTGGGAGGCTCATGGCTGACTGACGATGTAGGATATGAGAGGGGTATGGAGTCTGCTGGAGGATCTGGGTATGACGGAGGAGGAGGTTGAGGAGGAGACCAAAAAGTAATGGGGTGGATATATTAGTATAACTACCCAGAGGAGACAGTATGACACACTCTTGCATAGGTGCAATGAGTTGAAGCATCCTGCTATTGATGATGAGGAGGAGGAGGAGCAGGTGACGGTTAGGACGCAGTGCATTAGGACGTTTTTGTTGTACTTGGTTTGCATCACCATTTTTGCCAACAAGAACAGCATAAGCGTTCAGCTGCTGTGGTTGGAAAATGCTTGAGGATTTGGACACGATGCACGAGTGAGTCTGGGGCGAGATGGCACTTGCTTGGCTCTACCACCAGCTTTCTCTTGCTACGAACCCGGACATTAGCGCTTGTGGCAGTTACATGACTCTGCTTGAAGTAGTATTTTTCTCTTTTCTATAACATTATAAATGACTTACGATATTATTATGTATGTTTATGTGTTTGTGACGCTGAAATATTTGTTTGTAGGGATGGATATTAGAGCACTTCAAGAAGATCTTTCCGAGGAGGCTGAATTTGGACTACCATCGTGCTTCCCCGCTTGTTGTTAGATGTAGACAGCCCCAGGGGCCATGCTGATACTGCATGCTATTGTGGCTTCATTGATCTGATGGTCAATGCTAATGTGATCTGAAGGTCGTACGAGGACTGGTGGGACATCACGCCTTTCCACAACATTTGTTGGTACTCCGGTTGGATCATGGCCATCAAGACGACAATGTGCCTTCACTTGCCGGAGTGGGTTCTCAGGCAATATGGACATGTGCGGACCGCCCCCAGATCTTCTACTGATATTCAGGCTCTTAAGGCTGAGGCGGTAGTTGTGGCCTTTCAGAATTTTCTGCTCCATGTCCCTCCACATGCATTTCGGAGTCGGCCGACAGCAGCGACTAGGCAGTAGAAGTGTCAAGAGGAGTACATTAGATGGTACTACAATGTATCTCTTCCCATCATGAGCGACCCTGATGTCTTTGTTGAGTACACGGCTCTTGTACCTCCTTATGAGGAGGTTATTGTTCAGCAGTAGTGGGCCAGACAGGTTCCCGACCCATTGCATATTATTGCGAACATCAGAGTTAGAGTAGACAGTGCAATGAGTTGTCCTGATGTGTTTGGGAATCCAGTCGTTGCCAGTATTATACAGGGCATCCAAGTCGGAGTATCTCATTTTGCAGGAAGATGTGGTTCCCCGGATGAGGACTAGGGGCCATAGTCCAGCGGAGTAGGGCCCTGTGATGTTTGTACTTTGTATATTTTTAGTTATTTTTTATGACATGGATGTATTATATTTACACTCGCGCCTTTGCACATTTTTATGACATTTTGGTACATATTTGGTTTTAGTTTGCGTGTTATAACTTTGATTAAATTTGCATATTTTAACTTTGAATGAATGAATGATTGAATTATTGATTGAATGAATGAAAAATGGATGAAAATGGAATAATGAATGGATGAATGAAAACAGGGAGAAATGGTGCATTCTGCCTGTTCTGGTTGCTAACACAATTAGAGCATGACTTAAGTCACGCTAGTGTATAACCTGCGTGACTTAAGTCACACTCGGTAGATGTCAGCGTGACTTAAATCACGTTGCGTTCTTTTATAACACAGACAGTACCTCATTTCTCCATTTCACTTCTCAAATCTCTAAAAACTCTCTCAAATCATCCAACCTCAAATTTTGTCAACTTCAAATCACCTACCCCTCCAATAACAAATAAGTTTTCATAACCAAGTATCATTGTTATTTTATGTTTATATGTTACATTTTTCCTCTTAAATTAGAAATTTTTTAGTTTTAGGGTTTGTTTAAATTTTTTTTTTGCAAGAAATGATACAATGTTTACATGTAAATGACTTATGTTGCTTAAATGTTTAGATGTTTGCATGTTTATGTTGTAGTTTTTAGTTTTAGGGTTTATGTATAATTTGCACTCCAAGTGTTTGATGAAATGTTTGAATGAGTTTTTCATTGATTGTTTTTAATTTCTTATGGTGTAGATTTGAAACAATGGACAATTTGTTCAACGCTTAAGTATGCTTCAACGGAGGAAACCATAATTTTTTCAAGGTTCGGGATGATGTCAAATTAAAAGAACTAAAAGATCAACTTGATGAAATCACCCAACGACTCAACCACAGAGACACAAGGAGGGTGGAATATGTTTGGTATAAACGTCCATCATTCGACTCAGAGGGGAGATTGACTGTTCAGTCGACTTGGAGTTAACAAACGACGACGACGTGAGGAACTCATTTCCGATATTTGCTCAGCACAACATGTTCCCGAGGATCGAGATGGATGCTACGTTGTTGAGGTCACCTGAAGATATTCTCAAGAGTTTGATTCGGCTGGATGAAGATGTTTAGGTAGTATTATTATGTTGTGTCATTATTTTGTTGGATTTTAGTTTAATTTTTGTTAGTTTGCTGAAGATGTTGGCATTGAAGTGTCTTTTACTTAGAGTAAAAGTTTGGTAGACTCTTTGAAAACTCGCAAAAATGAAGAGAACACAACATGTATTCTACCGAATCAGCTATATAGGTTCTCACATCGAATTCTTTCGTATAAGATGAGAGTGACAAACGGGAATGCATTTCTAAGATGTTGTTTTAAGCTTGATCATGCTCCTCTGTCAATTGAAACTTGTCGGTTGGTAGGGCAATAGGATTAAGTTCAAAAGAATATATTGGAATGCATTCCTTTTTGTCATGACTCATCTTATATGAAGGAATTCAATGAGAGAACCTATATAGTTGATTCGGTATAATACATGTGTTGTGTTATCTTCATTATTTTGAGTTTTGAAAGAGAATTGCAAATTTTTAAACTAAGTATAAGACGCTTCATTGTCAACATTTTCGGCAAACTTTAATGAATTTAATTTTAATCCAACATCATGATGATACAACATCCTTATGGATAATGTAATGTAATGTAACGTAACACTTCATTTTATTTAACGGAGATGAAATTATAATTAAATAAATTTGTCGTATTCTAATAATTTTGGAATTTATTACGCATACTTGTGTATTTTTAGTTATTATTTATTTTGAAACATGAATGAATTGTTGTTATTGATGTTTCTAAAACATGACATGCTTTTAAAAAATGAACATAACATATTGTATGTTTGGGGTCTTCAAAAAATATTATCTTTGTGAACTTACCTAAAACAAGCGTGACTTAAGTCACGTTGGCGTTGTACATAGCGTGACTTAATTCACATTGGTATATACCGAGCGTGACTTAACTCACGTTGGTATATACCGAATGTGACTTAAGTTACGTTGGGGGTATTTTCGTTAGTTTATATGGGAGTGAGCAATTTTGTATGGGAGAAGAGCAATTTTCTAGAAAGATTAGGTTGGGCTGGGCTAGCCCACTATCAACATTTTAATTTGATTTTTGTTAAAAAATACTACACTTTTTTTAAAAAATTATCAACTAATTTAAAACTATTAATAAAAAGATATTTAAATATGTAAACTTAATAAAAGTAGATAAACTTAGCTAAAAATTTTAAAGTTTATAAATTATAAATTATTATTTTGATTCAGTAATAAATCAAGAATTTAATTAATATTCAATGTTAATGTAAATATTATCTACACTTCTATGTCAATCAAATCATATTTTAGCAAATAGATTATTGTGAAAAGCATAAAAAAGAGCGAATAAATAAAAAAAGAAAAATAAATGGGATGAGTCAGGCTGACCCATGGCCCACACGGATCGGGCTGGGCTATATAATAGGTGGCCCAATCATAAATCGGCCGGACTGACTCAATTATGTAGTTGGACCTCCTTGGCCGGTCCGGGCTAGGCCGGGTCAGCCCATTTGACACCTCTAATAACCATGACACAAAATAGCATGTCTAGACATATGTTAGTCATAAACACCAGTTGAATAAGCAGTACATGAATTCAATAACAATTATCACTCATAATCAATAACAAGACACCATCATTCATAATTCAATAATATTACATCAATTCAATGTTACATTAAAAATACACAAACGATTGAAAATCAATAACAATCCAACATTACAAAAATTGACAACATATTACATAACATTACATAAAAATAACTAAAAACTCCAAAATATTACATCAAATCTCTAATGACAATTAGGTCACTTGCAGTTCAAACAGACCTAATGATATAGCTTATTATTTTTAACCATCCAGAAAAACATGGATACTATATTGCCATCATCCTTGAGCATTTTAGGATGATAAAGAGTAGTCCCTTTGTCATTATCATCTCTCAGATCTACACATGGTACTTGTACATAAACATGAGACACAATTTTAATTTCACCAAGATGAGCAAATTATTAGTTAACTTGTGTCTTCAACTCATCTAACTTGTTGATGGGGTTAAAAAATCCTTAACCGTCCTCTTTAAAGCTTCACATATGACACGACCTTCAACTTTCTCGTCCTGAGACATGATTGACTTGACAGAAGTAAATACAAGAGAAAATATCAGACTAAAATGAAATGAAAGAAGTGATAAATTGAATTGCAAATTAATTGGAGATATATATTTATATAAAATATGATGCAATAATATACATATAAACCATCGGTGCTTTGTTTACCACATAAAATATAAAAGACATATATTTATATAATATTAGTGATATATTGGCCACATAAAAATGTCGGTGTATTATTAACCACAAAAAACATATATTTGTGCAATATCAACCAAAAAATGTATGAACACCAACAAAAATAGTGTCATATCCTATCTAGTCAAATTGTACTTTATCTTCTTCAATAACTTCAAATTCTTCATCTTCACTATCACACAAAATTGGATTGAAAGTTCTTTACGAATCATAGAATGACTTTCTTCACTCAAACCAACATGCTCAACTACAATTCGAAATCCACAATTACCATCGCCTTTAACCTTCACAATTTTTTCAATATATGATCGCACAGACAAAGACATATGATCAATATGGGGAAAATTTGCATTTGGAGCCGAAGTAGGCCTTCGAACCGGAGAAGGCGATGGATCACCAATACGAGTGCTTTCACTTTTAGGGAATGACGACTTTGTTTGTGACATTCGACTGTCTGAATAATGGGAATCAACACGCTGCCACAAAAATGGATCTCGACTAGTCGAACTCTCATTTGGTGTAGACCTAACTCTTATTTTGGCGCCCTTGGTTTGTACATTTTTTGGAGGTGGAGTCAAAATCGTCGTTTCTGGAAATGGTAACTCATGCATTTGCTCTTTGATATATAGTTTCATTTTGTAAGGAAATTTTTTGAGACGTTCCTGAATACAATTCCACTTTGCCATGACAAAAAAATAATTTAGTTACCACCAAGTTTGGAAACTTTGGAACCAACAATAGAAGATTTCACATCAACAGAAGCTTCAACAATATTTGGTTTCAAATCAACAGAAGGCTCAACTATAGACGATTTCAGTACGACATAAGACACAACATTACTTGATTTTGCAAAAAAAAAAAACCTTTTTGGATGGAATAGGGTAGTGGAAGATGGTGAATATATAACGTGTAGTACAAGTGAGATGCCTGATATAGAGGCATGTTTGAAACGATAGTTAACTGTTGTTGGGGGTATTTTCATTAGTTTAGGGTGCCTAAGAGCAAATGTTGGGTCTAAAGACCAATTTAAAAAAAAATGGATTGAGAAAGTACTGTTTTGTTTAAATATACTCATTTCAGGGCGCGAGAAAATATAGTGTTTCATCTCTATAGGGGATTGATAAATACAAAGGGATGTGATTTTTAAGAAATCGTTGAAGGAGTAAAAGAAGGTGCCAGATAAATAATTCAATGAATAACCAACTGAAAAAAAATATTAAGATTGCTTCACATGAGCCAGTTCTGAGCATTTGTATTGCAAAAGAGAATGATATGTTGATTTATAAAAGACTCAATTACACTTTTGGTCTCCCTATTTGACTCGTCTCACAAAATTGAATCTCTCCATTTCAAAATTGAACATTTTTGCCCCTCTATTTGACTTTTTGTTGAACTTTTGCGTCTTCCCCATTTTGGCTCCAAAAAACTGCTAACTGTGTAGCAATTTTTTATTAGTTGGCATGAAAAATGATGAAGTGACAAAATACATTTTTATCCACATAAGCAAAACATTTAATAGTAATTTAAAGGCTTAAGTGTACTTTTGCCCCCCTAACATTTTAAATGTTGCGATTTTGGACCCCTATTAAAAAAATGACAAATTTAGTCTCCTATGAATTAGCCATTTTGCATTATTCGTCCTTTTTGCCAATTTTGACTTATTCAACGCCTATGTGTCACCTCATTAAACCACTTGACATGTCACATGTGTAAATAATCATTTAATTTTTTTAAAAAAGCCACGCGTATATAAAGATGAATTAAAAAAATAAAAAAAGAAAATAGAGAAGAGTAATCCTTATGTGTTCTTCCCTGTACCATCATCATCATGAACAACATGAACATGAACAACAACATTGTTTATGGTTCTGAAAAAAGGAAATTGAAAAGAACATGAACAACACATCATCTTCATATTCTCTCCCAACCATTGTTTATATGTTCTTCCCTAAAAACCCAGATCTGTAAAACAACTTATCTTCATGAAATGCTCAATATTCAACACACACAAATCAAACTCAGGAAATCGATTTTCTTCAACACACACAAACCCATCTCCAAATTCGTTCACCCATGAAATGCTCAATATTCAACATACACAAATCAAACCCAGGAAATCAATTATCAGTTACATAATTTTTTAATCTAAAATTGATTTTGAAATGGATCTAAAATTGATTTTGAGGCGGGAAGAGTAAAATGGATCTGAAAATGGGTAAAATAAAATGAATGGAGATTGTTGTTAATATATTCTTCCAATTTTGAAATGAATGAATGAACGAAAAAATGAAGATTGTTGCAGATCTGAAATGGGTGAACAAAAAATGGCTGATTTTTGTTGCAGTGATGGTTCTAAAATGGAAGAGTAAAATGGGTGATTTTTGGTTACATTTTTTTGAAAAAGATGAAGGCTTGGGGTTGAAAATCATTTGCTGCACTTTTTGTTTTGAAAATGGAAGATGAAGGAAATGAAGGCTTGACCTCATGCCCCTTCCTTTTTTCTTTCCATTTTTTATTTTTTTAATTCAACAATTATACGCGTGGCTTTTTTCTTTTTTTATAAATAGCTAATTACACGTATGACATGCCACTCACTCAAATAAGCTGCCACATCAGCATTGACTGAGTTAAAATCGAGAAAAAGGACGAACATTGCAAAGGGACTAATTTATAGGGGACTAAATTTGTATTTTTTTTAATATGAGGCCAAAATCGCAACATTTGGAAAGTTATGGGGCAAAAATACACTTAAAATTATAATTTTAACAATATGAAAGATCAAATTATAAAATTATGGATTTTCCAAAAAAAAAACTTAAAACCCTAAAATATTCATCTTCAACCTAGATAAAAAACTCATTCCCAACAAAAAAAAAAAACATCACACATCAAGACATCTCTTTCTCTGTCTTCTCTCTTATTTCTCACCTCACCTCACCTCACCTCACTTCTTCAACACCTTCCTCTTCACAAATTCAAACCATTTTCTCTTTTACAACATAAAACATGTTCATAATCTAATCAAAATGCCAAATTCAACACCCTCATACTTGAATTAAAAACGAAAGATCGAACTCCTCTTCATTTCAAATTCAACACCATCGTATCATTGTAAAATATTTAGTGTCACTATAAATATTTATACATACCATATGTATGCATTATTACTAATTAACAAAATTGGTGACACTTTATGTCTGGCCCCGGTCGCCATTCCGACCGTGCTCAGAGCAACCATTAACGGCACTTCCTCCTTCTCAACCTCATATGAATAAGCTTTTCACAATCGCTCTCAAACACAACCAATCTGAAGCAACAATCCAACACAAGATTCATTGTTTTTACATCGTACAAACCTCTGCCGTTTCTGGATCTTTGAAACCTTTTGTCTTCCAAGTAGCTGAAGTGAGAAAGTGATTCCATAGCTCTTATTTTTTGTAGTGTTCCAATTAGATTTTATTTTTGTTTTGGGAATGTCATTTTAAATTTTAATTCAATTATAACAATATTTTGTTTGTTTAGTACTCGTTGTTCTCTCTAATATTTTGGACAAACTCCGCCACCACTCATAATCCCTTTATTCATATAAATTTTCCACATAAGCATATTCAAATTGGTCAAACAAATCTACATCACATACTTTCATTATCATCCACATACTGTAAGCTTTTAGTCAGCATCCCACTATGGTAACTGGTAACATGGGAAAAAGGCGTACATATATGATTCCCCTATCACTCACCATTATTGAATTTTTTTCCCGGAATAGACCAAGGCAATAACTGAGATGATACACATGAAATAAACATGTGATTCAATTTTTTCTTTTTCTTTTTCAAAAATAAAAAAGATCTTGTTTTTTCATCAATTGAACCCCAAAATAAAGACATGATGAGAAGTTAAACCTACCCAACCCAAAAGCAACATATCCAATTATTTAATTATATGCAAATGATGTCATTTGCAAATTACATGATTATTATTGGAATTAATTACATTTGTGAAGCCAAAGATTCAACTTGAGTCTTTCCACAAGGTCCTTTCATCCTAATAAAAAGTCTGTATTCATCATAGGTCATTGATGGGTACAAGGCTGGCCTCTCCTTTGTCACAAGCTCCTTAGCAGGTTCAATTAGCAAATCACTCTTTGGGTTGTAAAACATGGCCAAAGAAACACGATCTTTTATTGAGTTCACAATCACCCTGTGTTCTACACTCTTGTATATTGCATTGCTCAGCACCTAAAACATAAACATCACATAAAATATTTATTAATTACCATCAACCACTAGTTGTTGAAATCTTAACAACACAATAATATTAATTTGACTAAGAAAAAGAATAGTCATTGTGCACCTTTTTTCAATGGTGTATGTTGCAATCATTTTATTGCTATATCTTTTCATTTGCTTATGCTAAGGTAATGGCTATAGTTTTTTTTTTAGTCCTCCTAGAGGAATGTAATGGCTATAGTATATGGTGTATTAATGTAGATTTAGATTTTATGGACCATACACTTCACATTAAAACTTTTTTTATTTTGGACCACATTTACCAAAATCAAAATATGGATCGTCTAATTCTAATCATGTGAATGAGTCAGATTCTCCTACCATATAAAATCTAAATCCGTACCAATAAAGTTACTTTTAATTGGTGTAAGATAAGTGAAATTGTGATAAGTAGTATGTCAAAAAATTAATTAATTACTATGTAACAACTTGACTATTCATATATATATATATATATATATATATATATATATATATATATATATATATATATATAACATTGTAGAAAGAGGTAGGACCTGAATTTGGTCACCAATGTTGATGATAAAAGCATTAGGGACAGGCTTAACAGTGATCCAGTCATTTCCTTTACGTACTTGAAGTCCAGACACAAAATCATCAGGGAGAAGAATGGTCATACCACCAGGGTCAGAGTGAGGGGATAGCCCTAAAGTAAGGTCAGGGTTGTGGGCACTTTGGGTAGAAATTCACCCTTAGACAAGCACCAATCTCATTTTCTCCTCCAAATGCATTCATAAGGTAATCTTCTTTCAAACCAAGGTTTGTTGACATCAGTTCCAACATCCTTCCTCCTAGCTTAACCACTTCCTCACCATATTCAGCAATTACTTTCCTATTATCATAAAAAAAATTAATACAAAATAATAAAAAAATGTCACACACATTCATTTTACTATACTCAATGTAAATTCACTTTGTAATTTCAACACCATAATTTTATTAAACTCAATGTAAATTTAAACATCCTTCTCATGATCTTAGCTGGTGACAAGATTGCACCATCAATAAAAAGTATTCCAAGGGAAAATGTCATATATACATTTATTATAAAATCAGAGACACTTAGTCAAATATAGATATATTTCTTATTATCATACTTGGAAATAATTTGGTCCCCATTTATCCTTTTCAAAAATATACTATGCTACTCGTGAGGTAGTTGAGAGAAAACAAAAAAATTACTGGCTGCTGCACGTATATGCATGAAACGGGGAAAAAATTGAATATGCCACCATGACCACTTTTACACAATTGAAAGAGACTTATGGTGTAATAATGATCAAAGTTACTGTTGCATGATTATGAGGTCATCACAAGTTTGAATTGTAAAAATCATCTAGTGCAATGGTAAAAGATTCATAACACCCAAGTTGTTTTTATTTATTTTATTTCTACTATTAAGATATATTTTATTGTTTGTTAGCATGAGTTGGTTTAGGCATGAAACATTTTTTTACATACTCTCCACCTCAAATATGAACACAAAAAGTCATTTTTTAGCGTTTAAACTATAAATAAATCTTAACTAATTTTATCTTATTGAATTAATAATTTCATTACTAGGATACCCCTATGTTAATTTGGTATTTTGTTTATAATAGTTTTGTCTTAGCCATACTGGCATAGTGGTATATACCAAACGTTTTACATGCGCCTATATAGTGTAGGGTACGTGTATTATACGCTTGAAAAAGGATCAACAAATGTTAATTTGAACCTACACCACCTCACCCACTAGATAGTAATTACAAATATTAAAGGCTGAACTTGTCAAAAAAGCATTGCTACAAATGATAAATTGAAGGTGAATTTGATGTTTAACACACACGACTTTGCCCAACTACCTACAGTTTGATAGGTCCCAAACTTTTAAAATCTTACCTAGTTTATGCCTATAATTCTAACCCCTTTAATAACCATAATATAGTATAATTAATATAGTGAAAATGAAAACATCACTATAACCGGTTACTGACCCAATCAATTAACAATTAACAACAAATATGTAAGTATAATTAATATTTAGATCCGTATCATGTCTAAGACAATAAAAAAAAAATCTAAAGAAATGCATTGCAAAATTCAAAGACTTATCCTATTTTATTTCGATGATTATTGATTGTCAGAAGATTAATGTTTATTTTCTTTCTTTCACTTTAAATCTTGTTAACAGTATGCTGATGTTTCTACATATCATTTAGTTAGATTTGCTTTGATTTATATAGAGAAATGTCATGTTTGTATTGCCTACTTTGTTTCACCTAGATTAACAATTTAATGAAATTCATTTTTCCATAAAAACCAACGATAAAAGAAAATTTGTAAACAAAGAAAAAAGACATGAACGAAGAAATATTTGCATCCTCCTCTTCAAGAGAGAATGGAAGGGAAATAGGGTGACTTAAGGTTCAAAATGCTAAAGCAGGGGCTTTAAGCCTTCCTAAAAAATTAATTTTCCAAGTATTAATAAAAGGCCTATAAAGTTAAAATCTTTAAGTACAACAAGTAAAAAATCCACAAATAGAAAGATATACCAATTAACATAATTATAATATTTTATATTTCAAAAAAGTAAAAAAAAAAGATAAAATTTAAATAAAATATTAGTATTAATATTAAAAATGCGTCTATTCTTTTGTATGTGACTTTCTTTAAAAAAATTCCTTAGGTCTTAGTAAGTGTTGGATCCGGTTTGCTCTTAACTGAAAGTGGGAAATTTAGAAGAAAAAATATTTATTTTAAAATTTGAACTTTAATATTAAAAGGATGAATTTTTCTCTGCTCCAAAATAAAATTAAGGATGAAAATGTAAATATACAATGTCCCTCTATTTGAATTCTTTCATTTTATAGTAAAAAAATATACCTCTCACTTTTTTGTCAAACCAAACATTACTCAGATATAAATCTCTCATTTTCTTTCATTCTCTCTTCTCTAATAAAATCCATCCACTCCTTTTCCGTTGAACCAAACACACCCTAAAACATAATTATTTATTATTATGATTTCAACACTTTTAACATGTGTAAGATATGCTTTAAAGATGAACACATTTTCAACATGACTCACATATCGCTTTACAAATGTCAAATTATTATAAAGACTTGGTATTTTTTAAAGATTGAACATTTTCATTTAAAATCTAGTAGGGACCATTGAAGCACAAAAATAAAAGGTTACGAATTTGAATTATTGAACTAATTAAGCTTAAATATAGTTATGATCAAAATATTTTGAAAATTAATTTATATTTAAATTTATTTATTTTATTCTTTAATAATTAACAAAAAAAAGATTAGATTGCTTACCTTTAAGAACTAATTTTTCTATGAAATGAAAATAAAAAATAAATTAATAGATAATATCAAGAACATTTATTCAAAATAAAGATAATATCAAGAACATATTTAAGCGCTTAACTAATGGATTTTTTTAAAAGGAAACTAATGGGTTATTATGCTCAATGGAGAGAAATAAGAAATATTATGTGCAAACCTCAAGGATGATGGAGTTGCAGGCCACTTAGCTTGGTTCCTAAGAGAAGGAGGCATACAATGAAGAAAAAAGTAGTCACTCCAATCCAAAATAGCACCTTTTTTCACTCCCAACCTACTACCATAACCCTCATAAGTACTAGGAGAGTTAGCAAATTCTTCCTTCACTTCAAGTGGAAGGTTAAAGAACTCACGCCACACTTCCTTAGCACTTTCCATCAACTCATGACTAATCCCATGATTCACCACTTGGAAAAAACCCCACTCCCGACACGCCTCCGAGACACGCTTGAGCACAGTCTCTCTGAGGACAGGATCCTTGCTAGAGAGGTGCTCAAGGTCGATCACGGGGATGTTAATATGATCATGATCATTTTGAGGAGCAAAAGTGGTTTTGGTGGGTCTTTGGGAACGTGGCTTGATGTAGCGTGAAGGGATTGAGCTTAGGCCACTTTCTGCTAAGGCTTGGACTCGAACTATAGGTTCTGGCCATGCTTGGGCACAACTCATCATTTTTCCTTTTGGGTGTGTTTGTGTTTCACTTTTGGGTAATAAATGAAACTAGAGAAGCACAAAAACAAAGAGGGATTGGAAGGAGTATATAGTGTAGCAATTGTAGTGTGATTGAGAGGAACCAAGAAAGGGCTTTATATAGATAAGAGCACGAGGTATATATAATTAATTTCGGCGCCGTGTTCAAATTGAGTTGCAAGTGATTGTGCTATAGTATTAATTTTCTTAACGTCGACTTAGTGTGTGTGTGTGGAGTAAATAATCAAACACAATTTCTCATTTACTAGTAATAATTTTTTTAAAAAAAAATGCTAACCTTGGGTCAATGTCAAGGACTAAATATAGTAATTATCTCTCCATAGTTATAAGTACAAAAATTGCACATTTTAATATAAAATTTATATTTTTGATTTTCTCAACATGTGACTTTAGGATACAGATTATGAAAACTCTAACTTGTTATAGAATACTAAATTTAATGGCATCAACATAGTAAAAATCAAAACAGTTAGAAACCATTAAACAAACAAGTAGCAGTAGTCAAGTACTATTCAAATACCTCTAAAAAAGTATTATCGAAATAAGTGGAGTGCTAGCAACACATTCCTTTTCACACTTTTTATAATTAGGTTGAAATGTAAATGACTCACACTAAAATATGAAGGTCCCGCAGAGTTTTTTTTGAAGTTAAATTAACTCACTCAAAATAGCATCGGGAAGAATCGAACTTAAGACTTTGAGGAGCAACACATTCTCAAGGTCTCAAGCCAACACCATCAGACAAACCCAAGTGGGTTAAGGTCTCACAAAGTTAATTAAGACTCATTTGAATTTCAACCAATTGGAGTGTGTGTTGAGAATAGTGTATTGCTAGCATAATTCTTGAACTAATTGTTATGTTTTCGGATTGTATCGAACTCATCACAAGATTGGCTTGTAATAAGGTGAGAGATGTATCTCTTTATAAACTTTGTTTTACACTTTATCTCTTTTCTATGCACGACTTGATTTCCCCCCTCAATAATAATAGACTAATGAACTCTTATAGACATCCGACCCAATTTTTTTACTTTCATTCAATACCTCATTTTCTCTTTATCTCTCTTTCTATCATATTTATCACATCGTTCTCTATTTTTTCTTCCTCAACGTGTTGAGTGGATGTATGGATGCCCACAAATCATTTTCCAAAACTAGCAAAATGTCACATATTAATGAGTATTCCTTTTGTCACTTTTTATAAGCATATCTATTGCACATTTTGTTGGGATATTAGTGTTAATTGTGTGATTAGTCCTTACTTGGTAGGTTGCTTGTAATGCAAGTAACGATAGAAAATATCATTCCTTTGTGTAGTTGCCTATATGTATGTGTGTACCATATTATTATCAATAATGAAATAATAATCATATTTGCACCTAACAATTGGGTGTCAGGAGCCTCAAAGGGTCTTGTTTACACAACAAAAATAGAAACACAGTTTTTTGTGGGAAATTTGGTTGCACGCACTACAATTTAATTACACACCCTCATCTTGTTCATTTTTCATCAAGCTACATCAAGAATCATCATTCATCTTCATTTCTTTCACGACTTCACTGTAATTTCGCAACCTTGATCCTCATTTCCTAGCTTTGGAGGTTAAAAAATGGTAGAATCTTTGAATTTCAAGCAACCTTTAATTTCAAAATTTGATGGATTCTACGATCATTTGGAGATGTTGATGGAAAAGTTTGTTATGCTTGAAGGAATACTGTCGATTGATTAAGAATGGATTCATTGTGGGTCCGACAAAATGAAACTCATAGCAGCAAAAGGTAACATATGATAACAAGCTACATGATCTTAAGGTCAATAATTATCTTTTCAGCCAATCGATAGAACAATCATGGAAACCATACTAGCTCATGATACGACGAAGGATATTTGAGACTCAATGCGCATAAAATATCAAAGATCCACAAAGATGAAACATGCATAGTTGAAAGCACTTCACAAAGAACTTGAGATTTTCGCAATGAAAGATGGTGAAACGGTGTACGAATACTTTGCAAAAACCCTGGCAATTGCTAATCGCATGAATTCTCATGGTGCAAAGATGGGCCAAATATTGGCGGTAAAGAATATTTTGAGGTTTATGACAAGTAAGTTCAATTATGTTGTTTGATTTAAGAATCCAATGATGTCACTGCACTCTCCATTGATTAATTTCAAAGCAATTTGCTTATCCCTGAACAATGCATGAGAACTCATAAAGAACAAGATGTAGAGAAAGCTCTCAACGTCTCTAACTATGGTAGGGGTTATGGACGTGGAAAGGGGCGTGTAAGTTCAAGAGGTCGTGGAAGACGTAGACAAAACAAAGAATTTGTTGAGGGCTTCAAATGTCATAATCTAGGTCACTATCAGAGTGAATGTTCTAGTTGGGAGAAAAATGCAAACTTTCTAGAGTTTGAGAATGAAGGAGAAATTCTTCTTTTGGCTCAGGATGTATTGAGCATAAATGCTAAAGATGTATTGATCTTAGTGCTTGGCTAGAAGAAGGCTACTTTCCCCCTCACCTCAATGAGGCGAATATAGTTTTTGCTCCAAAAGGTAACCAACTAGAAACCATTAAGGATCTTCGTCATATCTCCTTATGCAACGTCCTCTCCAAGATTATCTCCAAGGTTCTGGCAAAACGGCTTCGACCTTTAATTGGGAAATTTATCTATCCATATAAAGCAACATTTCCCCCTCCCAATCTATCATGGATAATGCTCTCTCCGTGTTTGAAATCCTTAATTATATGAGATGTAAGCGTAAAGGAAAAATTTGGCAAAGTTGCATTAAAGCTTGACATATCCATGACTTTTGACAGCGTGAATTGAAGCTACATACAAGCGGTAATGGAAAAGACATTCTTCTATGAAAAATGGGTTTTATGGATGAAGATGTGTACTACCTCAGTCAACTATCTAATGGTGATCGAATTGGACCCATCACTCCTGCTAGGGACTGTAAGCAAGGATGCCCTCTATCACCCTATCTTTACATTATTTGTGCAGAAGGTCTCTCAACTTTAATTCGACATAATGAACTGACAGGGAAATTACATGGTATGCAGGTTTAATTTGTAAATCAGAGGCGCCTATTAGTCATCTTCTCTTTGCAGACGGCAGCTATCTCTTCTGTCGAGCTACACCATCAGAAACAAATTACTTTAAGGATATACTCTTACGTGATGAAGCTGCCTCATGTTAAGTTTTAAACTTTGGTAAGTTAACTATAAGTTTTAGTTAAAATACAACTCCTGACACAATTACAAGTATCTCAAATTGTATGGTTGTGTCAAGGAATATTGGAAGTGGTAACTATTCAGGACTTGCCTCTCTCGTGCGCAAGTAAAGAGGCGCTAATTAAATTGGTAGCACAAGCTATCCCTTCATATTATTTGAGTGCCTTACGTATCCCCTCCTCTTTATGTGATGAACTCGAGAGAATTAAGAACTCTTTTTATTTGGGATCCAAACAGAATGGAAGTCGTGGAATAAATTGGATGGTGGGATAAATTATCTCTTCATAAAAGTATGAGTGGTCTTGGTTTTCGAGACATGGAAGCCTTCATCTATCTATGCTTGGTAAGCAAGGTTGGAAACTCCTAAATGATCCTAGCTCCTTACTCAAACGAATCCTCAAAGCTAAATATTTACCTCGACGACGTTTCTTGGAAGCCAGTATCGATCATAATCCAAGCTATACTTGGAGGAGCATATGGAGTTCCCAAAATCTTATTAAACTTGGATTTAGATGGAATATTGGTGATGGTTCCCAAATAAATGTTTGGTCAGCCCCATGGATTCGTTCCCTTCCCACACTCAAACCATCCACTCATATATCTCCTACCATGGAAGCACTTGTTGTTCGAGATGTATTAAATCCTGACTTGGCATCTTGGAATTCTAATCTCATTCATTTAACTATCAAGATGCTTCAGCCATCCTTGCTATTCCACCCCGTATCATATCTCTTGCAGGTTCTTATGTATGGAAGCATACAGGTTGATGGTTCTTACACAATTGAATCGACATATACCCACTACATGTCCTTAGCAGCCGAATTAAATGCAGACGATGATGGTTCGAATGGGAATTGGAATGATATATGGAAGCATCAAATTCCCCCTAAAGCTCGCTCCTTTCTATGGCGTGTCGCCCATATCTGCCTCCACGCTCGTTCCCGGATGGTCAAGAAGGGAATACCTTTCTCAAACACCTGGGGGAGAACTCAAATTTACCATATTCCATTATCATGCAAATGGCAAAGGATACACTTCATGAGTGGCGCTGCATGCAACAACAAAAACAATGGAATCAGTAAGCGTACCAAGTGATTCGATGGTCCAAACCACCTTCCACATCCTTGCAACATTGTCACATGCTATGGTTTATATTTGTGTAATCACACATGTCACCTTATATTGGGTATGTCGAACTATTCTCATTGTGCGCTATCACCAACCGAAGCTGAAGCCTTGGGTTTGCATGAGGCCATCAAATTTGCTATTGATAACAATATGTCTCCGGTGATATTTGAGTCCGATTGTAAAATCATTGTTGATTCAGGTTAACTATTCTCTTATGCCTCAAAATTAGATAGGAGACATCATTTCTAGATGTAAGGATCTTTTATCCATCCAAAATAGTTATGTCATGAAACATATTAGGAGACAAGCAAATATGGTTGCTCATACTATAGCTATAGCATCTCCATCTCACCTAGCCCCTATATTTACTATGATGTGCCATCTTATTTATACTCTTTAATTTTAATGAAATGACCCAAGCTTACCTTTGCTAAAAAAAAAAGAGAAGTGGGGAAAAATTCACTTCTGCAACATTCAATGAATTTTGCAGCACACATGAGATCAAAAGACAATTGACAACAACTTATACTTCACATCATAATGGAGTATCAAAAAGGAAAAATAGATTCTAATGAACACTGTGAAAAACATGTTGTCAAGAAGAGATGTACCAAAGAAATCTTCATGACCAGAAGCAGTGAATTAGACAACTTAAGTCTTAGGTTTTCTAAATTGTTATTTAAGGATATCACACCTGAAGAAACATGGACTAGTATGAAACTATATATGCCCTTGAATGAAGTGTATGATTGAAAGAAAAAGTACTACATTAAAACAAAAATCCTCTTTACATATGAGTATATAAATTAAGAGTATAATTGGAAGAAAAAGTACTGCAAATTATATAGCTCATTTATATATATATATATATATATATATATATATGTTGTTTGATTCGTTTAAAAAAATTGAAATTCAACTCCAATTAAAAAAAAAAAAACTATTATAATAGGTTGTGGACTGATTTGGATGTTAACGTCATCCCTAGGCGTGTGTTTTTTTTTTTTCCTTTTCTTTTCACCTGTGTATTTTAATTGTGTTTTAAAACTATAAAAAAAAAATTGTTGATTATAGATATTTTTTTTAAGATAAAAGAAGTTCCATCCGTTCAAATGTTAAAATTAAGATAATGCAATAAAAAAGATTTGGAGTAGAGACACTCCCGGCGCTAACGAGTAACGATAGATATAGATTTTTTAGAAACAAATAGAGTGTTAACAAACCAAAATTCTAAGTCTAACAATCAACCGATTTCTTCCACATAAGGTGAATAATAATACAAGATCAACAATGTTTAATATCATCCATCTAGAAAGCAAATATTTGTCAGTGTTCACTCCAATAGACTTATATAAGTGTTTTTTAAAGTGTCACATTCGACTACATGTTGACAAGACATTTGTGAAATTGAAAGGATGCAAAATTTATTGTAGACGTTATAAACACCTTGCTCAAATTACAATAAAACAAGTCATTATCAAGCATTTTGACAAACATATTGAGCATCTATTTAAAACAGACTAGTAAAACATAAGTAGATAAGCATAATCTATATATAAAAAAAAATACAATGGAACTCAACGGGTGCTGATGGATCAGCCACAAAACGTTGTCATGGTGGCTTTCAAAGGGCCTCTCAGAGGTCGTTCTATTAACCAGGTTCTGATACCAAATTGTAACGTCCATAATAAGGTTGTTTAGAATTCTTACGAGAGCGTTAAAATTTTGTATTGAATACATTATATTACGATACAATTCAAGACTAAAAGATACATAACATGCAATTGTCTCATACAACACCATTAACCGATTCTTCCTATTCAAACTTGATTATTGGGATTCCATGACTACTTAGAGGTTAAACATCTCGATCATCTCTACTAATTGGTTCAAGTTGAGTGGTTAAGGCTGGAGTTTTCCGCTATGGTTTGAGATGAAAGTCATAGCTGCTAAATATACAAATGGAGAATAAACCAATTAATTTGATACAACATACTTCTTTTTTCTTCCTGATAAATCCACAGCAAGATAAGTATCAACTATCCTCTCAAAAAAAAAGTATTAACTACACCAACCAATAACAACCAATTAATTTTATAATAAATCAGAAAAGTAGGCATAACCCAATGACTAACTTACCCATCTTAATCTTATTATGGAAACTTCAGTTCAGTTGGTTTTGTTTGAAGTGAAAAAAACAAAATGTGATTTTCACCTAAGCAAGTGCGGCACAAAAATTATGCTAAAGGGTCCCGCTTGGTCTAGGTGTTAGAAAATGGCACTTTCTTTAGCTGAAATTGTCACATGTCTATTTATCTGATTAATAGATGCTATCCTATCATTTGTAGAAAAAATAGATATTGATATTATTAAGGAAAGATAAATAAATAAAAAATCTAAATTTGTGATCGATTCATGCATAACTTGTGACCATATGTAAAAAGTAAATACATTCTTGAAATTACTTTTGGACCAAGTTCAAGTGGGTACTTATGAGAGTGGTTGTTATCGTAATATTATTCGTTTAAGGTTTATGCACGATTTTTAAGAAAATGATTAATTGTGTTGATTTCAATAATAAAATTAGTATCATTTATTAAAATATATTTATTAATTGTAGTTAGTTGAGTAATTAAGTTGAATGAAATTCAATAAATAAAAATATAAAATAATGAAAAATAATAATAAATATTACATTGATATTTTAAAGTGAGAATTATTTTGAGATAGAGGGAAAATATTAAAAAGACAATTAGTTTAAGACATAGAGAATAGTTCATTATATAAATATTAATTGTTTTTGAGAATATGAGCAATTTGTATGAAAAAACACTTGTAGCAATGAAAGCACACGCATCACCTACGATTCCTTTTAGCCCAAAAAGGAACAGTTCCCCACGTGATTGATTTGTCCTTTTTCTTAGTTAGTATCTGTATTAATTAAGCACGTCAAATTCAAGCATTTAGATTTAGAATTAGAAGCATTTGTCGACTAATGTTTAAATTTTTGAGCAACTAGGGAGCAGTGGCTACTGGCTAAAAGCTGCTTGCAACAACTCATTTTTGGAGCACGTTTACCTTATATCTATATATTCTTTGAGTATTAGACAACATTTTATTTGGGATCTCTGTGTACTATTTGACCCGGTTTTTTTTTCTACTTTTTTATAATTTTAAGGAGATGGTAGGCCAAATACAATATCTCTTAAGTACTTACTAAAAAAATATTTTAAACATTTTTTCTATTCATAAAATATTTTAACAAATTTTTATTTATTATGTATTTGTACAATATTTTGTCAAACAACTTTTAACTTAAAAATAGCTTTAAAACTAAAAAATAATAAAACAATCAAACAACTTTAATTTCTTTCTTAAATCCCTTAATTTTAACTTTGTTTTAAAGTAGTGTATGTTTGATTTTACATTGGCGTAAATTATTTTTAATTAAACTGATTTAAATTAAAAATGAGTTGTATGTAAAGTTGTTTATGTTTGAATATACATTTACTTTGAGTGTGGAAATCACAGTTTGAAGTTTAAAAAATCATTCATATGTGTATGAAATCACTTTTAATTCTCCCTTTGGTGAAACAAAACACACACCTAGTCTAAGATTTTGTTAATTTCTTTTGATGTCATTGTGTTTATTTTAATAAACTAATTTCTCATGTTGTAAAATTATTGATCAAAGTTGTATGATTAAATAATTCTATAACGAATAAATGAATAGAGAGATTGAAAGTGAAGAGAGAAGGAGAATAATAATTTAATACAGAGAAAAAAAATGTATATGAGAAAAATAAGGAGGAAGACAAAAAGATAAAAGAAAAAAAATGAGTTGGGTATGTTTTTTATCCATATAATTATATATATATGAATTTATGGTTTTAGTCTTGCAAAATATTTTTTTACAATTCTGAAATAGATTATGTCATTAATCTTTATTTGACACTCTAATCCAACAAAAGTACATAATTATATCGTCGCATGTGATTCATTATGTCTTATAGGCAACTCAAATGAATCGCCATGTCAAATAGATTTCGATTGAAGTGAATCACCCTACTGCCTTCTCTCATGCATTTTATACTCTGAAGGCCAGATACTTCAAAATGGGTGATGTATTGGTATCCAATACATATTCTACACTGATATATGTCTGATACACCCTGATACGTATCAGGAGAATATCTGGAAATTAACATTTATTTTTAAAAAAACAATGATTCGATACTTTTCAGATACATTGAGGATATGTGAGGGGATAAGTGGTGGAAAACTGATACGCACGGGATACATGATGTTTCTATTATTTTTTGGATATATGTAATTGAATAAATAATGATGTTCTCCTTTTAGGATATATCATATATGTAATTGACTAATTGTCAGTTTCTTTATTATCAATATTACTTATATTTATATTTATGTTGTTGTCCACTTTCTGTTTTGTCTCTTTTTGTTGAGAATGTTGATTGTCATCTGAAAGCAATTTCGTTGTTGTGTTTTATTGTTGTTCTATGATTGTTTGGTCTAGGTTTTGCACCTATTTTTTTTTTTGCTTTTGAGTTTTAATCCATAGTGTGTATTTTGAGTTTTAATCTGTAGTTTAAATTTATTTTTTTATTAAAGTATCCCGACCGTATCGTATCTTGAATTTTAAAATTTTCTCGCATCGTATCGTATCAAGTACATGCACTTCACTGACTTTATGTTTCTATCTCTCTCATCCTCATTTCTTCATTTTTATTTAATAGTTTCTTTCTCCTCACCCACAAAAATTTCATAGGCTACGTAGCAGATAATCCAATTTTCATTTTGCTCTCAAATTTACAATATTGTAATAATGTCTTTGAGATTGAAGAGACATGGACACTGCTAGGGGTGGGAATAGGTCAGACCGTCCGACATCGGTCTACGTCCTAGCCTATTTAAAGCCTAACTCGGCCTAACTCGTTTGATAAAAAGGTCAGTCTCAAGCTTTTTATAAAACCTGTTTACTTAAATAGGCAAGGCCAAGACTTACAAAAAAGCCTATTAAGCCTGCCAGATTGGCCTCTTAAGCTTTTTATTTATAATATATCTTCCATTATTGATATTGTTGAAGTTTTTTTTCATAAACTAAAATATTTTTTTTTGAAAAAGCTAAAATGAAATATATTAACAACAATCAAGTTACCTCCAAAGCACAAGGAGTGCCTGAGAAGCAACTAAAGATACAAAACAACCAATCCAAAAATAAAGCTAGCTTAAGCTATGCCCAAACAAACAAGGGGGCAAGTCCACCAACTCTGATGGCCAAAAACAAAAGCAACATTAGCCGCCTTTAACCACCAATAGGAATGATATTTAACACTATCGAGCAATTGATCAACAAATTTTTCTTTTTGATTGAAAATGCGATTATTTCTTTCACTGCCATAAAACCCAAATGCACGCAATCCACACCAGGCGCAGAAAAGAACGACGCGCCCTTAAGCCTCCAGCTGAACAAGAGAACTGAACAAAATGGTCAGGAATACTATCCGGCTCCGCTGTATAGACCCCGATCCAAGCACGGACTTTAGGCCAAATCCCCCTGAAGCGCAGACAAGAGAGAAACAAGTGGCTAGCAGATTCGATGACTCCACAACCATTAACACATAACTGCAAATTATGATTTACTATGCCTCGAGCCGCCAGATTCTCCTTTGTTGGTAACCTGTCCGAAGCAGTCTCCAAGCAAAAATCGAAACTTTTAAAGGAACTTGATTGTGCCAGATCCACTCTGCCGCCTCCCCCATGTCGGGGTTCCCATTAGAGGTAAGAATCTGATAGGCACCGCAGACAGTATAGCCAACCAAAGGATCCCACTGCCACTGCCAAAGGTCAAGATACTCATCCTGCAAAATCACATTAGAAAGTAATCTCCCACAAGCCCCAACTATTTTCTCCTCCCAATCCCACAACCTCCTCCGACACTGCCACGCCTCGCCCTCGACCCCCCAACCCAACTGGAACATATCATGCGCAGTGCTAGATTTATGAACAGATAGGTCATAAATCCTCCTGAACCGCTCCGACAAAGGACTCCCACCAACCCACAAGTCAGTCCAGAACAAAGTCTTTCTACCATTCCCAATCTTTCTTACCACCCCCTCACGAAACCACCTTCCCGCACTACCCTCTCCGCCATCTCTAATTTTAACCACCTCCTTCCACCAAGAAGAGTCACGCCGCCCCCCTCCTTTCAAGAGGCCATTCGCCTCGCCATAACGGGCCACCAACACCTGATACCATAAACCACCTCTATCTACTAACATCCTCCAGCACCATTTACCTAAAAGAGCCAAATTAAACTCCCTCATTCTTCTCACCCCCAAACAACCTTCCTCCTCCCTCAAACAAATAGTTTTCCAATTGATCCAAGATAATTTCCTAAAATCCTCACCCCTCCCCTAAAAAATTTATTAAAGAGAGATTCGATAGAAGAGATGATACCTGAAGGAGCTTTGAAGAAGGAAAGGGCATACACAGGAATAGAAGATAGGACAGACTTGAGAAGGGTCAAGCGGCCTCCAAAAGACAAGAAACGACTCTTCCAGCCAGACAGTCTAGACTTGATATGGGATACAACCGGTTCCCAAAATGATAACCTTCTCGCATCACCACCTATGGGCAACCCCAAATACATGAAAGGCACTGCAACCACACGACAATGTAACACAGAAGCGGCCTCCGCCAACCAAGAAGCAGGGATATTAACCCCAGTCAACATGCTCTAATGAAAATTCACCTTTAAACCGGACAGAGCCTCAAAGATCAACAAAACAACTTGAAGTGGCTCTCACATTGGCCCAACTTTTTTCACCAACCAACAAAGTGTCGTCAGCAAACTGAAGATGGGAAATCGCAATAGGCTCCAGAGACCCAATAGAATACCCAGAGAAAAGATTAGAAACTGTCGCTGCCTTCATCAAAACATTCAAGCCTTCAGCCGCCAAAAGGAAAAGAAAAAGGGAAAGAGGATCGCCTTGCCTCAAACCCCTCTCCAAAGAGAATTCGTCAGTAGGACTTACCATTCACTAACACCGAAGCAGTAGCCGTACTTATACACTCCTTAATCCACTTCCTCCAAAGAGTCGGAAAAGACATTTTGCCCATCACAGCATCCAAGTAGCCCTAATCAACAGAATCATAAGTTTTTTCAAAATCAATTTTAAACAATAACAACTCTTTCTTTGATTTTAGAGCGTCATCAACCATTTCATTTGCAATTAAAATACCATAAAGGATCTGCCTATCCTTAACAAAAGCAATCTGCACTTATAAAATAACACTACCAATAACCAACCTCAGCCGATTAGCAAGTAACTTAGCCAGGATTTTATACAAACTACCCACCAAAGAAATTGGCCGAAAATCATTTAATTTTTGTGGGCTATCCACCTTAGGAATAAGGGCAATGAAAGTGTTGTTAATACCTTTCGATAGTTTGCCATTCCGATGAAAACTCGGTGACGAAGCGCATAATGTCTGCCTGCATATCAACCCAAAAATCCTTCAGAAAACCGAAGTTCACACCATCTGGACGCGGGCTCTTAAAACTGTCATAATCCCAAACTGCCGCTTTCACCTCTTCGAACGAAAAAGGTCTAACCAAACTCGTACCTTCCGCAAAGGACAAGGTTTGAAAGATCAAATTTTCCACCCCCGACATAACCACTTGGGGCGCATGTTAATGAGCAGAAAAGTGTGAAAAGACTGCTTCCCGGATAAGATGAACACCTTCGACGGTAACACCATCAACAAAGAGAGAGGAAATAGCATTTCCCCGGCGATGGCTAGCCAGAACAGAATGAAAATACTTTGAGTTTGCATCCCCTTCCTTGAGCTAGAGCAACCGAGATTGTTGCCACGAGATACTAGAATGGGCGCGGGCCAAAAAATGAAGGTCTGAAGAAACCTCATGCAATTCATCAATTTCCTCTTCAGATAACAAACCGTCTTCCCCTTTTTCATCTAGCACTGAGAGGCGGCTTTTCAAAATAGAAATTCTGCCTGGCAAATTATGAACATGAGAAAGATGCCACTCCTTCAACGAAGATTTGATCAGTTTAAGTTTTTCTTTCAACACAAAACCGCCCCATCCCTTCACAATCAAAGACTGCCACTTATCACGGACAAATTGCCGATAACCCGGAATGTCAGACCAACACTTCAACATGCGGGAAGGCCGAGAACCCCAATTTTCCTCATCAATAGTAAGCAATAAAGGACAATGATCTGACAACCCCCTCAAATGAGCAATCTGCAAACAACCAGGCCAAACAACACACCACTCCTCAGACAGCAAAAACCGATCAATGGGACTCATAGACTTCCCATCACCTTTGTACGAAGTAAACTTACGACCACAAAGAGGTAAATCCACCAACAAATTATCATTGATGAAACAATTAAAAGGACCAAGATCCACAGAATTAGAGACCGCTCGCAAAGACCGCCTTTCCTCCACACTACGAACCGCATTAAAGTCCCCACACACACAAACCTTCAAACCCCGTAAGGAATGAAGACAAACAGATAGACTATCCCACAACACCTGTTTGGCACCATTATCACAAGGCGCATACACATTGGCAATATAGAACTCTTCCTGAGAGGACACGAACCTAACATGAATTAACAGAATGTGATCAAAACTAACTGAAGACAACACCTCCACCAACAAACTATCCCACAAGGTTAATAAGCCTCCCGACGCCCCAACAGAAAGGGGAAACGAGAAACCATGAGTAGAAGCTCCCCACAAAGAGAGACAGAGAGAAACATCACAAACAGTTAATTTTGTTTCTTGCAGACACACAATAAGAGGACTTTTTTCCTGAACCAGCGACCTGACCTCTTTCCTCTTCTCAAAACCGCCCAACCCCCTAACATTCCAAGAGATTATCTTCATCGGCACAACACTCCTCCTACCCCCACCCCCACAACACCGCACCCCTTATACGCCCCTCCCCTCCACTACGCCATTCCCCCCTCCTTGATTAACACATGACGCCTTTTTTCCTTGCCCCGCTCTAGATAGCACACTGAACATATTCTGACTGTTACCATTGAATTTAACACCTAAAGCTTTACCAATACCCCACACATCCTCAACTGCCACCTGCTCATCACCATGCATAACAACTCAGTTCTCCCAATCCTTATTAACTGACGCAGATGAAGAGCATCCCCCACTAGAACATGGAGTAACAACTGATGCCCCCTACAAACTTCCCTCCCACTAAGTCTCTTTCTCCCTTTTTTCTTCAAGATTTTTAGAACTATATCACGGTCTTTGGTTGGTAAACGGGCAACTTTCTTCAAACTAAGAACAGGGTGACGAAGAGTACCACCAACTTTCTTTCTTGTAGGGCCGTTACAAGATACCTTATCGTGACCTCCTGCTGATTTTGGACACTTACGATGTCTGGATTTTGATGGGAAAATGATACCGACAATGCCGTGAGTATGGTCATGGAGCCAATCTAAACTCCAAGGGCCCCTCACCAAGGACCGATCCACCCCTGGAGGACAAGAATTAGATCTCTTACTCTGAGCAATGTTATTGTCCGCCACCAGTTTCAAAGGGGAAGCAGGAGCATTATGAATAGCTGAGCCTACCTCCTGCTGAAATGAAAGCACAACATCACCAGGGACACCCCAAAAGTGCACTCTTGTGCAGTAGAGGATGTAGTACCAAAAACAGCGCTATCGTCGTCAACCGGTTGAGTGGCGACGCCACAGAATTGTCGCGCGGAGATATCTAGACCACAAGCATCTGCTACCTGTTCGACCACAAGATCAATATCTTTACTAACCTCATGTGCTCTTCCTTCATCATCATGATCGGAGTGAGAAACGACAGATTCAGTTTCCTCTTCAAATAAACAAGCATCCTCACCTATGTTAAAGCCCCATTCTTCGACAATTTTTATCTCTGTCAGTACACCATCCACCAGAATATTATCGACCAAATTAATTATCTCCAAGCCCGACGTTGCTACCAAAACCCGAGCATAATCAAACCTCTCCCTATTAAGGGCAATATCATCTGTGTGCAAGTAACGACCACACTCCAAAACACAAAGCTTGAAAAAGGATTCAGTCCAGACATGAATTGGAACCCCGTAAATATGAAGCCAGATGCCTCTTTGAAAAACCACACTTTCCTTATTCCAAGGCTCTAAACTTGCGAAAAAATGATGAAAAAAAATCCTTAGCACCATCAACAATTACCTTGGCCGAAGTGTCTGAAGAACTGTGAATAAAAATTTTGTCTGCACCCATGGGAATAATATTTAGATCCTGAAAACCCGCGTCAGCGATCATGGTCTGAACTACTGGAATGGATTCCCCATTGCACACTAGAGCCACCAACCCACTGCATGCCCAAGACAAGTCAGCCGCCAAAGACCTGAACATCCGTACCAACCTTCCCGGTTTAGCTCCAACCACTGAATTAGGTGCCGCATTTGTGGAATTGCCACTAGGAACCTTATCAAGAAACGAAAGTTTGCAGTCCACGACACCCCTAAAATTAGCCCCCACCACAACCTCGCCCTTCTCATCCGCCCTCACCGCACCCAAAACTTCCTCCGTCCTCCCAACTCCACACACGGCCCCCTCCTTTCTCTCCACAACCCCCTTCTTACCTACACCTCCCACACCCTCCACCCCAAAGCTCACCATTTTTTCTCCCTCCCCACGTCTAATTTTTTCTCCCTCACCTATGACCACCGCCCCCTGATTACCCCTCTCAAGAGGTCTGACACCTACCACCGACTTGGCCTTCACAGACGTACCGCGCTAAAAACGCGCAACCATAGCCCAAACACAAAAATTACCAAACCAAACGACATTCAAAGCCTTCAGCAACTTGTCCACATTGCGAACATTAACATACCTCACGAAACCATAAAACTGACCATTTGCATTCCGTTTAGGAGCCACAAAAATATCATCCAGAATCCCACAAACCTCAAAGCCTTTGCGTAAATAGAAATAAGGAGATTGTTCCGGAAAATTAGTGATATAAAAAGTAACAAACCTCTTCACCTCCGGAATCACAGCCGCAGCCGCACCACCTGAAAGAATACCATGACCCTAGCCCTTTCGAACTAGCACCCTCACACGACTGTGCAATAACAAAACGGAAAGAACGGCGTCCACCGTCAACAGCCGCTGCGACCCACATCTTCTTCAGCCGCAAGAATAGATTCTTCCCCTACCAAGCCTAGACCGTCGAACCCTCGAAACCGAATCTCTCCCTTGCCGCGAGCCATCCTGCCGTCTGTCCCTTCCTCTAACAGCCTGTACCTGCACTTTCTGACGTCGAAAACCCTCAACAGAACCGCCTCCCATGTCCCCCCTGCCCTATTTGGTGGCACCCAGCCAGGGACCCGACCCCTCCCAAAGACCCTCACCGCCAGCGAAGCGGACGGCCGGTGCGGTTGCCTGGACTGAGTCCGGGCCTCGCCCCTCTCTCGCTCACGACCTCTCTCTCTCTCTCTCTCATTCATCTCTTCGCTTATGTCACTAAAACTTTACCTTTTCATTCTACAAACTAAAATATTCATATGATTTAGTTATTTAATAGCAGGTATATTGGTGTGATTAGACATTCGTAAGACTTTCGTTATTTAGTAGCAAACCTATTCATGTGTTTTAGGCCTTCATAAGTTTTGGCATATTTAGTAGTCGGCTTATAAGTGTTGCTAGGCCTTAGTGTAAAATAAGCTTTTAAATAGACTTTCAGACTTTCATCAGACCTTTAAAAAGGTCAGGCTTATGCCTTAAAAATGAAACTATGACGGATAATAAATCAGACTCAGGCCTATAATTTTTGAAGTAGGCCAGACTTAGACCTTATAAAGCCCGACTCGGCCTAGCCCATTTTCACCCCTAGACACCGTCAATATGACGATGGCAAAATAGAGAAAAAAAATGGCAAGACATCGCCAATTTAAATTTTGAAGAAATTTCTAATGAGGACCTCTTATTCCAGATAAAATAAAAAGAAGTTCTAACGATTCGTTTTACTTTACTTTATTTCCTATAAACATCTGGGCTTTTATTTTATTCAAGTAAATTAGACGAAATATTTTTTGACAAATCAATATACTCCATAGAGTCACGTCTCATGTGACATTTTAAACCTAGCGGAAACAAATGTTTCTCACATGACGACAACACAGAAGACACAAATAATCTGATGTTTTTGTCGGCAAAACTTCCACCGCACTCCCATGTGCCTCATTTTTTCTTTCTTAAATGCGTTTTACATAATTAATATTGGTCTTCCAATTTTTTATTGTACAATTTTGATCTTTTATTTTATAAATTTTTGTCATTTCAAGTTGATGACGGTTATATTAGTTTATTTGAAATGAAAACGAATGATTTTATTATTGAGTTTCTTAAAAAACGATGAATTAAATTTAGTCATGACCAATCATACAAAATCAAAAGAATATCAATTGAAATGATACTAAGGACAAATGGTGAACAATTAATTGTCATTTCATCAAATTGAATTGTTTTATAGATTGGTCGCTATTTTGAAATGGGGCCAAAATTGGGCAATTAAAAATTCGAGACCAAAATTAAGGTTTTGCCAAAATAAAGTGACCAAAATTGCATTGAAGTAATTTTTAAAAATTTTCTTTTTTAAGAATGTGGTACTAATTGTCATTTTGCGATATATTTTTTTTGAAGGAAATTTAAACTCCATAACTTGAAATTACAAAATTAAGTTCTTAACAATAATCTAGCACATTTTTGGTGTTTTTTTATTTGTTATAATCTTTTAAATTTTACAAATTTATAATTAGGGGTGTAAGCAGGTCGAACCAAAAATTAAATCAGACAAAATCGAAAATTGCTTGGTCATTTCTGGTTTGGTTCAAAAATCGAATCAAACCAAAGGAAATGAAACTAGATTGGTTTGATTCTTAATTATCATTTTTTAAATTCAATTATCTGAATAGCCAAACAAGTGAGCTTACTAAGTCCAGTTTGACTCATCTCAAGCCCACCATTTTATTAATACCCTCGCACCAAAATAACAAACAAACTACATTTGTACATGTTTATTAAGTTTACTGCGATTATGTTTCACATCAAGGTATATAAAAATTTGGGTTAAATATATTTTTATTCTCTACAAATATCTCAAATTTGTTTTAGTCCCTCTAAATATTTTCAGCAACTTTTGGTTCCCAAATGTTTTCCGTCATGATTTTTTGTCGTTGTTTTTAAGTCAACTTATGTACACCTTTTTGTTATTTTTGAATGAATTTTTATAGAGATGTTTGGAATACAATAAAAATCACTCCCTAAATGTTTTTGGAAATTTTTTAACAAATATGAATTAAATATGAATTTTTAAACGCTAAAATTCAAACATTTATTTTTAATTCATCCCTGTTTACAAAAATCCTAAACTTTTGAAAGAGGGATCTCTATAATGTAGTAAACATGATTGCAAAAATATAATACAAAATTTTAAAGAATACACATGAGTATACTTAAAAGCAGAGACCAAAAATTGTGACGAAAAATATTTGGGGGGACCAAAACTTGTTGAATTTTTTTGAAGGTATAAAAACAAAATTTGAGATATTTCTAGTGACATACAAACTTAATTAACCCTACAAAATTTAAACTTTTTCATTTGTACTTTAACTCATCTATCATACTTAAACACAATAAATAGAACGCTTGTACTGAAGCAAACTCACTCCACTTTTTTAAAAAAAAAACAAGTCTCTAAAATCATCCTCTCTTACTCTCTTTCTCTCTAACTTCCATTTGGTCCAGCTAGAACTATGAGCGGAAGGATTCTTTCGTATGGACTGAGTAGAGGCATCGTCGTTGTGCAACGCTTATGATCAACTTTGAGTATCAACGATAATGCGCTATAAGAGATAATAATCTGATTACTAGTTCATTATCATTCATAATGATCCATTTAAAGAGGAAGATTTTGAATGTCACTACAATTGTCTGTATTATTTTTCGCTATTTTACTTCATCTTATTCTTATATGATTTCTTCTTTCCCTTTCTCTTCTTTCCTTCTCAAACTTATTTTTCAATCTCCAATATTCGTGTCTCTCACAGACACATTTTCACGCTTCTTTCTTCTTTTATTCCACTATCTATCTACTTTTTGTGCATTCAACTAACTTTGGTCTTCTTAATCTTTCAAAAATCATTTTTTTTTCAAGTTAGTTCATTGCATGGTATTAAAATTACAACATGTAGTTTAAAGTTTACTATTTACCTGTTGAAATTCAACATGATAACCAAATTCATAGATACAAGTTATAACATATGTAAAATATCATAGACAGATCATGAACATCATACCTTTAAAATTACAAAGATAGCTGAAGACATAGAGAAAATATGAAAGGATGACTATCCTTATTACCGTCTAAGTTTTTAGAAACATTGTTAACCATCTAATGAGTTGTTAGGTTTATGCTGAATGGTACAATCTATCATGGTCCATTCAGAAACAAATTACAATCAAACAATTCATCAATAAATTAGTTCTTACCAACAATTGACCATATTTTGTATTAATAATAATTCACAATTAGTTGATTGTTTCAATTCACAATTGATTAATTAAATAATTAATATAATATTCTCCCACTTAGATGTAAATAATCGATTATCTTAAAATAATATGAATTTTAAAAGTATAATATCAATTATGGTCAAATCACTAATCAACCAAAAGAGAAGTAAACTTCACACTATAGATATTGTATTCGATGGTGAAGACTCATATTTTACGATAAAAAAATAAAGAAGTTAGCATAACATATTTTAGTTAAGACAGCTATGTAATTAAGAAATTGCTACAACAATTAAAAAGGCTATAATAAACTTCCACTAACTTAAAACATCAAATACTCAATCAAACCAATATGAGTTACAATACTCGTGTATAAAATTTTATTGATGAGTCGTTCTATCAATGGGTTTTAATTTTATCAAGGTCATACAATGTCCACATAAGTACTAGAATATATAATAATTACAAACATGCATAGCCATTACAAGAATGATTACATTTAATTATAAGAACCTTCACAACACAATATCATACACGATAAAATATTAATATTGTACTTGTATTTTCCATAAATTGAATGCTTACAATATATTGTGAGACTAAAATTCAAAGTCTCTCAGACTATGCCATATTTTATAGTGTACGCGGCAGTGATAATTTTAAGTTTTAACATATACAAACAAGAGTGAAATTTTCATTGGAGTCCACTTGTATATATAAATACTCTAATGATATAATATTCAACAATGAGATACTAAATTGTTATTACAAAATTATTAACAAGTAGGTTTAATTGGAGGTATGGTTTTTTTTTTTTTTGAAAATGCTAACAAGTAAGAGACTAAAACGATAAAAATATGATATTACAAATGTAAAATGAGCGATTTTGTTTAGGGACTAAAACTAAATTTCTCTCAAATGGAATGGACCAAAAACATTAATAACCTTTTTTTATATAAAAGAAACATGTGATTGCAATATCGAGCAACATCATCAATACATCAACATCATATAGATTAACAAACAATAATCATAAAATGTATATATTTGAATCTGATACCAATTGTTGAAATTTAACATGATAACCAAATCCATAGATAAAAGTTATAGTATACCTACAATATCAAAGATAGACCATGAACATCGTATCTTTAGGATTATAGAGCTAATCGGTGACCTAGATTAAGTATAAGAGTATGACTATCCTCACTACTTACGGTTTCAAACACACTATTAAATGTCTAACGGGAAAACGATGAAATAGCTAATTAGAGTTAAAGAGAGAGACATTCCATTGGGTTTAATTGACCTACTTAATCCATCATGGTTCATTCAGAAACAAAGTCCAATCAAATAATTCATCAATAATTAGTGCTTAATAACAATTGATTATATTTTGCATTAATAATAATTCATAAATAATTGAGTGTGTCCATAATTGATTAATTAAAAAATTAATCTAACATTATCATTTTTATTCTTCTACTAAAAGTTAGATTTCAGAACAAGGTAAGTGTATTTCTCTTTCAAGTCTAAAGCATGCTTGACTTAGGGGGCATGCAGATATAAATCCATTTACGTACTTTCACTTGACAACTGAAGTTTCACTCGAATATGCTCCACAAACGCTAAGGAACAAACTGAGAAGTGCTATAGCATCCATCCATAATAGAAACTAGTGAGTATAAGTAGTCGAGAATCAGCTATGAACAAATTACTCCATTGTTTTAGAGTCTACTTAAACATAAAAGGAACAGCCAGTTTCAAAGAAAATTTTAGGCCAAGTAAGAGTCCCAAAGTTCAGAATCAGAAGTAATGACAGTTGAGGTTTCTTAGTTGCTATGAAAGCCCACAACAGTTGGTAAAAATGGTCCTTAACAAATAGCCCTTATGTATAAATAGACCATAAAAATATGAGTTAAATATGTTTTTGATCCTTATAAATATACCAACTTTTTGTTTTAGTCCCTCTAAAATTTTCCTTCAACTTTTAGTCCTTATAAAATTTTCAATCACTACTTTTGTTCTCTATTTTTAAGTCAAATTTTGTATTTTTTAATGAAATTGTGCAGAAATGTATAGAATATTGTAAAAATCTCTCCAAAAAAAATTAATTTTTTTAACAAAATATAAATTAAATGTAATATCCCGCTACAGACTTAAGTATTTATCAGTGGAGAGACGATGTTTCAGAGATATTTAATGAAGGGCAATTTGGTAATTGTCGCGTCAAGATTTTTATAAAAGGGCCGAGACCCCTTATTCCCTTCATTTTCCATTTCCACTTCTCTCTCAAAAATTAAACTCTCTCCCTTCTCTCTTCTCCCTCTCTTGTGCCACCATCTCCTCTCCTCTCCTCCATTAATCATCAAACTTCATCTCCAATCACTCAATCCTCATGCAAGCCAAGCAAGCACCAATTTTGGGAAGTTTGGATCAAGAAAAGCTAGGGAAAACAAGAAAGGAAGGAAGATTTCAAGCAAGGGTTTTGGATAAAGCTTGGCAAGGGATCAAAGCAACTCTTCTAGGTGAGTTCCTAGGGTTTTAGAACCCACTTTGAGTGAGTTTGAGTGAGAATTCTATCTTATGCTAAGTTATTGATTTGTGCATGCCCTAATCCCTAATACTTGTCAATTCCTTGTTCAATCATGTCTTAAACTGTTTAATTGTGATAGAAAATCATTCCTAACATCATTGGGATGCTTGGGTAAGTTGGATTGAGCTAAAATGGTGAAAAATGCAATTTTTGAGCAATTTCTAAACTGTCAAGCTCGCTGCAGCGAGCAGACCCTTTTTGACACGGTGCTTGGTCGCTATAGCGACAGATCCGTCGCTACAGCGCGCTCATCAGAAACAGCTTAGTTTGCTGAGCTGTTTCGGGTGATCTGACGCGCTTATGCGGGTTTTTCACTACCGTTTTCTCCAAAAACCTTAAATAATCAAGGAACACCATTTTAACTCATCCATAAGGCTTACCACGGATGAAATTATAAGGGAGCAAGGAATGAGCAATGTATTGGGAATGCAAGAACAAAGGGTAGATGAGCAGGAAAACATTACAAGTGGGATAGTAAGCCCTAAGTACGACATATGATAACGATATGTCTAGATCCTATGATAGGTTAGCAAGATTAAGAATGTATTCAATGAAGAGTACGAAGGTACGGATAATATATTTAGAGTAAGAGACGGGATTACTACGTCTTAAGATATTGTAAACTTATCATTATTAATATGAAGATGCTTGTCGTGTCTCTTGTTATTCCCGCTAGTTGGAGCATTGAGGGTCACGTTCAAGCTAAGATAATTAATTTAAAAGATTAAATGTGTCTCATGTTTTCTCGCTAGTCAGAACACAGGGGGTTCCGGCGAGGATAGCCGCACATAAGAGTTTAATTAAAACGTTAAGTCGTGTCTTTCGTCGTTCACGCTAGTGGGACACGGAAGGTTTACGCGTAAGATAAGATAATAATAAGATAAGTCGTGTCTTCTGTTGTTCACGCTAGTGGGACACAAGAGGTTCACGCTAGTGGGACGAGTTATTCCGCAAGGATGACCGCACGACGATAAGAGGAGTCTGGTGACTAGCCTTAGATAGGAATTTTCACCGGTAGTAGGGAGATGTACTCCGGGGTTACTCCACTCGGATGCACTCCGTAAAATGAACCAAGATAATTAATGTGTGTTACACGCTAACTTTCTAACTTAATGATAACTTAAGATGAGAATATGACAAAGTAGGCATCAGATATCAGTTATCAGGAAGTGATCATAGTTTCCCTAGATTATGAATAAAAATGAGATTATGAATATGTTAAGAACATGATAGAGATATACAATGATCCTAGATTTCCCCTCGATCACTAAGTTAGCAGTTTGTAGTCTAGTCTTCACGACTACACAGTATAGTAGGCACAGGCAGGTATAAACCCGATATGGGACGAGATTAGTGCTTGACGATCATAGGGTTCCCCGAGATTGCCAACAGTTTAGTGCATGGCGACCCTAGGTTTCCCCGAGGTTGCCAACAGTAGGTTGGGTGGAGCTCACTGAGACATTATGTCTCATCCCAATCCTTCTGGTGCAGGTACGCAGGTAAGCAAGAGGTTCGTGATGAAGTTCATCGGGGAGACGCTGAATAGAGTGCAGTTGCTCGTCATGTACCAGCTCAGGAGTTTATCAGACATTTGTATAAGTATATTTAGTGGTACTTGAGTATTTGTGTAAACGAGTAAATTTGTATTCATTCAGTTGTATATTATTATTATTATTGAAAATTTTAATGTATCCAGTATCAGTTTAATGTGCATACTAATATTCTAGATAAAATTAGTATGGGTGTTACATTAAATATGAATTTTTAAACTCAAAAAATATAAAAATTCATATTTAATTCATGTTTTGTTAAAAAATTCTAATTTTTTTTTTGAGAGATTCTTATAATATTATAAATTTTTCTGCAAAATTTATTCAAAAATATGAATTCTACATATGAGTTTACTTTGATAGGGACCAAAAGTGAAGATGAAAAACTTTTGAGAAACTAAAAGTTGAAGATATCTTTTAGAAAAACTAAAACAAAAAGTTGACATATTTATAAGGACCAAAAACATATTTAACCCTAAAAATATTCACAATTAACTCTCAACATATGCAATTAACATGAAAAAAAAAAGTTCTTGTAAAAAAAAACATGAAAAAAAAAAGTTCGCGACGGGTAAAAGAATAATAGTTTAAAAAAATAAAAAAAAATTATGTGTCAAATTTGGAATTGTAGAAAAGTTAAGATACATGTAACATTTAAAAAATATATAGAGAGAGATCAATCAACAAAGTTTGAAAAATAAATACGAACTATTATATATATATATATATATATATATATATATATATATATATATATATATATATATATAGACTCATCTACATAATATATATATATATATAAATAAAATAGAGACCAATTCAAGATTTACATTTTATAGAATAAATAATAGATTCTAAATTTTTTACATTGTATTTCAAATTCTCTAAACTTAGTTTTAGCAAATAGTATCTCATAGAACATCTTCAATTTAAAAATTCATAAATTATTACATAATTAAGTAATTTAAATTGAAAATTTTAAATTATCCTTTAAATTGAAAACCTCAATAATTTAGTAATTTTTACCTAATGTATATATTAGAATGTTTTTTCATTTTCTTATTTTTTAAAGAAAAAAATTAGAAAAATCATGTTTCCTCTTTTTCTTTTTAAAGAAAACAAAATAATAGAAAAATCATGTATCTCCCGCAAATCGTTTTCCACCACCATATCCCTCGTGTATCTTGGACGTATTTGAAATTCCATAGATAGTTGTTTTTTAAAAAATAAAATTTAATAACCAAATACTCTTTTGGTGTATATCAGACATGTATTGATTCAAAATACGTATCAAATACCGATATTTCATTAACGTTGAACTATCAGCTTCACAACTGCCAACCTAATTTGATTGGGCTGGTGCGGGGCTTTTTTCTTTATTGTATTTATTCTTAAATTTGTCAACCAAACACCATAGTTTATTGAATTATTATATCTGCAGCTATGAAGCAATTTGTATCACATAGACGCAGAAATTTACACTGCATTGGCATTTGGGGGGACCTCTCATTAACTTTTGTGGGGGGACCTGTTCTTATACTTTGTGTAAATGTCGTGTCTCACCAGCACACATCAAGAACATGTGCAAAACTCACTTTGCCAATGTTTGGAAAACAGCAGAAACACGGCAGCAACGCACGTTCAGCTGAAGCTAGGAAATGTTGCTTCAAGAAAACGTGAGGTGGCAAGGCTTTAAACGTGAGGTGGCGGTAACCCACTTGGTTACCAAACACATGAGTTTGTCCAACATGTGCAATATTGCACATGTTAAACTAACTAAAAATATAAATTTTTTATTGAAAAACAACAATCATTTATCAAAAAGATGCATATTTAATATTAGACGTACAAGTTTTAATATAAATTTATTTTTTTAAACTTCTTAACATGTACAAATTTGCACATAATAAAAAAAATTGTTTAATTTATTTTTGTTTTATTTTTCTCACTCGTGTGTCCAATTCCTTTTTGTTTGGTTTTGTGACTAACTAAACATTGCTCCAATATCTATGTATCTAGAAAAATAATTGAAATCCTCTTAACAATATATGTTGTAAAAAAAAATCATAGTATTTGGTTTTGATAGAATAGTTAAAACATCTTGACTTTTAATTTTTTAACTAAAATTTTATCATCAAAATCATAAAAATTGAGACCTTGGCACGATCGCACATCACAAATGTGTTCAAAACCACATCAAGAGGGAAAACACTTGGGTGATATTGTGGTGTCAATGTCATGTGACATTGACTAATCACAATGTGACAAGTGGTTTTATTCTCTCTCTTTCACAATGATTTTTTGTTTTAAATAACGGATGATACGTGCACACTGTGGTTGGTCAATGTCTCACCACAATGTCACCCAAGTATTGTCTCATCAAGAGGGTAACTATAGATCATGAGGAATTTTGGTTTGATAGACCAATTTTTCAATATTGCTAAATTATCTGATATGTATCAATATTGAGTTGGTCTGCCTCGAACCAAAAATAACTAATTATTCATACCATGCTAGACGTATTTGCAAAACTCAAATTGCACATCCAAGTAATGATCTTAACATTATTTAGTAATTGTGTTTCTTTAGTACAATTGAGTTATTTTTGGAAAGACAATATATTAATAAATTAAATATACGCATAGCCCAAAATATACTTTGGTCATTCGAGTTTTTTAAATATGTTGTATAAGAACGAGCACAACCGCTAATATCAACATTGTTAGATTGTATATCTTCTATGGTGTTCCAAGTTCAAACCGAAGAACATTGTATTTTCACATCCATGTGCATGCTGCAAGTCGTTCCCCCCAGTGTGACAGCAAATTACTCAACCATAATGGCTCTAGACTATTTCAAGGAGAATCTTTATTTGTTCCATTTATAGACACCTAGAAGAAAAAAAATCATCCAATAGATCATGTCGGTTCTTCCATGTTATTTGAATCACCACGTTTTAAAATGGAAAATTCTTGTTTACCCATCAATAAAAGGTGGGTAATACTTACCCATGTTGAGTTGGCTCAATCAAAACAATGTATTTATATAACATTAAAAATAATAGAAAACAAACAATAACTTTGATTGATGTCAACTCAAGCATGGGTTGTGTTACCCACCTTTTATTGATGGGTACCCAAGTTGTCACCTTTTAAAATACATCAATTTTCAAGTGGGGGATTGTAACCCTGTTTATACTAAAATGGAAAAGATTCGTTTGGAGAAAGAACTTCTATTGGTTACTATCTTTGGAACCATGTCATAGAAATATAAGGCAGCCATATGAAGGGTGTAAATGTTTTTATATGGGAATCAACGTTTGAAATTGCATGAAAAGAGGAATTATTACTCGAATCTTTTCCCTTGAAGTTATCTCTTTCACACATTTCAACCCAACTTCATTACACAATAATTTATTTCACCTTTCATCAAAGGAATTTTGTCTCACCGGTTATGACTATCCGATTCAGATATCATGGAGATAGATCAACATAAGATTAATCGTTAAATGAATTGAATCAAAATTTAAGAATGAATAACTGACATTTCAAAGGCAGATTTTAGGCCATTTTGTGTAATCTCACTCGCCATGGCCAAGCCAGACATCAAGGTTTAAAGAATGCTAATACAAAGACTTACAAAATACACACGCTATTAGATGAAAATAATAATAATTATATTTGTCAAATAAACATTACAACCATGCATTGATACTATGATGAGATAAGAATGTAACAGAAGATCGAGCTTCGGAGCAAGTTAGATGATTGAAGACTCTCGACGAAATTTGTCCTCGACAAGTACACAAAAGAAACGTCGAAAAATGAGTGTTCGACAACATAGAGTAGAATTGCGAAAGCATAGTCTCTAAGGGATGCTTGATTGCACAAATGTATGGCTACACTGAAAATAAAAAACGATTCTCTAAATTTGAAGTACGACACATACCTTTATGCCAATTTCAGTTCAATGCATCTTTAATTCAGTAATTTACGAGTTCTGCATTTTACTTTCAAGTCTTTAAGTTTCTGCATCCTAATTTCTAGTAGTTTATCACCTTTACCCTTTATATTTTTGCATTTAAAACGTTGTGTATTCTTCATTGTTTGTACATAATAACCTTTGTTGATAGATCTTGCAGGAAAAAAAAACTTTGTTGATAGATTATTATATTTTGGAAAATGTTAACTTGTGTCCTAAAGGCACAAGATAAGAATCTAAAAATAGAATTAAAAAATAAATGTTGCATTGAAAAGATAAGTTTTTAAGATTTTAAAATTATGAATATACAATTTTCAAAATTAAATTTTTATATTTAATTTCTTACCTTGTTAGCAAGATCTTTATATTTTTAATTTGGAAGACTTAAAACCTTGATATAACTATAAACTCTTTTTAAACTTTTTCTTTTTTAATGTGAAACATTAGTTTTCCTAATAGTATAAAATAAAAAGTTGTACTGCACTCAATGATTTTCATGTGTTGTACTGTACTACTGTTCCTTCTATCATGTACCAACCAGTGTGCAATAACTTTTTATCATTTTGTAAAAAAAAAAACTCTTTTAATATACATATATATATATATATATATATGTATATATATTAAGTATTAATTTATTGTTCTCTTAAAATATACTCTTTTAAAAAATGTGAAAGATTCTTCCAATTTTTTTTTGAAAGAATCTCCATATTTTCCTATATGGCTCAACCCTAAAAACCCTCCCCTCCAATGAATAATATTTAATCATCATGCACTAATTATTTTGTACCTTTTTATCAATCGAAGGCAGATTAATATTGATTTTTCAAATAAGACTATCTCGGAAGTTTATGAGAAACTAAAATAATAAAAAAATAATGAAGTCATGGTTTAACTATTAAAAACTCAAACACAAGTAGATAAACTCGGTTCGAACCTGGATCATGGTGTCTGACGTGACAATTTTGACATTTTTGTCAATTGAAGTATAGAACTTGTACTTCATATTTTTTAGATAGAGTTTAATTTATATGCACTATTATTATATAAATGCATCAAATGTGGTGTTGACTTGACACATCTATTAATGAGATATGATAAATTCTATGTTTTTAGCTCATTTAATGATGTTATAATTAGGGGTGGGCCCAAGAATTTAAAGTTAGTGGGGCCGAGTACAAGGAACATTTTTTTAGCGAAAAAGGAACATAATTTGATTAAAAAAATAATTTTTAAATGCAAAAGATATATAAGAAACCCTAAATGTCTAAACTAATATTTTCTTGTTTTTTTAAAGAAATTTATAATTATATTCAGTATGAGAGACATTAATAGGTAAGTATAGTTATCATACAAGTATTGATTTAATAGTAGAAAAAAATAACATTAAGTAGGAAGAGAAAACAAAAACACCCTTGTATAAAAATATAAAAAGTAATGCATATCTTCTAGGGTTAAATGTGTTTTTAGTAAATGACAAATTTTCAGGATAACCTGAGTTCGATTCTTGAGTAGAACAATTTACTGCTAAACTTTAGTTACCTCTCGGGCCGAACTCCGAATCATCATGACCGCTTTATCTTGAGAATCGAAAGGTTAATATAAAAAGAGAATGACAATTGACAAAATAGAAGAACTTTTGTACGAGTGTGAAAGACATGAGATTTTTGTAACATGAGAATAAAATCCATTAAGGACTAAATTATATTTTAATCCCCTATTCTTATTTTAGGTTTTAATTTGCTCATTTTTTGCTTTAAAATAGTCTTTTATTTTGCAAAGTTATATCATTGTGTTTCATTTCATTTAAAATATGTTGTGGAAAGGACCATATGAGATAATTTAAAATAATATAACATATAAAACTAATGATATTAGTTGTCAATTAATCTAATAACATGGTGAATATTTTAATTAGATTAATTGGGGGGACCATAACCTAATATATATATTTTATGAAACATTCTAATATAGTTTAATTGTAGTTTATAAAAAAATTATTAAAAATATAGGGGACCATGGCCTCCAAAGACCCCTCTCAATCATTAAATATATGTATAAAAAATATTATACCGAATGTGTATATCAATTAATTAAGGCTAAAATGCACTTTTGGCCCCCTAAGTTTCACCCCCTTTGCAAAACCATGGTCCCCCTTAGACCGAGTCAAAATCAAGGGGGGCCAAAATTTTGCATGGTTTTGCAAAGGAGGTGAAACTTAGAGGGCCAAAAGTGTTATTTTCAAACTTGGGGGGCCAAAATCGCAAGTTCGTGAAACTTGGGGGCCAAAAGTGCATTTTAGCCGTTAATTAAACTCTTCTAAGATAAATTGTAAAAGGATCGTGTTTACTTTCTTTCGGATAAGATTCCAATGAATGCGTGGAAAAAAAATGGTAATAGCACGCGAATGCGGTAAGCAATCATATTAGACTACTATTATTTAATTCACGTTTTGTTCTTAATTCAAAATAGCATGGATGATATTAAAATGGAATCGGCATGAGTTGGTTTAATTTTAGAATACTTTATGCTATGTGAATGTGATATTTTTTGACTGCGTGACGATACAAATTATTAAACATTACTTTTACAGAAGTAGGTTGAGGCTAATTTAAATAATAGGCTAGGACTATTAAACCATGCGTAATATATGATAAGATGGCTTGCTAAGATTAGGACAGAATTAAAGAATGAAAACAAAATCTTAATGGCCAGCTTGGTGTTCTTTTTTTTCTTTTCTCCTGTTTTAGTTTTAAACCAAAAATGCCCTATAAACTCCTCCTAACATCTTTCAATGTAATGTAAACCTCATAAGCACATAATTTATATATTCTTAGGTAAATATTAATCTTTAATTTATTAGGTTAAGAAAACTTTGCTAGTAATATAGATTGAATTATGAAGCTCCTTCATAATACTCATTTAGCGTTTCAACTCATATCATTAAGCTACACATATATCTTCACATGGGTCCCTCTTCATAAAATAAACACGGATTTCTCAAATTTAATCTCACATTTGACTATAAAACCATCAATATCAATAATGATTTCAGGATTCGATTTATTTCAGCCGTGTGGACTCAAATAAGAGTGCAAAGCACTCTAGCACCTAATAATTTTATAGAATTTAGAATGAAGACTCAGGTATGAAACATTAGAGTTAAAATAATGAGTTTATGGTTAATTAATGAGAACTAAGCTTTTGAGTGTTGGACCATGCAAAATGATATCTTGAATTCGTTAAAATAATGAGTTTGATTGCTATCAATTGACTAGAGTTAAAAAATTGTAAACATACATCTGATCATATTTATTTGTTGTTTTGTATCATCATGCTATTCTCTTAAATATAATATGTACATCTAAGTGGTGAGATATAAGCAAATGTCTATGTAAAACACATTTTTTTCATTATTGTTTGTGCATGGTATTTAAATCTTAAAATAATAGGAAAAAGTAGTTTCTTTATGTATTTTTTTTAGTTTCAAAGCACTTTTAGTTTCTTATTCACCATAATTATATTAATAAAATATGAAAATTACACATGAATGGAAGACAGTCGAACAACAAGCTGGACCGCTAAGATTTTTTGAATGATAAAATTAATCTTTGTAAACGCAATATTCATGGACCTAATTGACATGACATTGTTAATTTTATAACAATATTTTAACTTCAAACAATATTTTAATAACCCCTAATTTTAATCCGGGATTTTAGACTCCTTGTTTCAGACGTTTTAGGATTTTTCCGCACAATTCTATTCGAAGATTATTTTTTATGATGTGTCATATTCACTACTAATTTTATGATGCACAAATGAGATATGTGTTATATCATGTAAGATTGTTTACCAGAAAGATATTGGACTCTTTTTTCTTTGTCGGCTGTAAACCAAGTTGCAAGACCGGGAATGAGCTTTACAACCTGGTTCCCAGTTCTTGAAGGGAGGGGAAGATCCCGCTACAAATCTAATTGACTTGCCTACAACAGACAGATCTGGGGGCTATGACTTTGAACGGCTCTAGAGAAAGTTATCTTACCGGGAAGGTGTGAACCCAGAGGTGATCTGGAGGTAGCTCGGAATAGAGATCCATCCCAACCGGGGTTATAGGAAGCTACCATTCTAACATAAAGGGAGACCTAGTTGCTAACTTAACCTTAAGGAGCTTTGCAGCACTCCTTTCTCAAGTAGGGGATGCTAAAGTAGTTGAGATTGATTAATAAGTTCTATCAATAGATCGAGTAAGATATGATGAAACCTATTAATACAATGGCAGAAAAATTGTGTATAATACAAATTATTTTACTTGTTTACTAAATAATTATTTTAGATGAAAATAATATATGTCTTGCTAAACTAAATGAGAAGATTTTCACTTTTTGCAATTGCTTCTCAAGGAAGGGATTCGAAAACCCTTGATAGGAAATGTACTCAATGAATGAGGGACCTATTGAAAATACAATTTTATAAATAGTGTACCTAAAGATTTTTGTATAGAAAAATTATTCAGCCACATATTCCTCCTATTATTTCTACTATTACTAGAATACACAACACCTTAGTACGATTGTTCTTATTATAGTATCGCTCCACCAAAACTTCCAAACTATTTTGGGTATTTTCATGTGATATGAATGTATACCTACCCAACTCATCACATGTATAATAGGGCATCTGTAAAGCAAAGCAGTGCCGTGTGTTAATTTACTTGTACAATTTGGGATTTTGAATGCTCTTTTCTTATTTATGAGATTATGATTTTAGTTTTCTTTTTAAGTCCGGTATGGTGCAATTGTTGAGATTAATATCTTAAATTAGGTAGTACTACAATAAACATACGACAAAATTCTCAAATTTTTGAATGTTGTTACATTGTCATTTAAATCTAGAATTGTTCATTAAGTCAGAAGAAATTTGAATTATCTCATTTAAGTGTTATTGTATTAGTGAGATGATTATTTAATGTTAAAATAGATATTAATCATTATATTCACTTAATTCAAAGTATTAATATGGAGCATGAATGACATTATTTTTTAAAAATTTATATTAATTCCTAAAGAATGCAACGTGGACAAGAGGATTACACTAAATAATTATGAAGGGAGCAAAAAGGGTTTAAGATGGGCAATATGTGTCCCATCAACCCTAGTTCCATCTCATGTGTGTGGTCCTATGTCTTCCACTTTGCCATTGTATAAAAAATATTTGTAGTCATAAATCACCGAGGAAACTATCAAAATAAATTATTATTTTTGGTAAATATACAAAATGACAAAGCTATTAGAAATTTACACACAAAAGAAGAAGTTTGGGTTTGAACTTTAATTATGACGTCCGACCTAACAATTTTGACATTTTTGTATGTTGAGTTAGGACTTATGGACCAAAAGAAATTAATTTTTATGCACTGACAATGTAAATTTCTTTTACATATGCATAAAATCAAACCATGCTTTTGTGAAGATATTTTAGGAACTAACTTTAAAACATGATATCATAATTTGATTTGATGCTAAAAAAAGTTTATACCATTGATTTATACAAATTAAATCATTAAGAAAAAGAGAATGCATTGAAATATTTTTTAGAGTGGGCATATTGTCATGAAATTATGTTTACTTTCCATTTCAACATTCAATATATAACAAACATAATGATGAAATGGAACAACTAATTCCAGTTTTGATCCCATCAAATACATGGCAAGAAAATAAAGATTCTTTTCTATCAAATCTCATTTCTTGGATAGATATATTCAAAAATAAACTCACATGTCAAAAGACCGATAAAATGTCACATACATTAAAAAAAATAACATTTAAAACGAGACAGCACCAATAATCAACGAAAAAAAGTAGAACAAGAATCTAAAAACATTAGGGAAAAGAGAAAGAAAAAAAGCCTCTAAAAAGATAACTGTTAGGCAACAAAGCAAAGAGGCAAACTTAGAGACAAAATATCCTCATTAGACATAGCAAGACCAAACTTAAGAAAAGTGTTGGCCACTTGGTTGGCCACAATGTGAACCTATAAGAAAATTGCTTTTCCCACATTAAAGAAGGCTAAAACACACAAGTAATTTACGTTTTTACCCCGGTGGCAGTTTGTTGCCGATGGGAAGGATCCGCGGCAGTTTGTTGCCGATGGTTCCCATCGACAGTAAGTTGCCGCCGTCCCCATCGGCAGCTAACTGCCGCTGCGATCTGTACATAACCAAAACAGCAAAACATAACCTGCATCAGAAGCAGAATTCTTCAAATTTCCAAATCAAATCTTCCAACACTCAACTCTCTCAAATCTTCCAAAAATCTCAAAATTTTCAACCTCAAATCAACCAACACTCCAATAACAAGTAAGTTTCCATAATCAAGTTCATTGTCATTTTATACTTATATGTTACATTTATTATCTTAATTTTTTTTTTTTTAGTTTTAGACTTTGTTTAATTTTTGATTTTTTTTGGCAAGAAATGATAGATTGTTTACATGGAAATGACTTATGTTGATTAAATATTTAAATCTTTGCATGTTTATGTTGTAATTTTTAGTTTAAGGGTTTATGTATAATTTGCACTACAAGTGTTTGATGAAATGTTTGAATGAGTTTTTAATTGGATTGTTTTTAATTTCTTATGGTGTAGATCTGAAAAAATGGCTCAAGTATACTTTCATGTATCCTTCAACGGTGGTAGCCAACATTTTTTCAAGGTTTGCGACGATGTGACGTTAAAAGAATTGAAGGATCTACTTCATGAAATCAACCAACGAATCAACCACGGAGACACGAGGAGGGTGGAATACGTTTGGTATCACCGTCAATCATTCGACTCAGACGGGAATTTGTCGTTCACTCGGTCGGAGTTAACGAACGACGACAACGTGAGGAGCATGTTCTCGATATTTGCTGAGCCGAACATGATCCCCCTCGAGATGGATGTTACGTTGCTGAGGTCGCCTGAAGATATTCTCAAGAGTTTGATTCGGCCAGATGAAGATGTTTAGGTAGTATTATTATGTTGTGTCGTTATTTTGTTGATTTTTTTTTTAAATTCTTGAACCTATATAGCTGTTTAGGTAGTATCATTGAAGTGTCTTATACTTAGTGTAAAGGTTTGCAAGGTTTGCAAGTCTTTTTGGAAACTCAAAAGAATGAAGAGAACACAACATGTATTCTGCCGAATCAGCTATATAGGTTCTCACATTGAATTCCTTCGTATAAGATGAGTGTGGCAAAAGGGAATGCAGTTCTAAGATGTTGTTTTGTACTTGATAATACTCCTCTGTCAATTGAAACTTTGTCAGTTGGCAGGGCAGTAGGATTAAGTTCAAAATAATATATTGCAATGCATTCCTTTTTGTCATGACTCATCTTATATGAGGGAATTCGATGTGAAAACATATATAGCTGATTTGGTAGAATACATGTGTTGTATTCTCTTCATTCTTTTGAGTCCAACACTAAGTATAAGACAAGAGAGCATATATATGTTTTCCGCAAACTTTCAAGAATTAAATTAAAATCCAACATTATTCATGATGATACAACATATTTAGGGATAATGTAATGTAATGTAAAGCTTATTGTGTGAATTTTTAGTTCGGATCATGAATGAAGTGTTGTTATTGTTGTTTCGAAGTAATCAAAATAAAGCAAAATAAACCCGAAATCATGTTAAAATTGTACCAAAAAAACTACGATAATGTGTCATAAATTTACAAAAAAATCTAACAAATGTAAAAAAAAAAAAACTAACAAAAGTCCTAAAAAAATGTCCTAATCCTAATCTTGGTCATCATGTTGCTGCTGCTCCTGCCGCCTCCTCGACCTCCTGGACAGTATCGGTGTCATCATGTCCCTGATATGGCGCATCGCCTGATATAGCTGCTCACTGCTCATCGCCTCCTAACCCAAGTAGTCATCAGCCTGGCTAGCAAGTCCACCAACCATGTCAATGGTATCAGGCGAGCCTCTCTCCTGGTGTCGCTGCTGATGGCGTGCAATGATCTGCTCCTCATTTGCTGGCCTCGGAAGAGATCCATCAATAGGTGGCAGAATCTTTGGGTGAGACACATGTCCGTACCACATCAGGTATCCCTCCTCGTACTGCCATGGCTGATCAACCTCCCTACCCCACGCAGCCTGAGGAATGATGTGCACACGGAAGTCTAGGAAAGCCTGTGCAACGGCCTGAAAATGGAGAGGAAGCACCGACGTCGGAGCTCGGGGGATGTCCTGCACGTACCCGTATTGCCTTTTAACCCGCACAGGCAAGTGACGGTAGATGATGTCACAACCACACATGATCCAGCCTGAATATCAGCATATCTCCACAAACTCCTGGATCTCCCTATGATCCTCGTATGTCATCCAGGTAACATCATCCATCTCCAAACGATCCAGCGCCAGATGGTATGGCTTCGGATTTGCATGACCCCTGTGTGGAATCCATCTGGCCGCGCAAGGATAGTTTTGCTTGTATTTATCATTATGGTCATGTGGGTAGACTTCTGGAAAATGTGCCAAGAACCATCCCTGCACAAACCAAACACATTTGTAAGTTATTAGCAAACATAGTAAATTAAAAGGCATAGTAAATTAAAAAGCATAGTAAATTATTAAAAGATATAGTAAATTAAAATTATTACCATCAAAAGTGTCGTGCTTCACCCGATCCTCTTTCCTGCAAGCGAAGAGGACTCGGATAGAGTGTGGTAAAGGTATGCCAATGTCATTCCTCCCCACGAATAGTCCCTCATCCCAGCAAAGGTCTCCATCGTATGCAGGTATACCAGGTCGATGTGTTTGTTGCTCAAGTCACTGAACAACGTACATTCAAGCAGGTATAGGAGGAAACACCTCACACATGCATCCCTACGCCTGGCTAGCTCCTGGAGCTGCTCCTGTGTCTTAGCAAGCGCTAATGTGGTGGCCACACTCAGGTGATCCTCATAAAGCTCCTTCAGCGCCTTATAACTAATGTAGCCACCATACTCAGTCTTGCAGTTTTTCACTGCATACTCCTGGGTGACACCTAAGTTCCTCACCATCAATTCCACCCCATCAACCTGAGACACCTTCTTCCTATGACTCAGCATCCTTCCTTCAACAGGAACATGCAGCAGACACGCCACATCATCTAAAGTGATGGTCATTTCCCCAGTAGGCATGTGAAAGCTGCTGGTCTCGGAATGCCACCTCTCGCTTAGCGCCTGGAGCAGAGCATGATTACCAGTAGAATACCCTGTGTACAGCAAATCATGCAATCCACACGCCCTTATAGGATCCCAAAACCAGATTTGATTCCTATGTGGACGCCGGAGATCTGCCACCTTCGCCCCGTGATTTATGCATCTCATCCTACGGGTGTTACGAATCTAAAATAATAATAAAAACACCACATAAATCGTTATCATACAAAAAAAAGCATATACTTCATATATAAAAAATTACGCGCGAACAATAATCGAAGACAAAAAAATAATCAGACAACGGCATGTGTTCATGTCATTTTTTTTAAACGTTATCATATAAAAAATTGCATATACTTCATATATAAAAAATTACGCGCGAACAATAATCGAAGACAAAAAAAATAATCAGACAACGGCATGTGTTCATGTCATTTTTTTTAAACGTTAGCATACAAAAAAAAAGCATATACTTAATATATAAAAAATTACGCACGAACAATAATCGAAGACAAAAAAATAATCAGACAACGGCATGTGTTCATGTCATTTTTTTTAAACGTTATCATACAAAAAAAAGCATATACTTCATATATAAAAAATTACGCGCGAACGATAATCGAAGACAAAAAAATAATCAGACAACGGCATGTGTTCATGTCATTTTTTTTAAACATTATCATACAAAAAAAAGCATATACTTCATATATAAAAAATTACGCGCGAACAATAATCGAAGACAAAAAAATAATCAGACAACGGCATGTGTTCATGTCATTTATTTTAAAAGTTATCATACAAAAAAAATATATCGACTTCATATATAAAAGTTAAAAAAGAAAAAAGAAAACTTACATTATTTGCATTATACCACAACGGTAATGCAACGTGTGAAGCGTATGATGACAACAATGAGTCATCATAAGGCCCTCCAGGAAATGGAGCCACATCAGGTAATTCCTCGGGGGTTGTCGCAGCCACAATTTCATCCTCATCTAACGCAGCCGCATCGTCGTCCCCACCCTCATCCGCAACATGCTGGACGTCATAGCCACCATTTGTGGCATCATGTAAATGCTCCTGATAATGCAGGTATTGTGTGGGGTCCTCCACCTGCGACTGTGTCGGCTGCTGAGAAGAACTACCCTCACACGCAGAATGATCAGGCCTCCGGCCTCTTCCCCTCTTAGGCACATGAGGGTTTGCAGTCTGCCTCTCCCTACGGTAGCTGCCGGTCATCGTCTGTCTACCAGCTCTCAATCTATCTGCATTCTGATCAGACATATCTACACAAAAACAAAACAACATTGTCATCAACATATGCATAATGTTGTTTAATAGAACAAAACAACATTGTCATCAATTATTTTGACAAAACAAAACAACTTTAAAATGGTGACATAAACACATAAACATAACCCTTAACTATTAATTAAACAAGAATAGTAGATAGATAAACCCTAATTTTTCGTAATCTAAAAATCCTCATCCAATGTAACACAATTTAACAACATAAACTAACTACAAATCTAAACAATTCTCATTTAGGCATTTTATCAAACACTTTGAGAGCAAAGTATGTAACAACTCATCATTGTGTTAATTCAACTTCTACACATTCACATTGCACTTAAACATAATCTAAATTACATTTACAACAACAACATTCATCTATAACATTATAAACTAACAAAAATTTCAATTTTTACATAAACCCTAACCACATAAATCTACCAAAATTAACAAAAATAATCCTACACAAACTAACATTAACATTATAAATGATTAATACTACTTACTTGTTGTTTTGTGGAGATGATTTGCTTCAATTTCGTGAGAAGGGAATTGGAGAGGATTGGACCAAAATTTGGAAATTTTGAAACTTTCTGCTTCTGATGCAGGTTATGTTTTGTTGTTCTGGTTGTGTACAGATCGCATCGGCAGTTAGTTGCCGATGGGGACGGCGGCAACTAACTGCCGATGGTTTCCTTCCATCGGCAGTTAGTTGCCGCCGGATCCTTCCCATCGGCAACAAACTGCCGCCGGGGTAAAAACGTAAATTACAGGTGTGTTTTAGCTTTCTTTGAAGTGGGAAAAACAATCTTCAACCTATAAAACCAAACCTACTCCTACATTCGTTTTAAGGAAGGTGTATAAAGTTATATTCCTAGGTAGGTGAGAATAATATTTTTGAATAAAGCTCGGAAATACGTTTGATTTGTATTTGAAGTGTTCAATTTTTATTTATTTTTTAAAAAAATGTATTTAATTACTTTCAGAATATCCTTGATGTATCAAGTACCTTATTCTAAAAATTCCAGCAAAACAAATGGCAAGCACAATGGGTATTTGATAATTTCCCAATCGGCCCTAAAGTTCCCATAGTGTATTTTTATAGATTGGGAAGATTGAGAAATCATATGGGTATTTGATACAACAATTTTGCACCCTCTGCAACCATAGATAATAACCAATTATTATGTATTGATGAGATTTTGGAATTTTTATATTTTTAATGGCATTTTTGGAATTTTTATTTTAATATGAAGATGGACCAAAACATAATTTATAGCTCGGGGAAAAAAAGTTGAAATTGGATTTGACGCATTTGTGTTTCTTCAAATATTTTGTTCTTCTTATGACAATTGTGTCATGACTTTGTTTCCTTCAGGTCTATTTTATTGTCTCGTAATCTTATTTCTTCTAACTTATGTCCTATTTGTAATAAAGGTAGGGAAAATATGTTACATGTTTTGTTTTCCGGCCTGCGTGCCAAGGACATGTGGTCGTTATGTCTCCACCAGTCAGTCACTCCTCCGGATCGAGATAATTTGCATGCTTGGATGAAAAAAAATTATTTTCAAATATTGGCCCCATTGGACCCATTATCATGTGGAAGATTTGGTGTTCTCGCAACAAATGTATCTTTGAGGATACCAAGCATTCTGCCCAAGAAATTGGCACTAAAGTGGTATCATTTCTGCATCATGTCTTGAAAGCGTTTGCTTATCCTATCTCTCACATTGTTCAGCAGCCTACACGTATTGTCAGCTGGCATTGAGCTAGTATGAATTCAGTAGCTCTTAATGTTGATGGTAATGTGTTCCTCGATTTCAACTCGGGAGATTTTGGTGGTCTTATTCGTGATCATACATGTTCTTTTTTACATTGTTTCTTTGGGAAAATTAGTAGACCTTGCATTCTCCATGTTGAGATTTTGGGTTTATACCATGGTTTAAAGTTGTGTTGGGATACTGGATTTAAGCAGGTGTTGTGTCTCTCTGATTCAACAATTGTTGTTGACCTCATCCAAAAGGATTTGAATGTACATCACAAGTATGAAAATTTGAGCATTACTATTAAACACCTTCGTAGAGATTAGATGGTTAGTTTACGACATACTTTGCATGAGGGTAACACTCCAACTGATTTCCTAACTAACTAAAAAGGGTGCTCTAAGTGATAGTAGTCTTGTTATTTTGTATGAAGCTCATCCTGATATGGCATCTGTCCTCTTAGCAGATGTCATGGGCATTGAGTTTGTTCGAGCCCAGTTTGGGTATTTTCCTTGTCCTTTTCTTGTTTTTTTGTTTTTTTCCCTTTTTGTTACCCGATTGAGCTTCAGTTATTCCTTCTTGCAGATGTCATGGGAGTTCCATACTCTCGTGCTTAGTCTTTGTTTTTATCTTTGTTTTTTTGGCTTATTTTTCTCATGTAACCAAAAAAAATAATTGAAGAAAATCTTGACAAATTGACAATGTTACTTCTAGCAGAGTAATAGGATCTTTAGAGTTATTTTTTATAAATTAATAAAACTGTGTAAGGAAAACAAAGTCCAATTATGAAAAACAAAGGCAACTTTGAGATGTATTTCAATCTTGAAAACTTATAGGGCCAGACCAGTACAGCTCCTAGTCAAGGGTAGCCTGAACCCCTAGTAACACTGAAAAAGCTTTAATGGCATAATGTTGAATTTGCAAAATAAACTGGGAATTCTTTTTTTCTTTCTTTTGGAATGGTCTTCTCATGCACTTAAATAGTGGAAGTCTTGCAATAAATAACACGACTGATTTTATCACTATGAAACCATAGTTCAAGAACATCTTACAGGCTCATCAGAACTCTCCTACAGTAAACAGTAATAAGATATCATGGAATACACAGCCATTCTCTGGCCAAAATATTAGTAGAGTAGGGTAGAATAAAATGACCAAATCTGAGTACAGAATACAAACTACAAGATATTCACACCTCGGATAAACAATCAGACTGCACTAAAGAGTTTTGATTCAACATTGCCAAACCAGAAGAGAAGGCTGGATGTTAAAATGATTGGAATCATACATGTCACACCATTGGCTCCAAGGCACCGTGTTTCACACAAGTAACAAAGGGTGTGTATATTTTGGTGTACCCCTTCCTGCGTGACTCGGACAACAAGAGGTGAAAAGGGCCCTATCTAACAAGGAACCAAATAATCATCACAAAGAAGCAGAGTCCAGGATTTAGGAGGACTATTACACTATGTGGAAAAACAGATTGAATATAAGCAAACACTTGGACACTACTCATTTCCTAAGTTTAAAGAACCATCTTTCATTAACTTTAAGCTCAAGCTATTGAATCTCCCACGTGAGTAATGCCGAGAAGCCTTTCTCCAATCTGTTCCAGTTTTCATCATAGCCACAAATTCATCATAGCTGATTTTTCCATCCTGTAATTGTTCAAGAATTTAAGAGGGTAAGATTCCTTAACCATGACTACATGTAAAGAAAAACTATCGACTATTCACCTTGTCTGTGTCTACTTCTTGGAAAATATCATTTGCTACATCTGTACAGTCATCAGTTCCATCTTCCATCAAAGCATTCCGTAGCTCTTCTGGTTCAATATATCCATTCCCATCCTTGTCAAAATAGGAGAAGGCCTTGTGAAGATGCTCGTCATTTGCCATCCTTTTTAAATGAAGGGAAATGGCAACAAATTCTCCGTAATCTAGTGTTCCCTTACCATTATTATCTACCTGATGTCCACAAGCAATGATCAGAAGACAAAAACAAGAATTTAAGAACAATTTACGGTTGGAATGGCGTACTTTCAGTACCATTCACACAATGGTTTGAAAATTAATAAGAAAACAGAGCATAGGAAAGGAAAAAACAAAAACTTGAAAGAGAACCGAAAAAGCCCTCATATTAGAATGATTCGACAGAACAAGCCCAGTTACAAGTGGCAAGTTTAGACACAATAAGCTAGAAGAAAAAGGGAAAATTGACCATACTCACAGCTTCAATAAACATCTGAACTTCAGACTCAGCAAGTTGAGACTGATACTTTTGGAATCCAGCTTTTAGTTCTTCAATGGAAACAACACCATCATTATCAGTATCCATCTTCTTGAACATCTCTTTGATGTCTTCAACTTCTTCATTGGATAAGAAATCAGCAATGACCTGTTTTCAACTGTACAATCTTAGTTCCGATATAAATTAAAATGCACTTGCTAAACATATCACTAGATGCAGTGAACCAACCCTAAGGGCTTTTCTTTTGAATCTATTCATCATTGAGAATTGCTTAAGCCTTGACTTGACAACATCACCAAGAGGAACATTTGGAGCCTTCTTAGCATTTTGGAGCCAAGGATGCTCTGCAAGACAAGAAACAGAAAACATCATAAAGCTCATGCATTTCTTCTGATAAGTCCTTAACATAATCACCATAACTGATTTCTAATTATTATTTCTTACAGTAATATGTCCACACATAGACCCATCTCCTTCAACCATCAACTTTGTTTCCCTATTTAAATTTAATTAAAGAAAACAAAGATACAAAGGAAAAAGGATTTTCGAGATTTAAAATTTAAAAAATATATAAATACAGTAAAATATTATCATTAATCAAGTCTAGTTACCAAATTGCATAATTATTAAGACCCACAAAGGAGATGGTTTTGTGAATTCTTCACATGATTTCTTTTTAAAAGATATAAAACAAGCATCACTAAATTATTTCAGTGCTGAAACTTACAGCATGCAACTGATTTTTTGAATATTATGACCATGGAAAGTCATGAACATACCAAGCACTTGTTTGGCCGTTAATCGAAGCTTAGGGTCTGGTTCCAACATTTGCTTAACAAGACTTTTAGCACTTTCAGAAATACTGGGCCAAGGTTCCCGTTTGAAATCTATAAGCCCTCGAAGAATAGCTTGTGCAACTCCTTGCTCAGATTCTGCATTAGGATTAACATCAAGGTAATATGATAGCAGGATTTTGTATAAGCTGAAATAATAATAATAATAATAATAATAATAATAATAATAATAATATAAATCCAAGTTCAAAAACACGAGACAAGTGATAGGCATGAACTAAAAGAAAACAACTTTTCAGATAAACTATGGCAAACAAGCATTAGTATGCTTTAGACTCACTCAAACTAAAGGAAAAAGAAAAAAAATACAGAAAACATGGGCACACATGAATGTGCATAGATGCTCATGCACATGTAGAGGAGGGCATGCATAAATAAATAGCATTATAAAAATACATATTTATGAATGTAATTACCAGCCCAAAATGGGGAAACAACAACAACCAAGCCTTATCCCACTAAATGGGAGAACACCACAGGAATGGATATAGAGTATGCACATGTACATGTATGGGGGCATGCATATAAAGCATTGTAAGAATATATAGATTTAAGAATATAATTATTACCAGCCCAAAATGGGGGAACACCGCACAATAAGATATATAGTATCACTCCTGCACTCCATATATCTATTTCAGGTCCATAGTTCCGCTTGAGCACCTCTGGAGCCATATAATATGGACTTCCAACAATTTCTGAGAATTTCTCACCTGGAAATTTGAATATTACCCACAAGACAATTATGGAAAATAAGTCAAATACTGAAAGCAATGAAAAGAGATTTATGCATCGGCTTGAAACATGAATAGAGAAAGTAATACAATGTTCTATCAGATGGCAAAACGTCGACAACATAGAGAATATGCTAAACCTAACTTAACGTATGTAGCGCTGAAGCAAGCAGAATAGCTGTGTTTTGCAAGAAAACAAGCTTACATTAGAGGGTGTTTGGTTTGTTTTCTGTTTTAACGTTCAATTGATATACAGTATAATTTCTGGAAAGTATCTTCAATTAAGGGAGAGTATAGTCTATTTTAGTTACATATATTATCTTTCATGTTTTATAGCTTTCATATAATATAAAAAGCTTCCTTGCTTTGTTAGTTTCATTTTAAATGTACCTTGAATCCTTTCCAGTATAAAAATAGTAAATCTTGTGTAGTGGATTAACTCGAACAAATCAGTATAATTTTGCTCACCTCAGTAGTTAATGCCAAAATAATTGGCCTATTGGGTTCAAATAATTAAAATAGTAATTGGGCTATTGAGAATAATTAATACCCACATTGGCTTTATATTGTTTTTTATTTTCAAAATCTTCTGGAGGATACAGTGAAAACAACAGAGCTATTGGGTTCTATTTTATTCTTCTCAATTTTATAAATGTTTGCAATATCAAATTTTCAACAAAATAAATTGAAATGCTGAAAAAATGGTGTTATGGTGACTTATTACAGATTCCATTTTTTAAATAAAAAAATCATATGCCAACTAGTCATAGAAACCAATTTCTTCTCTTACAAATAACAAATATTGAATAAATATTAAATGAGAAGTGTATATAGAGAAATCTTGCAAAAATTTTAGAAACACTTCCAAAAACTACTTAGAAATCAGAAATTTTTGGGCCTCAAGTTGAACATTATTGGGCCTGTGTGACTTGGCCATTCTCTAATAAACCCCTTCACGCCAAAATTATTGGCCCTAGTACGTGGATATTACAGATAGTCCAATAGCGGATCAATGATAATGATGGACTCTGATATCGTCTTAGATTTTGGACCTAACTCAACCATACAACATCAACTTATAAGGGAAGGATTGCCCAAGTTTTATAAGATTTATTTGGAATTTACCATTAGCAATGTGGAAACGGGGCTTCTCTCTAGTAAAATGGCATACAATTTATGCATAATATGAAACGAAGATACCATACTGTTAATGTACTAATTTATTAAGTAAAGATAGAAACAAGACTAATTATAAACAAAATATTTTCACAGGATATACTGTGACAATAGACTAGCACATCTAATTACACCACAAATTAGGTAAAATACTATTTCTTCTAGCACAAACACAATCCCACTACAAATAACCCAAATGTATTCAAACACTTTCCTTCACCTGCAGCTTACAAAGCATTTAGTCTGTTAAGTGTCAAAGGTATAAACTCTAAAACAAAGAATACCAGCCCATCTCCATACAGCAAACAGGACACCGGCACCTCCCCCCTCCCCCTAGCAAACAGGAAACTGGCAGTTCCCCCCTCACCCTGAATCACAAAAATCTTGGCAGTTTTTTTTGCAATATATCTCCTAGATTCTACTTAGCACACTTCCCAAGCAAATAAGATAGTTTTTGGAGTTTTCAACCTTTATCCTCAACAGCCACCTAAACCTCCAAATGTGTAAATATATCTTCAAACCAAAAACTTGGACAATCTAGGCTACATAAAACTACCCCAAAGCTCGACAACTTAACATGCCATATTGAGTCGGAACAGCAATTCAACTACCAAACATTGCCACAAAGTCACTGACTAAACCTTGCCAGACACCGTCAAAGGGCAGTCCTCTAGTCCTCCAATGAACTCAAATACTACTACTTAGTCAAATGCTAATCCTCCTAGTACAATCCCACCAACAACTTTAATATATCCTAGCATAAACAAACAAAACAGAACCATAGAACAGCTATTTTTTTTACAATAAGATGAGATGAGCTAGTTGAAAATGCAATGTTACCGTTATTTATCACGGATCAAATCAATTCTAGCAAATCCTACTTCAGCTACAACAAGGACTACAGTTTATGCTTCATTTCACATAAGGAATTGGTGGGAAGTGAAATTAAAAAGACATTATATATTTGGACTAACAAAGAAGTAAGCTTTGATAACTTTTCATGATCAGATTAGACCCAGATCAAAGGCGAACTTCACATTTCCAAGGTGGTCCAATCAAAGTAAATCAAGTTCAAAATCAAAACTTTTAAAGACAGTGAGGAAAATTAACCTTGTCCAATTGTCCAAATACCAACAAATCACCTCACTTTCCCTTTTACTTGACAGATGCAAAATGCAGACCATATAAAACTTAATCCTATCCAATATGTTAGACCCACCAACCAATTACAGCGCTAATTAACAATCAAGCATAAAATTTAACAACAAACCCTAAAAAGATTAGCTAAAATTAAGAAAATTTCTAATTTAAGCAACTTCAAATTTCAAACCAAACTCACTCACTACACTTAAAACTCAAATAATCACTCCCACTACACCTCAGATTCAGTTCCATACCTGGCTTAAAGAAAATAGACAACCCAAAATCTATAGCTTTAAGCGGCGAATTCTCCTTCTTATTCGCAAACAAGAAATTCTCCGGCTTAAGGTCGCGATGAATCACTCCATGTTTATGACAAAGCTGCACAACCTCCACAATGGTCCTCGCAACTGCCGCGGCTGCTCTCTCTGTATAATGCCCTCTAGCAACAATCCGATCAAAAAGCTCCCCACCTTCACAAAGCTCCATAACAAGATGAACAGCATTATCATCCTCACAAGCTTCACGAAGCGTGACAATACTCGAACTCTTCGGCAAATGGCGCATGATAGCAACTTCACGGCGAACATCATCAACATCAACGGCGGTTCGTAGCTTCCGTTTGGAGATGCTTTTGCAGGCGAGTAGCTCACGAGTGTCACGGTCGATACAGAGATAGGTTACGCCGAATTCGCCGCGGCCGAGTTCGCGGTCGATGAGGTAACGGTCTTCCATGTTGTCGGAGGTTTTGGTGGCGGCGAGGACGGTGACCGGAGGGTTTTTTTTGTTGGCGGTGGTTTCCGTTCGTTTAGGGTGGTCGTGGTTGGAGAAAGAGGATTTGACATCTTCGCGTGCGACGGCGGCCGGAGATCTGCAGCAGTTACCCATATCGGAGGTGGATCGGAGAAGTGGTGGTTGGGTTTCACATGAAAATGTAGAAACCCTAACCCTAGAAAGTGAATGTGTAAAATTAAAATTGAAATTGAAATTGAAGGTGGAAGATGGAGAAAGGAGTGTGAAGTGAATGTGATAGAATGAAAGAAAGAAATGAATAGAATAGAGAAGTAGAAAGAAAAGTGTGTGAGAGTACAGTGTAAAATTAAGGTGTTTGTGTGACACTGGAAATTACGAACTAGTAAGATACTGTTATTGGTAATATAAAAATAGAAATAGAATCCATTACAAGGATTTAATCTAAATCTAAAAAATAATCAACAACTTTGTTGTTTTGACAAAACAAAGCAATTGACCTCCCGTGATTAATAAGTTTCAGCAAATAATAAATGATTCTCAACAACTTGAGTTCAATTTTTAAATGGAACAGTTTTTTTTAGACTTTACTTATCTTGTTAAACTTCATTTTAAGAAGTACGTAAACACTAGATATGGCAATGGGGCGGGGTGGAGACCGGTTTTATATTTCCCGTCCACATACGCTACTCCGATATACTTACCTGTTACCCTACTCATACACAGTGGAGATGAGAAATCAAATCTCATCCTCGTCCCCGACGGGTTCGGGTATCCCCGCCCCATCCCCATCCCGGCAGTGGATAATTTTTTTAATAAAAAGAAAATTATTTTTTCAACTCCGAGCGCAATGTTGTAATGCATTATCCAACAGAGAGATGATGATGAGCAATGACTATATTGAAGGAGAAGAGAGGGGCCGAGAGTGTGAGATATGGAAGGTGAAAAGAGAGAACTATGATAAGTGAGTGTCGTCTGAAAGACTAAGACTCTGACTGTGTGAGTGAAATGATTTAGGGTTTTAGTTTCTATTTATATAAAAGGGGTAATAAATTGATTTTCTAGACGAGTTTGGGTATGGGTTTGGGGTGGGTATATATATCTCTGTTACCTGTCTCGTACCCATGTTTTAAAATCGAGGAAAACTCAAACTAATACCCAAACCCAGTCAAAGCGGAGAAAACCCGTTAAATTGGATTTGGTTCGGGCGGATACATGCGGGTATGAGTTTTTGTCATGCCTAGTAAAGACTAGTTCAATCCACAATTTTAATATTGTTATATTGAGCACATTTATTTGAGTTTGAACTCAAAACATGTTGTTGTATGTATGAGTCTTAGGTGGTATTTGTTACTTCACTAAAAGGAAAAAAAAACTTCATTTTCTGTCGGAAACAAAAGTGTAATTGTTAAATGGATTTTGTTTCTTTTTAAATAATTGTTTTTTGTCTTTTAATTAATGAGTTTACTTTCTATAATTGAAATTACTTCAAGGTTAATGTAATTTTGAATACTAATAACTTTTCTATCTAATATTAAAGTTTTTTTTTTCTAAATGATTGTTTTTATCAACAAGTATTAATAATTTTTTCCTGAATGATTGTTTTTTATCTCTTAATTAGTGAGTTTACCTTCTATAATTGAAATTACTTCAAGTTTAATGCTATTTTGAATACCAATAACTTTTTATATAAAAGAACAAATAAGAAATTAAATATATGTTACTTCTCCATATACATTTTTTATAATTTCAGGTATCAAAGTGTAGAGTTTCAAGTGGTTGGGAGATCAATCTTCGACTCATGAGAAAAAATTAGTTAGGTGGAGAAAACACACCATGTGTATCCAACAGATTTTCTAATAAAAATTTAGTCATTGGTAAACGACAGTGAAAACTTATACCTATAACATGGTGATAAAAAAAAAGTTTTAGCTCTTCCTTCAACATAGCAGCGTCCACATATTAACATTTGTCTTCATATTAACATTTGTCTTTTTTTTTTTAATCTGGTATCAATTTAACTTTTCTTAAGAAAGAAAACATATCATGTATTTTCTTTATTGTTGTTTAAGTGAAATCCGGCAAGGAGTAGAGTTATGAAGAGGTTGATTGGTTGAGAGTTATGTTCTTCATGTAACATAGTAACTCTTTTCTTTCCAAAGCAACATTGTAACGTTAACATATTAGTATTTATCATATTTTTAAATTCTTGTGTCAAATTCAATTTTCTTAAAGAAAAAAAAAACTTTCTAAACTACTTCTGATGTCTAAAAAAAATATCTTAATACTATATGAGAATTACGTAGCATTTTAATATTGTTGAGTGTCATTTTCTTTTGATAAATGTTAATGTGTTGTCATAGTTTGAATTTCAGAAAAATTCCAAACTATTTCTGATGTCTAGCTCAACCACATAAACTACGCCTTGAGAACATTGTTGAGCGTCAATAACATGTTTGACTTCGTGTTTATTTCAAAAACTAGTTTATGAGATGGGATTTGACACTCACTTATTATTGTGATTACGTCAAACTCAATATGATTTTAAACACGCTTTAATCCTTTGATGACAAATTCATGCCACACCTTATTTACATTCATTTTGAAATAAAATTTTTGGTAACACATATTTTCCTTTAGTTGATGAAAACTAATGTTATTTAGATATCACCAGAGTTACCTTTTTTTTCTTTGACAGATAACTACCTTATTATATAAGAAATGAACAGTAGCAAATGTCCAACCAGTCACTGTCTGTTTGTCTTTGTAAGGTGCCTGTGGATTTAAGTTCGGTAAATTTTATCATGCCTAATGTAGCCATAGTGAAATTTCGTTTATTTGAACTTAGAGTCCTTACTGTTTAGGTTTTTCCCGTTTTGTTTCTTGTCACTTCTTGCAAAATAGTGCAAAGATCTGTTTCGTTATTAATTTCCTTTCTTCTTTAATGTTACTTCAACCTACCTGGCAAAAGATACGTACTATATTGTTTACTATTAAATTTTTGGTGGACAAGGTGAATTCTTGTTATACGACAAAATTAATAATTGAGACTATCAAGTGAAAAAATGTTCCTTAATAAAATAATGCTTTCATATTATGAGCAGACGTATTTATTGACTACATTGAGAATTTTGAGTATACAAACAACATTCTTGTATTTTAAAATCGAAATATGTTTTTGGTTAAATGGACATCTGCAGATGTGCTCAAGTCCCTAAAACAGAGGTGATTTAGTGGTTCCTTGTTATATAGCATAATAAAAAAAAGTTGATTAAGTGTCCCAAGTACTTGGCAGCATTGCCTAAAAATAATTATGATCGTATATCTCAATTCTAAATTGTATCTAAACAGAATTTCAATTCATCATGGTTGGGTGTTCACATTCAAAGAACCTCTCATGTGGATGCTCTAAAATTAAGACATTAACTATGGGTACATTTGATATGTTAAACGGTAAGTAATGAATAAAACAACACAACATAAGGTAGAACTGTTGAGGCAAAATCTCTAATTAATTTTAAAGATAACAAACCCTAAATGATTAAAGGATTAATGGACTTTGATTAGTCTCTTGGTATTTAACTTGTGTTCTTGAGTGTTTAATTAAGACAGGAACAAAATATGAACCATACCAAGATACAAGGAATCAAAGATCATTAAGAAGAAAGAACTTTTTCATAGTTCAGAAGGTTGGACACAGTTCAGAAGCTGAACAAGAGTTCAGAAGGTTGGACATAGTTCAGAAGCTGAACATAGTTCAGAAGGTTGGACATAGCTCAGAAGCTGAACACAGTTCAGTAGCTAAAATGCAGTTCAGAAGCTGAAACACAGTTCAGAAGCTGGAACCCTGTTCAGATGCAGCAATGTTGTTCAGAAGCTGAACATAGTTCAGAAGCTGAAATGCAGTTCAGAAGCTGAAACACAGTTCAGAAGCTGGAACCCTGTTCAGATGCAGCAATGTTGTTCAGAAGCTGAACATAGTTCAGAAGCTGAAATGCAGTTCAGAAGCTTGTTCACAGTTCTGAAGCTTTGTCATAAGGCTGCTCTTACACAAGCCCAGAAATTCAAGAACACTATCAAGAACATGCATGCCACACGTGGCATAAATAAATGTCCAGGAAAATATACTTGCATGGATCAATCAAGCAATAAAAGCATTTACAAGATGAATGTCAAAAAGGACATTCAATGTTCATTTAAGACTATGAACATTGAATTAACAGGAATATTCCAAAAGGGAATATCATCCTAGATGTTCAAATTACTGCACTTCATTTATGTTTCACTATTGGGATTTGATTACATCAAATGGAAGTCTTACAAGTCATCCTAAGTGAAAAAAAAGAAAAAGAATATTCTGAAGTTCAGAATGTTCAATACAGCACATGCTTTAATTCTGACAGCAAAAGTAAAGTAGTTGGAAAAGTAAAGCAAAAGCAAAATTACAATCTCAAAGTCAGAATCCATGAGATCTTGACACCTAAGGAATTTGGTACTGTTACAGATCAGCAAAATCCCCTAAAGCATGGGCATGAAGTGATAGTTCCACTTTTCTCTCTCCTGCACACAATCCAAGACAGATTTGCAAAGCTCTTGGCACAAAAACATTCTGATGTACTGCACGCATAAACAAAAGTCCATCAGCAATCCAGAAATTCATACCTTCATTCATACATGATGAACCCAGATGAATATCATCAAGAATGCAACAACATTCTGAAGTATTCTCAAGAACACAACAACATTCTGAAATTCAGAATGTTCACCCAGATTTTCAAGTAAAAGTCAGTGGGGCCCAGGACACATGGCACAAGACCATTGGTCACCCTCCAACGGCTACAAGAGACCAATAACTCTATAAATAGAAGTGAAAGGCTCAGCATTACTTACACCATTGCAAAGCATACAAGAAAACATTTGAAAAGTGTTTGAAGCTTTAGCATCTCAAATTGATCATCACTGAGATTCCAAATTATCTCTCAAGGTGTAAATCAATTCTCTTTATCTTGTCAAAGATAAAGTCTCCCCCTTCTCTTCTGAAAGTCTTCATCTTAACCTCACTTCTTCAATTATCAAATCTATTGTAAAAGAGAAAATCTCATCTAGTTTTAAGGGTATTAAAGTCTAGGTTGAGTAACATAGTACAAAGTCTGGTGTGACTTAGTACAGAAAGTTGAGAGCCTGCTGAGGCTTAGAGAATACAGGTTGTAACCGTTCCAAGTGAACAAGATTGTAAGGTACAGGATTTGAGAGGGTATCTCAAGCATCATAGTGGAAAACTCTCACAAGATTGTGAGGAGTGGACTAGCCCACATTGGGTGAACCACTATAAAATTCTGTGTGTTCTTCTTCTCTCCCTATACTATTTACATTACTGCATACACAACACACACACAACACTTAACTTAAATATCTTATTCTGCAACTGACACTTCAGAACGTTCTGAAGTCTGTTTAACTTTGTTCTTCCAAGAATCAACTTGAGAAGTAATTTTTTAAGTACAGGATTAGATTTTAAAAAGGGTCACAATTCAAACCCCCCCTTTCTTGTGACTATATTATCTACTTCAAGAACAACATAAGATAAATTTTTATGGTATTGAATAATTTTTCGTCTTATTAGGTTTTTGGCGGATAAAAGAATATTTTGATATTTTAGACAACTAGTATGTAGGACAAAAAATTGTGTTGTGGTTTAGTGATGAACAATAATTTTAGTTTTTGTCTGGTCCCTGAAACATTTTTTACAAATCAAACACAGTACAACTGAAGTTGTCTTGTTCTTCAATTTTTATATATTCAACATTTAGCTCATGTATATTCGATTTGAGACTAAACATTCACAATTGATGTCAACAGTCTCCATTCAAGTGAGTATGTCATATTTGATACTTGACCTCTGTTACAACCAACAAAACACACCTCCTGATTACAGCGTTGAAATTTTTTTGATACAATAATAAGTTGGTATATCAAGTGTGAATAATATATCTCACATCGGATAAAAAAAGTAAATGTTGAACACTTTATAAGTGAGAGAACTCATCAGCTTAATGGTTAAGGTTTTAGACTAAAGTGTGACGTCTCTCTCACTTGAGATTGTTCATGTCTCGATGTGTTGATCCCCTATGCCCCCTCATGCCCCAACATAATCCGATACACCAGGATTCACTCTATCGTTCCCCTATAGCAAAATCCAAAATCTCAAGACATTGAGAATCTGAGTCGTTTCTTTTATATATCCAACATTTAACACATTTGTTGTCGATGTGAAACTAATAATTCATACTTAAATCCAACAATTTCTCAATTAAGTGAGTCTCTCACATCCTATATATATATATATATATATATATTTGTGTGTGTGTGTGTGTGGGCGCGCGCGCGCACTGTTGTTAATTCAAAAAACTAAAACATAGAACAAATCGAATTATTTGTCTCTTATCTTTACCTGTTCGCTAAATTGGTCCCTCTGTCTAAAAATTCCTTAGTTTTAATCCCTTCCTCAGATTTCTAGACATGAAAATGGTAATGTGGTATATTTTAAATGACCCAATGATAGTGTAGGATCATTCCTATGAACTAATTGTCTACATGACATTAATTAAATTACAAAAAATGAATAAAATTGAAGTTGCAACTGAAATTTTTAGGGAGTTTTTTTTCTTGCAATCTTATGGATGTTGATTATTCTATATCATTAGATCTTATGACGTATTATTTAAAACATGTCACGTCATCATTTTTTTTAGTCCAATAATCTAAGGGAAGGACCAGAATTAGGGGATTTTAAAATGAGGGATTAATTCCATTAGCGGGCAAAAGTAGAGGGATCAAAAGTGCAACTCATCTATTTTTACGGAAAATGCTAACTTGTGCCTTAAAGACACAAGTTAAGAAACTAAAGATATTGGAAATTGTAATATGTCACATTACCATTTTCATGACTAGAAATCTGAGGAAGGGATTAAAATTTATTGGAAATTGTGCATTCCATGTTTTAGAAATTTAAAATCTTATCTTTTCTAGACAAAATTTTTGTTTTAATTCCACTTTTAGTTTCTTAACTTGTGCCCGGCACAAGTTCACATGACCCAATATTTATTAGTTTTTATTTATTTTTACTAATGCTTATAAGTTTAAACTGTTTTTTCCCACAATTTCATAGTATATTTTTAAAAAAAATTAATAATTAGTAATTCATAATCTTTTTCGCATGTTATATATGTTATATGTTATTTGGGTTTATGTTTTATTTGTTTTTAGTATAATATGTTTTATTTGGTTTTAGTATAAGGTTTAATGTTTTGCTGAATTTAGCTTATGATATACTAGTATTTGACATGTAATGAAGTTTGATAAGTGAGAAATTGTTGGGTTCAGGTATGAATGATTAGTTTTACATAGATTAAAAATGAATTAAGTGTTGGATATATAATAAAAAGTTATCCCCAGTGTCTTAGTCGGTGGAGATGTGGTCGGAGGTGCCTATTACATGCTCACACAATAAGTGAAGAATGAATCTTTAGTTCTTGTTGAATTTATATGGAACAAAAGTGTTTCTTCGAAGGTTTCTATGTTTATTTGGTTGTTCTTCCAAAATAGAATACTAAGTAAGGACAATTTGATTCATCGTGGTATTATTAATGTCGATTCTCAGACATGTTGGAGGGGGGTGGGGGGGTATGCTCTTCCTTGTATCCCCGCTTTCCACACTTGCCTTTTTAGCGGTCTTATTTCAGGTCGTAAGAAATCTCATGAGAGATTTCTGGTTAATTGATTGGCTTGCACTTGAATTATGTAGAAAAAACGTAATGATAGGTTGTTTGGTCGAAACAACGTTCTTTACCAGAGATTTTAGATCGAGTAAAGATTCTTGTTTGGTCGTTGTTTAAATCTAAGATGAAAACATCCACTATGACTTGAATTTTTTGTGGCTCTATCTTCTTAGTTTCTTTTTTGAAGGGACTCTATCCGCTTAGTTTTCTTGGCCTTTTAGCCACTTGATGCTTTTCTTTGATAGTTTTCTTTTAGATTTTGGTATTTCTTAGGTTGTTGTACTTTGACTCTTGTTGAGAGCTATTATGTGCACGCATTGTGCTAAGAATAGTTTTTGCTTTCTTTTAAATATAATATATATGCTCTTCCTCGTATCACCGCTTTGCACACTTGCCTTTTTAGCGGTCTTATTTCAGGTCGTAAGAAATCGCATGAGAGATTTATGTTGGAGTAAGCCCTAGAGGCCAATAGTTTATGTTAAACTTATCATATGTATCATGACTTTTATTATTAAATAAAATATGGCATTCTTTATTACACTTGTTATGAGATTAATAAAGTCCCTAGAATAGTTGGTTCATGTGATGGAATATTAAGTGTGACTTAATCATGAGATTACATCAACAGAAAGAACACTATTCTTAAAAGTATCTGTAGTCAAGCTTTAATATAAATTAGGATAATAATAAAGCGTGGAGACTATTACGTATGTAGACTGATGACCATATCTCATAGGTCATGAATATGAGATATTAAGTCTATACATAGGTATGAGTATTAGGAGTAATATTTATACTGGATTGACCCATCGTGAGAATACTACATAGTATGTTATGAAATCGTCATAAGTTATTCTCATAATGATAATGGTGTATACCACTCTTAGACCTGAAACCACTGTGATCCCTAGATGTGGACTCAAGTGTTTTATTGTCATTCAAACGTTATCTGTAACAAGATAACTATAACGTTGGTTAATGGGCACTCGACGAATCATGCTGAGGGACATGAGTGTCCTAGATGGGATTTGTCCCTCCTTCATAACAGGAGATATATCTTTAGGCCTCTTGATGAAATATGACTGGAAAAATGCATGGCCATGCCGAATTAAGTCAATATGAGATATTGGACTTATTTGTTATTCAATATATTTCGGGATCAAGAAATATAAATATTGAGGTATACAAGGGTGACACAATCTATGCCTTGTGTTCAATAAAGATATTAGGACAAAGGAGTAATTGTACACATAGACATTATCATGGAAAAGGTTTCGTCAGATCACTTGACATTCTTGTCACTTGGGTAGCAGTGATGTGTTGCTAGATACCGCTCACTGTTTATAATATTAAATATAAGATTTAATATTATTGCCAACGTTACAAGAACCTATAGGGTCACACACAATAGAACGGTCAAAAGGAGAAATATAAGTAATACTTATAAGATGGGGTGCGTTTAGCAATTGATGCTAATTAGTTAGCGGAAGCTGATGGGTTAATGGGCTTACGGAAGCCCAATAGCGATTGCTGATTTCAGAACACACAAGGAGCTCTATAAATAGAACTCCCGTGCTGAAATCAGACACACTTTTTCGTGAAACCCTAAAGCTAAAACCGAAACCCTACTTTTCTCTCACACCTCTGATCGCTTGGCTAGCACCGGGAACCAGAGGAAATTGTTCGTGTGGACGAGTAGAAGCTTTGCTTTCTTGCTTGGCTGTGATCGAGGAAATCGTTTCTGCACTACAAGAGGTAACAATTCCATCACTGATTCATGTCAAATTCGTAATGATCCAAGGAAAGAAAATCGAAATTTTAAATTTCCGCTGCCTTATCTATGTTGATTTTCCTTCAATTTCTGGTTATTTGATTGGCTTGCACTTGAATTATGTAGAAAAAAACGTAATGATAGGTTGTTTGGTCGAAAACAACGTTCTTTACCAGAGATTTTAGATCGAGTAAAGATTCTTGTTTGGTCGTGGTTTAAATCTAAGATGATAAAAACATCCACTATGACTTGAACTTTTTGTGGCTCTATCTTCTTAGTTTCTCTTTTGAAGGGACTCTATCCGCTTAGTTTTCTTGGCCTTTTAGCCACTTGATGCTTTTCTTTAATAGTTTTCTTTTAGATTTTGGTATTTCTTAGGTTGTTGTACTTTGACTCTTGTTGAGAGCTATTATGTGCTCGCATTGTGCTAAGAATAATTTTTGCTTTCTTTTAAATATAATATATTTTTCCTTCTCCAAAAAAATAATGATGTTTGATAAAAGAAATTGAATAATATGGTTCAGTTTAAAGGCGCTGTATCCGGTGAGAGACATGTATAGGTCTTCTATCGTGGGAGACCCCCACCCTTTTTTTTTGTTGCAAACCAATTATAGATGAAAGATATTGAACGGCTGCGATGTATAGGGAATATGACCCACTAAAGTTAATATTTAAACTTAAATTTGGAATTTAAAAAATGAAATGGAAATTAGAATTAAACTTAGGAAAGAGTGTTTTGGGAATTGTCACAAAAAAAATTTAAAAACCTAGCAACGGTTTTGAAACATTATATTCAGTTTTTTATTATTTTTGTTACAATTGCTAAAACATTATAATGGAGTTTGATAATTTTAAATTTAATTAAACCTCTCTAAAATTAAATTTTATTTTGATACATTCCAAAAAAAATTATTTGAATTAAACCAATATAATGTCAGTCCATATAAGATGCACATCTAGGGGTGTACATGGGTCGGTTTGGGTTGGGTTTGGCCAAACCCAAGACCCAAACCATATAGGGTACTCCGGTTTGGGTTAGCTAAAATAACCACCTGTTACGTTATTGGGTTGGGTTGGGCAAACCCACTAATTTATGGTTTGGATTGGGTTGGGTTGTGGGTTACCCAAAAATTTTTTTCTTCCGTTTTTTGTTAAATTAAATGACTAAATGACGAGTCCTCGTATTTATTTTTTTTTAAATTGCGTAACCTATTTTCACTATATTTTAGAGTCATAAAAAAATGATAATTTCAAATAATAAATTTCATCATAGAATACTAGCAACAAACTAAAGTTGCATGACATAAATTACATTAGTATCAAAATAACCAAAAAGTGCAACATCCTAATTTGTAACTCTAACATGTTTTAATTTTCAATATAGATGATACATTTCAACATCCTAATTTGTAACTCTAGCATGTTTGAAAATTAAACTTGATTTATGATCAAAACTTTTTGTATTCTCTTTCGTTCCTATGAAAATAAAAATTAAAATGTGGGTATTATTGGATAAGTGGGTTTATTGGGTCTGGGTCTGGTTTTACCTGAAACCCATTATTTTTTATGGGTTTTCCATTTTTTAAAACCATACCCACCCAATGACCCAACCCAACCCACTTTTTTGGATTTTTTTGGGTGGGTTTGCCCGGGTTGACCCAACCCATGTACACCCCTATGCACATCGACTGTTTTGGAAATAAAACGAAAACATATGAGAAATAATAATAATTCAGATGGATTCTAGCTCCGATAGCAATTCCTTTCAAGGTCAGTAGTACTACCCTCGCTCACTCTAATATTGATTTTCATGTATATCCAATGGTTTAATTAAAATATATTTTTTAGAATGTATTAAAATAAAATATACTTTAATGTTAGAGAGGTTTAATGAAAATTATCAAACTCCATTATAATGTTTTAGCAATAGTAACAAAAAAAATAAAAAAAACTGAATATAATGTTTCAAAACGGTTGTTGTGTTTTTTAAAAAAATTGTGATAATTTCCAAAACACTATTTCCTAAGTTTAATTCCAATTTCCGTTTCATTTTTTAAAATCGAAATTTATGTTTAAATATTAACTTTAATGGGTCATATTCCCTATACATCAGAGCCGTTCAATGTCTTTATCTATATCTAATGGTTTCTAATTGGTTTGCAACAACAACAAAAACGGGGGGTGGAGGTCTCCCATGGTAGGAGACATATACATGTCTCTCACCGGAGACAACGCCCAGTTTTAATGCATTTAAGTTTGACACACTTTATGTTGGAATGACTTTTTGGTTCGATCTATATATTCTATTTTGGCGTTTTAAAAAAAATTAAGTGGATATTATTCAATGTTATTTTTATTTTTTTAACTAGATGATTATTTATACATAGTGATTGAAGGAACACAATAAATTGACGCAAAAGAAAATACTCATTTATAGTTTCATATATGGCATTCTCAAGGAATTGAAGGACCAAAAGAAGTAGATCATTTATAGATCTAAGCATTGAACAAAATAGTTGAGACCAGAATTATAATTAACCAATAATTCAAGATCATAATTAAGGTTAAGTTCAATGATGGAGTAGAGTGCAAAATCCAGGAACAAAAAGAGAAAAAGGTTGCTGGAAAATAACAAATGAAAGATGCCATGTGCTGTCTCTTTATTTTACAAATACATGAAAACCAAAGGGACCTTCTTGTCTGTCTTCTTTCTGTGTTTGTTTATGTAAAAGACCAAAGTGAGTGAGTGCCAGTGGGTCTCATATGGGGCATCTCTACCAACCAACTAGCTTTTCTATTCCTTAATGTTGCTTGTATTGTTCAATTCAAGTGCTTGTTTTAGAAGATGCAAATATTTGTCACAATTCCTTAGATTACACATTGAATAAAAGCGTATAAAATTATGAGCCCCCAAAACTTTTTTGTAACCGAGGCTTATTCCTATTTTATTGTGGCCTTTATTAATTAGGGAACAAGAGTTTTGATTTTGTACTATTATTCAATTTTTCTTCTCATTGGAAGCAGAGAACAAGAATAAGTGTTGGAAGAGAGAGACAAACATAGACAAGAAGGACACGTAGACAAATCTTATCAAGATTTGATTCTCTTTGAATTTAATTACTTAAACTACCTTAAAGCCATCTCATCTCATGAATGGAATGAAAAATCTATTTCTATATAAAGGGATACATGCGTTTGGGTTAATTATGTATTGTCTTAGAGAAGTAAAAGTTAGTTACATATTAGTTAGATTAGCTAGGAGTTAGCTAGTCTAATTGACTATATAAATTGTGATGCACTACTTGATGTAATAATTTCTCGCGTATTCAATGTTATTTCTATTTCAATTTTCTATACTTTTATCTCATCTATGAGTTTACCAAAAATTGTAATATATTGTGCGATTTTTTTTTTTTAATGTTGTTTCTATAAGAGATTGATTGAATGGGCAGAAATTGCAGAAGTGCCTAATTAACTTTTGAGCAATTTCTTTTTTGACAGAAACTTTTAAGCAAAATTGCAGTTTTTGATTCAAATTTTAAAATTGTGTACTAGTTTTGTTTACTTTATAGATGAGTTTAGCACTTTTTTTAGCAAAAAAAAAAGACCAAATCATTAGCAATTTCTAACATGTTTTGTTAGGCTATTCAATCTCAATGTGCTGATCATTTTGCTAACTATGGGGACATCCATGATTCTTGTTTTTGCAACTGAACAGGAATGAGTTCTTTTCCTAGCTGAGTAGTGTTTGTTAATTTCTTGACAAATTAGGTTGCATGTCCTTTGTTTTTTATTTTGTACCCAAGAATCAAACTGTTGGTCCACGGTTTTTTATTTTATGGACGGTCCACAATTATTGGAAAATTTTATTTTGAGAATAATTATGAATAATACAATTTCTAACACGAAACTATTTCTTTTTTTGACGTAAACCATATATTCTGCGTGCGCAAATGTGAAGACTAATCTCTCGAGTCTTATGGGATTTAAATGGGTGACAAACTCTTCCTTAAAATTTTAACGCTGCAACACGAAACTATTTCAATATAAAATAAAATGTATATTGAAATGAATGGACAATGTTAATTGGCATTAAGCAGCTTGATCATAATGTTATCGAGTTTGGTTATATTATTATCTTCTTGTTGTTGAAGAGACAAGCAAATATGATTGATTATTTCTTAACTAAGATGGTTCAGGCTTATTTTCTAAAAAAATTATGTTATTCTAACAAGTATCGAATATTTGAAGATCAATGAAATGCTTTGATTTTTCTTTGTAAATAAAAACAAAACATATTAACCATTCACATTGACATAAAAAAGGATATATACTCAAAAGAGTAAATTTATAAGGAACATTATTGCTTATTGCAAGTGCAAGTGACATATAGATTTTTATTAGGTCTTAGTACTTGTCTCACATCAACGAAGAGTATTTAGGTCAAATTAAAAGGAACACATCTAGACCCTACTAAGAAAAATTGTACCCTTGACCACTGGGTATGAAGCAGTATTCATCAAGAATGATAATTATGTATGTACAAGTGTTAGAATTTTATGTATTTCTCTCCTCCATTTTTCTTTTATGCCATCATTGGGCAATTTACTTGCATTGTGGTACCTTGATCTTTAAACAATCATAATTATCATAATAAATAAATAAAAATAATGTTAGAATGACATTATACACCATCTGTGCTTCTTTACATTCAAAGAGAAAGACCTAAATAGTGTTATAAAATATGCAAAACTGCATCATAGTCATTTAACATAATTTAAAATTTTAAACAGATTTTATATTTTTTTTCTTTTAAATTAGTCTTCTATCAATCAAACTTCGTTTTTCTTTAATGTATGTATGTTGTCAAAAGTCCTATTTGACCATTCTTAAAGATAAATTGCATTTTGGATTCATCAAGATAACATCTAAACTACATCATAATATTTATTACAATATTAAATCCATCAAAAATAACATGATCTTTTTGAATTTTATTTAAGATTGTGACATTGTTATCGTCTCTGAGAGTCTAATTATAGTGCTTAGCAGTGAAATATTCTTTATAATATATAGTTTGATGATCACGCAATTTTCCACCCTTCCAAAGACTAGTTTCAATTTAATGTGATGTAGGACCTGATTTATACCAAATCCAAATCACAGGTTATTTGAACCTACTCTATTAAAGGAATGCCCTTTGTACTTAGTTATTTGTAATCATGGAAAAAAGTGATCCTCCTTTGGTCAGCTTACTGCTTATCCGGGGACTGTTTGTTGGTTGAAAAGCAACCAATATAATTGAATTATAGATAGATAATACAAAGATCAGGATTGAACGCAGTCATAGGTTGTGACCTCATACACTCACACATATATCAGTTGTTCGCTCTCGTTCGATTAAAATTGAACGGTTTATATTTTAAACTTATTTTTCTAAATTCAAGAAAATAAAAATTTGATTTAAATCTCGACGATCGAGATGCATGTTGGTTGAAACGTGGAACGAGGATCATTCAATTAGATTATCATGCAGAAGTCATCTTTCAAACAAAATACATTCTGGTTTAGAAAATAAAAAAGATTGGACACAATTTCACATTTTTGTTTTCCTTTAAATTCAGTTTTGCTTTAAATCAATATTAATATACAATTTTTAACTGTGTTTGTTTTTTTTATTTGATCACAAGAATAAGTTTTGAATATGGAAATCTGAAATTTGAATCTTTCCTCGGTGGCTATGGAAAAAGTGTGCTTACAATTTGTCATATTAAAGAATGCCGTTTAATTAGAAAAGTGATTGATGTGACCAATATCCTGATCTATGATAGATATGGATTTTTTATTTTGCTACCCTCCATAAAAAAATAATGATCAAACTACCTTATATTGAGAAATATCGATGGAAATGTCCTAATTTTTAGGTTAATACAGCCTATGTATATGATATGAGACCTATATTTTTTTCCGATGTCTCGTCACTCTGATTGGCGACACACCGTTTCTTTTAATGCGTCAGAAAAGAATGTCTCACAAATCATAGTGGTGAGACATCAGAAAATAAATAAAAAATTTATAAGTCTAATCTTTCACAGGGACGGATCAACACAGATTGACTCTAAACTAGGCCATTTACATCAATGTTTTCCAATGTAAAGTAGTTTCATAATTTACTTTAGGATGGAGTGTAAAACCCCAGTCCCCAAGAACATAATTAAAAGATTAATCACGCATTTATCATACATTAGGGTCTTATTACTTCACATACATGTCATAAAATATTCAATATAAAAATTTCATATTCAATATAAAAATTTCATCAACATAATCATATTGCAGCGGAATAAAATCATACTCAACATCATACGAATGTCATGTCTCGGTTCATAACATACAACTCAACAGAATATAACAGCAACAGTTTGATCATAAGATCTCATAGCATAAAATCCAACAAAAGAAAATCCTGACATCCTAGATCAGAGCACCTAAATCTAGACTCCTCGAGAAAAGCAGATAAATATGAGTAGGCATCAAGCCGTCCTCATCAACTCACAAGCAAGATGCTACTCCTCAACCTGCACGACGTCTACACCACAAGGGTGAGGCGAGAAAAGTCACTGGGGGTAAGATATACGTTCAACATAAGAGATTAATAAACGCATGTAAGTTCAGGCAACAATAACATCAATATCAATACATCCATATACATCACAAAAGCCTGTTTACATTAGCATATAATCATAACATATTTGCATACAATCATCATCCGAGTTACCCCACAGTTATATACATATCAAGAACTCACACCAAATCATGTTCGTATGTAATCATCAACTTAAGTTAAATCAATTCAATCTCATCACAATCACCAAGTATTCAGTTACCAATTAGATGCACAAGTTCACGCCAAAACATTGACATATACGACGCTTCATGTGTATACAATGCGCCTAAGGACTGTACATGCATGTGGTACCATAGTGATCTTAAATCACCCACCAATTTATGCTTGATCTTAAATCAAGCACCAATGTTTATTCTTGTTCTTAAATCAAGCACCAATTTTATTCTTGATCTTAAATCAAGCACCAATAACGGACTATGAATGCATGGACCTACATATAGACTCCACAATGCACACCAAACATACTCATCATTGTTATACAATTTACCATCATATAACATACATCATCAATTCATCATCAATCGCATTGTCAAATCAATAAGGTTACACATCAACAAAACAGGTAATCAAACATCGCATCATCATCACATTCATCCATTCATCCATATAGCATAAGCAACATGCAAAACATCTTTGTTTTACTTCATCATCAAAGTCTGTCTCTAATTAATTAACCTATAAGCCTCACTATACTTATGTCCAAGTTAATCAATCATAAACATCACCATTAAACACCTATTAATCATATTTAAGAGTTTGGAAACCATTCAAGTGCATTGGGTACCTCAAAAAGTCACAAAATTGGGGTTTCGCCACACTGCACAGGGCGCACGGTCGTGCTCCAGGGGTGCACGGTCGTGTCCCCTAGGTGCGAGAATCATGCACGGTCCGTGCCACAGGGGCGCACGGTCGTGAGTGACAACCAGTACATGATTTTCCGATTTTTGCATTTTTGCGTAAAAATATCGTTTTCAACATCGTTTTTCAGCCCAATTCGCACCGAAACATTTCCAAAACCTTAAACCAGTTATCACCACTTATTAACTACTTAATATGGCTTAAAACAACTTAATCAACATCACTTAACATCAACTTATTCTCATAAAATCAATTATCGTCTCAAAAATCTATTTTCTTCCAAAACGACTTAATTTCCCAAACAAAGTATAACAACAACATTCCAAGTTTCCCATTCAATTCAACATGATCATAATCACTTAAATCAACCAACATGAATCACTTAAACCATTTCATCAACAACTTAATCACTTTCACCAACTTAAGCAAATTTCACATAAACAACAACAGCAACAACTTAAACACAACCAAAACTTCATAATCTCATGAATTCATAAACCCAATCACATACCCATGTTCATAATCAACTCAATTAAGCATAATCAACACCAATTATCATGTTTCTCATCAAATTCATCAAGTTCATCAAATTTCACAAAGTTACTAAACAACATAATCAAACATGAGTTTTGAGGAGACAACAACATCAATTTTGTAGCTTATACATGTTTCAATTCAACCATAAAAAAGGAACACGAATTTAACTCAATTAATCATAAGTTCATGAATTTAAGCATAAGCTAAAAATATCCCAAACAACCCATTTGTTTCTTAATACCCAAATGATGAAAATAATCTTCCCCCTTACCTCAATTTTTCCCCAAAAGTGTTTCCTAGCTCCAATTCTTCACTTCCTAGTGTTTTCCCTCTTTTAGCCTCTTCTTTCTCTCTTCTCTCTCCTTAGCCTCTTCTGAAAAGTTTTGCAAAATGAAATGACCTAGTTCACTAACACTACCACTTCTCTTTAAATATAATGGGTATGAGTCACTTACACTAGTGAGTTTAGTCATAATTCATCATATAATCATCTCTCTACACTTTTACTACACTTAAACCTCCCCTTTTACTATTTTACCACAACACTTTAAAATTCAAATTTCAAACTTCTAACATATTACAAAAATACCACTAACCATCAAATGACCAAAATACCCTTAATCATTCAAAATTCACTAATTTTCCGAAATAAACAATTAACATATATAATAATAAAAAAATTAATAATAAACAATAATAACAATTCTAATACTAAAAATCAGGCTGTTACATGGAGGGTGGTAAAAAATCATATATATGATAATGCCAGTGCAATTCACATTGAGGAGAATTTCCATGTCTCCATAGAAATAGCATAAAGTTTCACAATGTAAAATATACTCAATTTATTCACATTGGGGATGTGTGGACATGATTTATGCATGTGTGCGTAAAAATATACAATAACCGAAATATTGTATGCAAATATGCATGTGTGAATGAAATAATATTCTATCAAGATATGCCAAATACATGTTTACAATTATCTATACCGTGGGAAGTTTCGAAAATATTAAACTTTTTATGTGAAATTAAAATATATTTTTACCATCGAGATCAAAGTTAATTAAGGATTGATATATCATTGATCTCATTCAGTTTAAGCTAATCATTAGTTCCTGTCACTGTTGCTTGTGATGAACTTGTGCTATAAGACAAAAATTGCTCTTCCATTTTGGTTCTTGGTTTTTTGAAAAGGGTTTTCGTTCTTTGTTTATAATCTTTTATATTTTTTTCCTGGGTACAATTTATAATCATTTATTTATTTCATGTGAATCGGTTGTTTATGTTAAAAAAATATTTATATCGTTTGGGAAAATTTCATTCCCAGTATACTTTTATCATAAATTTGCATACACAACTATTAAATAATATTCTATACAAAGACAATTTTACCATTCTGAATATAAACCATTATACACCACTATTAGGTTCAAGATGACAACATACAAGTCACAATCTTAGTAAAAAATGCACAGATTATGCCAACTTTACTAGCTGTTATTTTGATGTAGATGTAATTTTGATAGATGATGATATAGTTTTACTTTGAAATGATCAAGTAGGACTTTTGTATTTTGACAAGGATAGAAAATGAAATTTGGTCAAACATTGCTGATGTTTTTAAATATAAACGATTAACTTTACACGAGAAAAGATAAACGACTACAAGGACAAAAAAATTAAGAGGATATCTGATTCGATTTTGTATATTTTAATAAGTGTTTGATTTGCATATAATGATCGTGTGCTTTTTTTTTACACAAAATCCATTTTTCTTACTAAACTAAGACACCCAATTAGATCTTATTATTTAGATATGTTACATATAAGTGCATACATATTAAATTCATGATATATATATATATATATATAGGGGGATATTATGACTCCAAGAGTAAGTGTGTTAACTTACTCTAAATCATGACCTTTAATTCCAATATTGATTAATGACTTAGATTAATTGATATGGTGGGCTTTAATTTCATTCTCTATTGGAGTCAACCCTCATCACCATAAAATAACAAAATAATTAATGTCTTTTAATTGATTGATTTTTTTTTATTCTTCTCCCTTTGCTTTTTTTTTTACACTAAAAAAATTGCATATTTAAAGAATAATTAATGTCTTTTAAACAAAACAATTGTAAAATTTAAAGAATTGCATATTTATTCTTCTCCCTTTACTTATTTTTTATACGACATACTAGTATATCATTTGGTTTCTTCGTTATAATTCTTGTCCTTTCTTATATTTTTTGTAAACATACGTTTTTGTACTAATTTGTCGCAAAAAAAAAAGATGATAGAGGAAATAACCCAGATCTTTTATTATATCCAATTCATTTACAATAATTGCATAAAAAATAAATAAATTGGTGTATTTTCTTATATAAATAATGACAAATTAAAATAATCATCTCCATTTTAATTGGTTTTTGTTGTCATGGACATACATAGATGATGATGTTATTTGAGAAAGAGCTCAAGAGTTCAACATAACAATAGAAACATATGAATCCAACATATCATAACAAGAGCTAAAAATTCAAAAACAAATCCGTAAATATTCCAACATCATAAAAGGGTATATTTGTTCACACATTATGCCACTCTATTGCCTTATAAATCACTATGTTGTTGATCCAACCATGGCCACAAACCTGCGTTTGAACATAAGTAAATTTAGTTATTATAATCATTAATTTAAATTAAATAACAAGGACAACAAGTATCAATGTAAGAACACTTACTTACACATGTATACACATGTATATATAAAAAAGTTGTTAACCCTTTTACAATTGTTTTTAGCGTAAGAAAAAAAAAGTAAAGGGAGAAGAATAAAAAAAATCAATCAATTAAAAGACATTAATTGTTTTGTTATTTTATGGTGATGAATGTTGACTCCAATAAAGAATGAAATTAAAGCCTACCATATCAATTAATCTAAGCCATTAATCAATACTAGAATATTTAAAATTAAAGGTCATGATTTGGAGTAAGTTAACACACTTACTCTTAGAGTCAAAATATCCCCCTCATATATATATATATATATATATGGATAGGATCAAATGACACCATGGTGTCAAAATTAGTTTGACACCAAATCCCATTCATTCATTACATTTAATCCAAAGGTTAAAAGTTATCCCTAAAATAATTCTCCTACACCAATTTCTCTCTTTAGCACCTAATTAAAAAAAAAATCTTTATCATAAATTCATTATCAATCATTTCCTTTTTTTCCCGTGTTTGCTACTTATTATTCTTACTTAGGGTTAAAAAAAATCACGCTTACGGTTGATTGGGTCAGTCATCACTACCGATAAATAAATAAATTGTATTAAAAAAGTCACACATTCAATCAAAACATCAAAATGATTCTTTTTCTTTCACTATTGTTGATAACTACCTCTAAAAAATTGCTGCTAATTAAATTATTTTATCACTCATCATGTTTAAGCTTAACTACACTTCAACAACGGTAAGCTTCAATGTCTTCTGTAAAAAAATTAAAACGTCTTATTACCATTATAAATAGTGGAAGTAATAAAAAAGGGTAATGATGGTTGCTACGAACAGTAAAAAGACAAAATGCACGATTTTATGTAGTACGTTGATTTTAACAACTGCACGACCATGATTTCCACAAATAATGGACTAATTAGTTTTTTATTTTTTAAAAACTGCACATGTATATTCTTACTTTTATTGTCAATCTCTTCGTTCAATATAACAATGTTCAATAAAAAAAAATAAGTAATAAAAAAAATAAGAGAAAAAAAAGGAATGATTGATAATGAATTTATGACCATAAATGTTTTCCTTTTTTTCTTAATTAGATGTTAGAGGAAGAAATTGGTGTAGGAGAATTATTTTGGAGATAACTTTAAACTTTTAGATTAAATGTAATGAATGGATGAGATTTGGTGTCAAACTAATTTTGACACCATGGTGTCATTTGATCATATCCCATATATATATATATATATAAGATCAAACGACACCATGGTGTCAAATTAAATTTGACATCAAATCATAACCATTAATCCAACTTTAATCTAACGTCTCTCATCAATTCACTAAATGCTCACATGCTTGATTAAATGATCCAAAATTTAATTTTAGAAACAATTTATTCTTTCTTCTCTTGATTAATTATTTACCAAAAATTCTCTGATGGTATTATTATGGTTTCTTTACAATTCACTGTGATCCTTTTTTTTTTGAAGGGCTTATCATCCTTATTTCTTTATTCCTATTAACCTTTTTTTATTTTTATTTTTCTTAGAAGAACCCAAAGAAAATTGATTTATAAAGAGCACTAGGGATAATGAATGAACTATTGCACCAAAAAATTAAAAAGAACATATGCTACTAAACGAAAGCAAAACACAAATGCTAGAACACCCGATACAAGAATATTAGCAGCATGAACTCAAAAATAATATCATCCAACAAATGAAAGAGTAGCCAATACAAACAAGATATAAAGATGATCGAACAAAGATTAGTAAATAGAATCTCTAAAAAATAGTAGGGAGAAATCAAATGATAATCATCTACCTATAAGTGCAAAATATAATGAAAATGGTACGTAATTAACTAAGAAAAGAAAGAATAAATTATTTCTAAAATTAAAATTTGGATCATTTGATCAAACATGTGAGCATTTAATGAATTGATGAGAGACGTCAGATTAAAGTGGATTAATGGTTAGGATTTGGTGTCAAATTTAATTTGACACCTTGGTGTCATTTGATCCTATCTCATATATATATATATATGATAAGATCAAATGACACCACGGTGTCAAAATTAGTTTTTGACACCAAATCTCATCCATTCATTACATTTAATCCAAAGGTTAAAAGTTATCCCTAATATAATCCTCCTACACCAATTTCTCTCTTCATCACCTAATTAAAAAAATCTTATCATAAATTCATTATCAATCATTTCCTTTTTTTCCGTTTTTACTACTTATTATTCTTATTAAATTGCATTAAAAAAGTCACACATTCAATCAAAATACCAAAATCATTCTAAAGAGTCTGTTTGGCAAGACACAAAAACAAGCTTATGTCTTATAGCGTATAGCTTATAAGCTTGTCTGGCAAAAAAAGACCTGTTTGGTAACAGTCTTTTCGTCAGGAGCTTATAACTTATTTTCCAGACGCTATTTCAAATAGCGTTTGAGCTTATAGCTTATAGCTTACCATTTTTTTCTTCCAATTTTACCCTTACTATTTTATCTTAATTTTGTTTTACCCTTTATAAATTGTTACGTTAATGGCAAAAAAATTGTTACGTTATTGGCAATAAATTTAAGGAACGTTTATTTTGTTACGTAAGCTATATAATTTTCGTTAAGGGAAAATGGTGGCAATATACATATTTTGTTAAGGGAATATGGTGACAATATACATACTTTGTTACGTAAACAATAATATCGTTACCTTTATAATTTTCGTTGTTAGTTATAATATACAATTTTTTTTAGAGAATATACAATATTATTGTTATTAGTTTTATAATTTAAATGAATAGATAGAAACCTTATTATTAATTTTTTGTTATAAATTATATAATAGGATGCCTCAATTTAGTGTTAAGACCCAAATTGATGTTATAATAGCTGCATTTGCGTTGCATAATTATATTCGCATCAACTGAGAAGACGATGCAATATTTACCGTTCTTGAGCAACATCCAAATTACATTCCTCATGATGAACTTTTGGATATTGTTGATGGTAATCAATGTAGTGAAAGACCAGAGGAGAGACTAGGGAGATCAACAAAGACAAATTAAATTTGTAACAATATTGCTGCTTTATTATGGAATATTAGGCGATAGACTTATTTTTATTATTATTTTGGATTAATATAATTGTAGTTAAGATTATCTTAATTCGTACTTAAATGACAATGATATTGTTGTTGTTGTTGTTGTTGTTGTTGTTGTTGTTGTTATTATTATTATTATTATTATTATTAATGTATGTTGTTCTTGTCGTCATAAAAAATTGAATGATATAAAAATGTCATTTTATGTCATTTTACATCTATCAGCTAGTTGAACCACTAATTTTATCAAACACTTCGATTAGCTTATTAGCCATAAGTCATCATCAGCTATAAGCTATCAGCCATCAGTCATCAGTCATAAGCTATAAGTTATAAGCTAGCTTATCTGCTATCCGCTATTTTTGCCAAACAGACCCTTTTTCTTTCACCATTGTTGCTACATACCTCTCAAAAAATTGTTGCTAATTAGATTATTTTATCACTCATCATGTTTAAGCTTAACTACCTCTCAACAACAGTAAGCTTCAATGTCTACTGTAAAAAAATTAAAATGTCTTTTTACCATTATAAATAGTGGAAGTAATAAAAAAAGGTAATGATGGTTGGTACGAACAGTAAAAAGACGAAATGCACGAGTTTATGTAGTCCGTTGATTTTCACAACTACACGGCCATGATTTCCACAAATAATGGACTAATTAGTTTTTTATTTTTTAAAAACTGCACATGTTATATTCTTACTTTTCTTGTGTCAATCTCTTCGTTCAATATAACAATGCTCAATAAAAAAAATAAGTAATAAAAAAATGAGAGAGAAAAAAGAATGATTGATGATAAAGTTATGACCATAAATGTTTTCCTTTTTTTTCTTAATTAGATGGGAGAAATTGGTGTAGGAGAATTATTTTGGGGATAACTTTAAACCATTGGATTAAATGTAATGAATGGATGAGATTTGATGTCAAACTAATTTTGACACCATAGTGTCATTTGATCTTAACCCATATAGAAGACCCCCTGTGTAGAGGGATGTTGACATCGTTGTCCACCGTAGTCCGCTGTGTGTCAGACTCCACCGGTAGGGGTGGTGTACCTGTACATGCTCTGACGGTCAAGTTAGTGAGAGTTTAAGAGTGCGACTAATAATATATCTGATCCAATGTTGTACATTGGTATTTATAGGAAATAAGTATGGTTTTGGCTGTCAACCTTTCATTTGAACATGTGTCCTTGTGGGACAGGTGTTACCATCTAAGGGCCACTGCAACATTGGATCCGGACTAGATGGTCAGGATCTGTTGGTCCGGACCGTTATCCAGTAGGATTTAGGAGGTGTCTGTCGTGTGGATGTGCCTGACTTCGGGTCTTGAATTGGGTCTTACCAGTCCGAAACATATAAATTAACAATATTACATATTTGAACTTCTACATATTTTATGAATATACAGGAGTAAAAAAATAAACAAGCAAACAAATGCACATATATAAAATTCATTCCTCTTAAAAATGTGTAAATTTCACGAGCATTTGATCAGCCTCGAGCCTGCAATTGTTTTGGGTTTTTGCTCTTTAAGCTTCTGAAATTGCTCTCACGCATAAAAAATTACCTTCAATATCTCCAACAATAGTTAACTGATGTTGGGGGTATTAAGGCAATTTGAGGGTGTGTGCAAGCAATTTTAGAAGCTTAAAGCCATTTTTCTAGCTGATTATCATTGCTGGACTAGGGCTAAGCATCGGTTGGTTACGGACGGTTTCGGTTCCGAAATCGCTCACCAGCGTAAAACCGACAGCTCAATATTCAAGACCATCTCAGACCGTTTATGACTTCGGTTCCGACGGGTTACGGTTTGTTCGGGTGACAGGTTAATCAGACCGGTTTATTCGGGTAGTGACAGATTGGCTGTTAAGGCTCATAAATATAAAATGAACCACAAGATAGAGAAGTGGAAGAAAGAAATTCGACTGGATTTCCACATCCATGGCAGCCTCTACCATAGCTTGTCGCAATCACTCAAAAGAATATGAAAGGGATAGGTTGACTTTATACTCTATTTGAGAGCTTCAAAATGACGTGTGCACTACACCACCAGAGATAATACAGAAGCAAGGATGACTCTCATATACCACCGGTCGGTTCGGTCATCGACAACTTGAATTTTCTGAAACCGATATCGACCACACTTCACCTTTCTTACTCAACTTGATTCAACCGACCACCCGCACAATCGTGTCAAATAGCCCGCTGCACCAAATTCAATTACGGTTATTGCGGGTTTCAGTCGGGTCACATATTCTTGCTCACCTCTATGTTGGACAATACCAGTCCACGCACAAAAACTTGGTATTGGGCCAATATGATATTACATAGACTATTACTTTTTCCACCTTATCTACTTCTCTCGCGCCGTATAATTTTTACAAAAATGTCTATGAGATTTTAGATTATAAAATCCAAACAAATTATAGATGTGTTCGGATTATATAATCTGAAATATTCTTATATATAATCAGCAATCAGAATCTCTTTCATTTCAACAGTTTTGAATTTTGCTTTTAAAAACAACCAAAAAACAAATTAAACAATGATAAAACTTGTCAAATAAAATCATAAAAATATAAAAATACCACCAAAAAGTTCTAAAAATCAAATAAAACTAATGCAAATTTTTTCAGATTTTTTTAAGAATATGAAAAATTAAAAAAATTAAAAATGGGTCTAAACGATGAAATTTTATATTTTGAGGGGCGGAGTCCTGTAAGACGTTTCTTCTATGAGAGTCTTGATCCTTGATTTTTTTTTTTCTTCTGATTTTCTGGGGAAGTTTCGGAGCAATCTGATCAAGTAGCCCGAAAACCGGATTTTTGACTGAGAACAACTAATAATGACCTAAAACAGAAGGATGAGAGTTAGGAAGATTAATATGATCCTTTAACTAGTTATCCATGTTACAAACAGACTTAAAATTTGTGCTGATACAGTTCATATTATATAATCCGAACAGTTTTTCCCATGAAAAAGGGTGTTTAAAGGTGTTCGGATTCTATAATCCAAAAAAAGCAAGAAACGCACCCTATTTTTTGAGCTTTTCAGATTATAAAATCCGAATTGGTGAAAAACTCATTTTTTTTTTACCCCATAACAAAGGAAAAAACTCAATTTAGATTATAAAATCTGAAAATCACATGAGCATTTTCGTAAAAAAAACAGGGCGCACGAGAAATGGGTAGGGTGGGAAAAGTAATAGTTTATTACATATTAGTGCAGTTGGGTTAGTTTGAATAAAAGGTCCATATAAAAGAGAATTCCTTTTTCCACCCTACTCACTTCTTGTATGCCCTTTAAGATCCTCATTTTACCCTGTTCGGATGATATAATCTGAACTAAAATACACGGTTCAAATTATATAATCAGAAACTTGCATATGTATAAGCAATGATCAGGACCTTCTCTTATTTGAGCAGTTGCAAATTTTGTCCTAAAAAACCACCAAAAAACAAAGTGAAAAATGACAAAATCTATAAAAAAATACCATTAAAAAATCTAAAAATAAAATAAAGCTAATGCAATTATTTTTGGATTTTTTCTGAGAATATGAAAAAAATGAAAAATAGATCTAAAAATGGAATTTTGATTTATTTTTATTTTTTAGGCGTTTCAAAGGAAACCGACTCAATCGCCTGAGATTTTATTTTTCAACTAGGAATGTGCACTTCCAAGACCTGAAACACAAGAAACATACCGAAGCAATGAGTTAGAATGGTTGCATGATTCTTAAACTGGTTATCTCTTTTACAAAACAAGTTCAGTCTTTGTGCTGACACAGTTCAAATTTGATAATTCAAACATGTTTTTTTTCCAGGATTTTTCTGGCACAAAGAGGGTGATTGGATTCTAAAATCCAAAAAAAAATAGAATAAGTATTTCAGATTTTATATCCGAACACCCCTTGTACATGTTTCAGAGTAGGGTATACAGGGGGTGTTTGAATTATAAAATCTAAAATACTTATTTTTTCGGATTTTAAAATTTGAATTGGTGAAAAAAAGCATTTTTCCACAAAAAATATAGGGCAAACCTTATTTGGGATTTTATAATCCCAAAAATCAGAGGGTATTTTTGCAATTTAGTAGGATGCGTGAGAATGATGGAGGATGAAAAAAGAAAAATCTCCAAATAAAAGCATACGAATGCTCCAATGAAATCACGGGCTCTTAAAATGAATTTTAACATCCAATTCATTAACATAATTTTCTGATTATTTTGCGTATGTTGCGATAATTTTGTTGAATAAAGGCATTATAAATATTTTGACCAAAAAAAAGGCATTATAAATATTTGTTTAGATTCAAGACTCTTATAAAGTGAACAACTATTCACCTACATTACTAACCTTGATTTTTTTCTTCACTTTATTAATTCTCACTCTCTTGAAGAAAAAAACAAACTATTCATTTTAGAAGAACCAAATCTAAAAATTGACTACAAATTTATTCATCGACACGATCTTAATTTTTTGACACATCATATCTTTCAAATTCTTTCTATCAATCTAAGTACTGAGTATTAACAAATTTATGCATCTATCCATATCTTAATGCTTTTACACATCATCTCTTTAAAGGTATTTTTTTGTCAAAGTACAAAGTAGCGGGAGTATCAGTGGAGAAGGAGGCCCCTGTGAACTTCCTAACTGACCCACTAGATAGAAAAATTGACACTTAGGACTACATATATTATGGTGTACGGATGGGTAGGAGGAAAACATGCATGTGTGGACTTGATCGGGGTTTCACCAATCATGGGAATAAGGGTCGGGGCTTTTACGGTAGGACATACAACCTAAAAGCTGCGTTAAGCAAAGTGGCCAAACAAGAGAAAGCGTGTTCTGACAATCAACATGTTTTTATACCATTTGCTTTTGATACTTTTGACTTTCTAGCACCATAGGTTGTTGACATTCTACATAGAGTTCAAAGGGTCAGCACAACAATGTCATGACTCCTAGGTCCGCGAATGCTGTGTTTACAAGGATTGATTTTGCTATCCAAAAAGGTCTAACGACGCAACTTGTTGCTTGTTTGCCTTCTATTCACGTGTAATTAATCCTTGATATATAATATATAAGGAACAGTCTTTTTTCCTTTATCTCAGTCACACTCTTCTCTCTTCTCATTTAAATTCAAACTCACTTTGCCTGTTTTCTCTCAATATATCTTTCTTACCTCCCAATTTTTGCTTCCCTCTCTTTATTTTTCCTCATGTTTTATCATCTTCTTCATCTTTCTCATTTCACCTTCATCAAAGAATGCCAAAGGCAGGGGCGGAGCCAGAAATTTAAAGTCAAGGGGACCGAATACAAGGAACATAATTTGATTAAAAGAATAATTGTTTAAATATAAAAGGTATATAAGAAACCCTAAACTAATATTTTCTTGTTTGTTAAAGAAATTTATAACTATATTTAGTATGAGAGACATTAATCGGTAAATATATTTAACATACAAAAAAAAAAATAGTAGTGCATATGTTCTAGGGTTAAATATGTTTTTAGTCCCTCAAAAAAATTTGTTCAATTTTAGTCCTTATTTACATTTATATGGACTATTTTGAGGACCGAAAATAATTCGTTTGACAATTCTAATAAAGTGCAATATTATGGAGGATTAAACTTACACTTAAAATTTAATAGGGACTAAACTTAAAAACTCATAATTTTGTAAAAACTAAAAACATATTTAACCATATATTTTGTATGTAACTTTGAAATTTATTTCAAAAAGAGAATTTGGAAATGAAAAGTGTATTTCTATGGACATACAAAAACAACAATCGACTAACCAAACAAACGATCTCAAGTGGTTAACGAGTACCACTAAAGGATAAATTGTTCAGGAAAACCTGAGTTTGATTATTGAGTGGAACAAATCTTGTCCGGTCTTTCCTTACCTCCTGATCAGACACTAGATTACCATGACCCCTTTACCATGAAAACTAGAGGGTTAACACAAAAAATAAATGAGATATATCATTGTGGTTAATTTTATTTAAAATATGTTGTGGAAATGACTGTATCGATATATTTTACGAAATATGAGATAATTTAAAATAATATAAAATATAAAATTAATGATATTAGTTGTCAATTAATCTAATAACATGGTAAAAAAATAAACATATTTTTGGCAAATAAAAATAAATATTTTAATTAAATTAATTGGGAGACCATAACCTAATTATAATTGATAAAATATTTTAATTTACTTTAGTTGTAGTGTATGAAATTTTTTATTGAAAATATGGGGGACCATGGCCTCTATAGGTCACCCCGTGCCTCCACCACTAGCCAAAGGTTTAACAATCTTACATCACATCATCCAACAATTTATTTTGTTTTTTGTTTTTATCTCTCCGGCACTATCTTCTTTCTCTCACCGATTGAATATCTTAAAATAGAACATTAGGCACTTGAATTTTGAACCCTAAAAAAATCAAGTGCCTAAAGTATTATATATATATATATATGAAATATTTTCCCTAAAAAATATTTTTTCGTTTCTTTTTAAGTGTCTTTTTTAAAGAATTTTTTTGTTCTTATTTAACTTGTCACTTTTAAAGTTCAATGCAACAGTAAATGTTGTTTTACCAATATTACCCTTAGTTATTTATTACGGAGAGAGAAATATATGAAATAAGATATTAAATAAATAAGGTCGTTATAGTAAAAATATAAATTATTGTATCAAAAGCAGTAACATTTATTAATTATCTTAATTTGTATAAAATATCAAAAAGTGATAATTAAAAAAACGGAGGTAGTATATATATAAGAAATATTTGTTGACTTTTGATTTGCGGTTAATGTCGAATCTAAAAAATATTGTGATCCATTTTTTTTATTTTAACCACTTTGTTTTTAGAAAAACTAAACCTTAATAATCTGGAAATTAATCAAAAGGTAAGTAAAATCCAGTCAAAATTACTCTAATCATGATTGCATGTAGTTTTGATAACGATGGAACACCAAATAAAATAACCAAAATGTCTATTGTATTATGAAATGTTTGTAGGATTTAGAGACTTCTAGATAGTAGTCACGAGGGATGCCAACAAAAAAAGGACAGAAAACAACACTGAAACACGTAGAGAAACTTCTCTTCTACGTATGCAATCTCATCATACAATTATTGTCAGATAGCCAATGAGTAAAGAGGATCGATGGTTCTTTTTTATGCTCAATTTTTGCTGTTAATGTGTTTTTGTTTAACAAATCTTATATCAGAACTTTTTTATATTCTTTTTGTAATTGTTAATGCACATAGCTTGAAACTAATTATGACACTAATTTATATAATCACTAAGATTTTGTATCACATGTGATTTTCAATTAGTTGCGTGCAAGAGATGCCATTTTGTAGTGGTGTTATATTTATTTGATTAGATTAGGCTATTATCCATTTTGATTCGTGCTTTTTTAAATCTCAATAATTTAAAATCGGAAAAATAGTAACACAATACTAGTATTTGCTTAAAATGACTAAAAAACTACTGAAGTTGCATTTCGGTCTCAATTCCAAAGGCTCTTGGGTTTTGGGTTGTCTAAGTCTAATGTACATATGTAAGAAGCAATGTTATTTTAACATCTAATAATCAACAATTATTTGATAACCGAATAAAAATACATTATTTGTAATGACTATGAGATAGAGAGAAACAAGTACTCAAAAATTGAAATAGTATTCACACACACACATACATGGTGTTTGACATCCAAAAAAGTTGTAAACATACCATTTCTCATATGTAATTGAACATCCTCATTTTTAGAGCTAGTTTTTGAAGTGAAATTTAAGATCATTTTAATATGGTATCAAGGTCGGATTATTTAGACATGTGTGGAAATTGAACTCATGCCTACATTGTATGTGAGGATGAGTATTGAAGTGATATTCAATTTCATTTAACATGGTATCAGAGTCAAATTTTGTAGGCATGTTGTGGAAATTGAACTCATGCCTATACATTGCACGTGGGAATGAATGAAGTTTAATTTGAGTCTGAAATTTAATTAGTATTGTTTTTAGGATGTGTAATGTATATATGTACTTCGACACCTTTATTTTTATTTTTAGAGCTAGTTATTGAGTAAGATTAAAATATATTTAACAAAAAAAATTAAAAATTATTGTTTAATACACAAATCTCCATGAGAATTTTCAGAGCTTAATGCTATCTCTAGTTCCTCCAAATTATGTCATTCAAATATAAAAGTTCATTAATGTTGATTAAAAATAGTACCTTACTTGATAAATGACATCCTATAATAGACATCTTTCATTCTCATCTCCAATCTCATGTCATGATCACCCATTTCCTCCTGAAGCTTTTGATACTTTCTTTCTTTTTCATGTCGGTCTATTCAATTATTTTTAGGTATGAAAGAACATTAATTAATAATAAGGGCTATATTATTCACAATTTTAGAGAATATCTCTAAGTTGGGATGATATGAAGTGTGGAAAAGAAACCATGCATTAAATGTAAGGCATGCTTGTGAATGTGTGAAAGGGGCTTCTGGTGGGCCTATTAGAAAGAGTGTGAAGAGGGCTGTAATACATATGGATCCAATTCCTGACAAATGACTTGAGAATGGACCTTGACCCATGCAGCAGATCATGCTTTCTTAGGGAAATTAATACAGTACTTCATAGCTAGTACCACATAACATTCCCACATTAAATACAACAAAAATATTAATTGCATATTTATAGGACGATGATCAATCATATTTTACATCCTATATATATATACTTTACTAATAACAAAAAAACAAAAATATGTCGACATCGATCTAATTAAATCTTTGGTCGATTTCCCATGGGGAATGCGTTGTTAGCTCAAAGTGGGCATCACAGAAAATGGTGATGAATTGGGTTTGTAAACTTTTTTTTTTTTATAAATAATTTATGTTATAAGCTTATTCAGAAAATATAATTATTAATAACAACAATAGAAAACAATTTTGGAGCATATGGGAAGAGACGTCACCTCATTTGCTTTGAATATCCAGTTCAATGGTGGAGGGAACCCAGGTAGCATCAATTATACATTTGTTTATCTCATTACAAAATAAAACCTAAGTCGGCTATATTTTCAACTTATTTATCTTTGTCTTGTTATTTTTAAAATACTTACAAAGATTATTGCAAATAGGTGGAAATTAACTCTTCCTAGCATTAAAGGAAATTTTCCAAGTGTTTTTGTTCCTGGAAAATTAATCACTCATAATACTCTTTAATATAATTTGGCATTTAACTCTTTTCATTACTCCTTTATGGGAAGAAAAGATAAGGGTTGTTTTGGTTCTCAAGTTAGACATATCAAAAAGCGTATAATTATGTGAATTGTAACTTTTTTTTATTGTGGTTTTGGAATCTACGAGGTCTTAGTTATTGGTTCTTGCCGGAAATCCATGTAAAAAAAATTATAGGCAAATGTACTATAGTGTCATTTCCCATGCACACGGTTTCAAACATTAATCGTGCCCCTACGTGGATAACAACTTCAATACCCGTACCTTCTAGGTACCTAATTGTCCATACTCATTCTTATTACCGGCACTTTAATTAAAGTGAAAATTATGTCGTTGTCATTTATCTTATATTTTGTAACAATTTTGCCATGTAAATATCTTTCTTCCCTTTCAAATAATTTATCTTTTACAATATGCTCATAATTTTTCTCTCACTTTTTCGTTAAAAAGACATTTCTGTGTCTTTTACAAACAAACATATTATACTGACTCAAACCATTATTAGGCGGCGTTTTGTTAGAAATATATTGTTGGTTGACAAGTTTTGGTAAGTTTCCTTATGTTGTATATCCAATTTTCGCGGACGAAGAGAAAACAAAATTCACCGCAACGTGAAAAAAATGACACATATGAAATATAGAATTAGATTTTTTAAGTTTTTATTTTAAGTTGATGAGTCAAAAAGATAAAAATAGGCTTTACATATTTGATCCCTTATGTTTATTTTAGATTTTAAGTTGGTCTCTTATGTTTTAAAAGTTTCAAATTGATCCCTTACGTTTTAAAAGTTTCAAGTTGGTCCAAAAAGTTAGTCACGTTGAAATAAGTTAGACCTTTTAATGACATGATATTGAGTTTAATAAAACAAAAAGAATTAAAAAAAATGATTTAAAATTGATTTTCTAAATAAGTTAAATTTCATCACTCATATTCTCAACCCGAATCTCTAAACGGTCAGGTGACGGAAGAGACTAACTTATTCCAAGGTGAGTAACGTCCTGAACCAACTTGAAACTTTTAAAATATAAGGGACAAAGTTGAAACTTTTAAAACATAAGAGACCAACTTGAAACCTAAAATAAATATAAGGACCAAACATGCAATTTGCGGCCAACATGAGACTTCAGGACATCTTTTTTTTGCATTGTCCTTTGTTTGGTTCCTTATGGAGCGGTATTTTGCCGTGGCTTGATTTTCTTACAGTTTCTCCCGATAATTTAACAAATCATTTAACTCAGTTTGAGAGTTTAGCTGGTATGTCGAAATCAAAGAGATCTCTCTTCACATTGATATGGTGTGCTAGTACGTGGACTATTTGGAAGGAAAGGAATAACTGAATTTTTCAAAACAAAGCCTCCTCTGACACTAAGCTTTTTGATAATGTTAAACTTTTTTCTTTTTGGTGGTTAAAGACAAATTCCAAAATTATTGCTTTTGAATATCATAGATGGTGGCTTAACCCTTTGTTGTATATGGGCGTAGGCTGATAGTTTCTTTCCTTGATTTTGGTTTCTGGTGTTTTGTAACTTTTGATGTAACTTTTTGAGCCTCTTTTCTGGTACACCTTGTGTTGGGGAGAGTGTTGATTGGCTTTAATATATATCATTCTGGTTTTTTCAAAAAAAAAAATATGCTAGTATAAATGAATTTTATATTGTCATTATGTAAAAATTAATTTATTTTAAAATTTATTTATAGACACACACACATATTTATTTATTTATGCTTTAATAAATAATATATTTATATTTGCGAGTGCTGGGCGGGGTGGGTACTAGAGTGGCCGTACACGAAGTTACACCCGCTTAATTTGGAGGGTAATTACCCATGTCCGTACCCATTGTGCAGGTGTTAGCATATAATTTTAATTCCCTTATTGCGACTAATTATATGGTTGTATAAGCCATGTAATTTTCTAAGTGCAGGAAAAAGTATGCAAATTTTGACTGGAAAAGGGTTCAAGATGCAAGTTCTCAAAGTCCAAGATTGCAAGATTTTCCTAAGTCCAAGAGAAAGCATATGGAGTTCGATTAAAAGGAATTTCGATAGAGAGGAAAGGATTTCGACCAGAAAGCTTCTTGAAGACTTTGATTTCTCTTTGAAGGGGCAAGTTTGAAGGTTCAAACACGTGGAAATCATATTGAAGTTGTCGAAATAATATAGTTTCTAGCCGTTAGATTTGCAGTTATTTTTCTATGTATATATAGTAGTTTTTCATAGGAAAAACGAGTCACAAATCATTATCAAAAGTTTTGTACACTTGAAGTACTAACATCTAGAGAAAAGAGTAACAGAGTGTATGTAACATGATCTTGTGAACCACTCTTTACATTCAATGCAAAGCAATTTACATTTCTTTAAGTTTTATGTTCTTTAAAACTTCAAGTTTTTCTTTCTGTTCATTTTAACAACTTTTAAACAATCAAGTGTTGGTTTCTGTCGAAATCAGACAATTATCTTCATGTAAAAACAGTTTTCTTCATCTTTTTGTAAGCAAACTAATTAAAGATGATGAACATCCACACTTTTCTGAAAATAATAATGCACAACATGTTCTAGAATTTCTAGTTTGATCTTACTTATAATAAACAAAACTAGACTCGTCGTTTACCAAAAACACCGGTAAACAGCATGTTGTTACCCTATCCGATGTGAGTATTTTTTGCGTGTATCCATTAGGTATGAGTCTAATTATCATCCCTAGATGGAAACAAGATAAATTGAGCAAATCCACACTCACTTTTTCAGGTCTTTTTTTTTATGAAGCCAATTTTTTTTATTGAAAAGTCATTCAAACACAAAACATGGATAGAATGGAAAAGAAACAAAACAAAACACAAAAGAGAACCACACTAAAACTAAAAAATAAACTACTAAACACTAAATGGAGTAACCTAGAGAAGCATATGGATTTGTCCATCAAAGATTCAAATCAAAAGAGTACTCTGGTTTCTAAGCTTTTAACCAACTCCAAACAAGAACATTAATTTTATAGAACATCTACACCAGTCTATATGTGAGAATTTCTCTCTTTTCACATAACCGATAATGCACACCAACCAGATCAACTCAAAGCTTCGACAAATCTTTAATTTTGGAATAAATGAGAGCCACAAAATTATTTATATCATGCAAAGATGACTAAATAGGTAAAACCCAAGAAATACACATCCATTTGAGAATATTAGACAAATTATTACCAAATAAGTCACAATCAAAAAACAAGTGATTAACACTTTCTTCTTTTCCGCATCCACTTGAGCAAAACAATGAGTCATACATAAAGATGCCATGTCGAACAAAGTTGTCCATTGTCGAAATCTTATTGTTCAATAGCTTCCATGCAAATAAGGAAACTTTTAACGGGACTGCTTTCTTCCAGATGAGGTCGGTTCCTGAGAGACAAAGGCTCGTCATGCCTCGCTTGAGACAAAACATACTATATATATATATATATATATATATATATATATATATATGTTGGAACATTGGTGTGAAGTTGGAAGGAAACTGGAAGATTAAACACCAAGTAATAAGACTTTGAACTAGTGTGATGTGAATTGAAAAAATAGAGAGTGGGGGTCCCACATAAAATAGAACACACACGTTAGTAGTGTTTAAATTGAGGTATTTAATTTAAATACTTTATATTGATAAAAATAATAGTAATTATTATTTTTATTCATGAATATCACTTCCCATAATTTTAGTTTATGTTGGTCGTGATAAGGTTTGAGAATCCAACTGAATTTCCTATTTTTCCTTCATTCATATCCAATGAGTTTGTTTCCTCCACTTTTGTGGATTTGTTTTTTTTTGATCTTATCCACAAGTATTGTTGAACTGATTAGTGGTTAAGTTTCTTTTTGATCCTATCCATTAGAGTAACTGTTGCCGCAATTTTAGCTAAAACAGTTACAAAATCTCTATATAAATAGAGGACTCCACTCAGTTCAAAAAACACACCAAAGAGTTCTATTGAGTTGTCGAGAACTCTTTCTCTCTTCTCCCTCCAGCTTGTGTTAACGAGCTATTCTTCTCCTTATCTCCTTTTTCTGTCCCTTCGGATATAAGAGTGTTCTTAAGACCTTAGTCCCTATTCGGTATAATGTCCCTTCGGAATTAAGAAAGGTATTAAGAACATAGTCCCTTCGATAATATATGTCCCTTCGGAATAAAGAGTACTTTTAAGATCATAGTCCCTTTTGAAATAATAATGTCCCGTCGGAATTAAGAATGATCTTAACGGTATATATAAATATTCTTTCTATATTTTTCTATTTTTGGAGAAGTTAAAAAGTTAGAACGGTGGTATCACCGTACCATATTGAAATTTTGGAGAGCTTAAAGGTTAGAATGGTGATAACACCATATTTGAGTGATCTTAGCACCATAATAGAGTGGTCACAGTACCATATTAGAAAGTGGTTTCAGTATTAAAGAGTGGTCTTAGTACCATATTGGGGGTGTAAATCTCGAACGATTTTCTACAGTGCAGTAGTTAACCGCACAGTTGTAGCTGGGCTTGTTTTATCCTGGAGACGGCGTGGTTGATAGTCTGTCTTGCACAATTTTGAGCAGTGCCGCGAAACGTCTTAAAGAGAGCGACCTGGTCGTGACTCAACCTAGTAACAACTTCGGTAGATAGTCCCTTTCAAAATAGAATTTGGAAATTCAAATACAACAGTTTGGAAATCCAAAACAACAATATATATATGTTTTCCTTTTTATAGTGCATTATAGTATATTATTTTCTTTTTTTGAAAAGTAATTAGGGCTCTTTGCCCACACAATGGCCAAGGTAGGGTCGTCCATGACTAAACTTGACGCTAACGATACAGATCAGTGGCACTTGTCTAATCTTTTTTGGATCATGATAAATATGTTGTGGTTCGACAGAAATAAATTGGTTTATTCAGGGACAAAATTAAAAGTATATTAGCTAATACTTAGTCTAGTCTTTATTATAAGAAAATTTTCAAATAAAATTTTGGTTATATTTATAAGAAAATGTCACACCTTTTAAGATGTAATTACTATTGTTTAAAAGACATCTCTACACTTTATTTAATGTTTATTTTTTCAATATTAATGGGTGTTTTTAATGTTTCACAATTTTTTTATAAGTGTATACGTGAAAAATATGTAAAAGGTTACAATAGTTGCTAATTACATTGCTTTTGATATATTTTGGTTTTTTTACTATAATAAAGACCGGATATAGTATTTCTTTAGTATTGTTGTAGTTTTCTAAGTAAACAAAAAGTTTATATCGGACTAAATTAATTAACCGGCGATGAAAAGAACTCTACTACTCCTATTTGATTATTTAAGCTAATATTTATTGATTTTTTTAAAAGTATTCTAGACCTGTCTTATGTGGTTTCTACACATGAGGAGCATGGACAACTACAATATTTCAGTCAACTATCGCATCTTCAATTTAGATGAGGATGGAATTATATGTACGAAAGTACGTGAACTACCAACCCAACACACAAAATATCTAGAAGAGTTGAACATATCTATATAAACAACAATTTCAGTTATTCAAAGTGTTAACCTTTTTATATATATATACACTTTAGAGTCTAATATGGTTTTGATTTTAACAATCTAACTGACCATTTGTCTCCTAGTGTGCAATGCATGCCTGAATATTTTTTGCTATATTTTCTTTAGAATACCTTTATGTTTCAATTTTGAAAGTTTCTGTGCAAAATGGGGGTAGGTTTAATTAATTTATAACAATGCCATGTACTCCCTTTAATACAACAATTTGCTTATAATAAACAAGGTACGTCATTTAATAGATTAATTAAATATGTTTTTAAACCTTCTAGATATATTAACTTTATTTTTATTCTCTTTAAAGAATTTCTTTAAATTCTGTCGCTCAAAATCTTCTCTTGCCAATTTTAGTCTCCACATTTTTTTAAAAAGTTCAAATTGTGTATTGCAAGTGACTTTTTCATGACATATAAATTGACAAGACTTAAAAATATCATTAGTTTAATATTTTAACTATTTAATCTTTTTTTACAAAACTATTTAAAGAACATGCAAAGAACATGTAATATTTGCTAAAGCATCCGCACATTGCATATTTGCTCCCTGATACGTTTGATTTTTTTTAGCAAAGCTCGAACCAATACACTATCCGTTTCTCTAGACTTCACCACCTGAACAACGGTTATAGAATCAACATTTAATTAAACTGTTTTCAATCTCAAACTTCTAGCATAACTCTCATTTATTAGTTAAAGTTCTTCTATACTCCCAATTCGCATAAGAAATGAAAATGTATATAGGAAAAAGGTAAAATAGAGTGGTGAACAATATTTGTTAAGAGTCTCCCTAAAAAAATACTCCCTCCGTCCCAAAATATAAGCAAAAATTGGTCAACAGAAGTTAATATATTTGGTTTGAAATTTGTACCAAATACATCAACTTATGTTGACTCATTTTTGCTTATATTTTGGGACGGAGTAATATTTGTTAATAGTTCTACGTTAGATTATAAGTGGGACAATCAAGATCTTACAAATTAGTTTTGTAGAATTATGTTAGGTCTAACAAAATTTTAATATGAAATCAAAATATATTTGAAATCTATTAGATCATCGGTTATCGGATTACTCCCTACAAAACACTTCTAATCACTCTAGATGTTCATTTTTGGATGTGAGAAGAGTGTTAAAAGTTTTATACTAATTATGATATATAGTCAAAAAAAATTGAGCAACAAATAATAATATTTTCCTTCAAAAAATAAAAACAAATAATAATCTTTATTGAAAAAGGATAGACAGAAGTGAAGGTTGTTACAAATCAATTTCGTAAGATTGAGTCGAATTCAATTCAAATTCTAATAATATTGTCATCAAACTCATGTAAAACATTGAAATTCGTTATGATAATTCTATCTTAATCATCTTTTAAGAAATGCTGATGGTCACGTAGTATATCCTTACTAAAACTTTATTTTGGTCTCTTTCAAACCATTTCATCTACGTCTGTACCCTTTAGTATTTTATAGCTACAGTCTTACAAAATAAATGTCACGAAATTGCATGGAAATTTAAGGTAGGGTGATAAAAAAAGAGAGTGGAACAACCACGTTGTTTACGTGGCCCTCGATCGTCATGCCCAAAGGGTAAGAAACTCTAGTGAAACTGTGAATGATTAACCCCAACAAAAAAATCGTCATTTTCAGTCCATAATTTTTTTTGTTGAAGAAAGTCAATAATAATTTATTGTTGCTATTTATTTATTTGTAATTGTATTTGGTCAAATAATTCTTAAATTCAAACAAAAATTATCAATTTTAATTTCCAATACTTATTCATAATTTATTAAAAATAGTTTTTTTTAGGGGGAAAAAAATACTAGCAGTAGCAGACGAGTAAAAAAGACTAGAATGGTCTAACTTTGATTTTGACATTTAGTTGCTTGGTCATTATGAGACCTCCTAAATTAGTGTACATTCTCATTTAAGGTTAGACATGTTACGGGGTTAACAAAACAATTTGAGGCAAAATTTGCAAGAGCAGGAAGAGAAATTTTCGTACATTAGACGGCGAATACGTTTGAAGGTATACACTATACTCTCTCCGATCACATTTATAAGCAAAAAATAAATTTTTAGGTTCATTGAATAACTAATATATCTGACCTATATATAAACTGTATACATTAGTTATTCAATGAACATAACAAATTGTTTTTTTGCTTATAAATGTGACCGGATAGAATATTTCTCTTTTCTCTCATACAATATTCAATTCGCATAAATTGTTTAACATGATTTTGAAAGAAAAAAATGAGCAAAAGATATATGTAAGATAAGTGATGATGAAAGGGTAATGGCCGGTTCTCCTGAACAATTCCGCCTTAACCTAATCAATGCATTTTTTTACTACAATCAATTTATATTTATATGCATATATGTTTTATTATAAAAAAATTTGTTAACGTATCCTAGGAGTATCATATCCTGAATGGAAAATTATTTTTGTACACCCTTTATTCATTATACACCTAGAGAGATAGAAATAAAGAGAGTGATATGATAGATGTTATAAGTAAGTGATATAATAAGATGAGAAAGATAGAGAGAAAATGAGGTGTTAAATATGTATAGCTAGGAATAGTGAAGGCATACACATAAAATGGTTGATTCTAAATTTCGAAAAAATCCATGTATTCATATATTTGTATTGTACCGACACTCAACTACCGCACTGATGAGAAAATATGTTGTAATAGTCATTTTGATCCCTGAATGTGTAACAAGTAGCCACAATAGTCTTTGAATTTATAAAAAAAATCTAAGATAGTCTCTGCTTATGCATTTTGTTAATCAAAATAGTCTCTTGCGTTAAAATGTTCAGTTAATATTGTCATATAAGTCATTCAATATACTTACTTATTGTCATATCAATCTTTATAAATACATGTGTATTGTCATATAAATCCTTATAAAAAAATAGTTATTGTCAACATTGAGATATTATTTTAACACCAAAGACTATATTGAGTAACGAAGTGCAGAACCAAGACTATTTTTAAAATTTTGATACCTTTTTAAGAATTATTGCCACTATTTCTTAGGCATTTAAGTATCAAAATGACTATTATCCCGAGAAAATATGTCAAGATGAATTATTGCCACCTGCATGATTCCCTGATGGAAACGTGGAATGTTATGCCATGTACGGCGGCTCCCAACTCCTGACTTTTACTTTTCACATCATCATTAGAACGAAGAATTATTCTCATCTCTCTAACAAAAAAACAACCAATTTCATAAAAAAAAATCTTGCTGATTAACTTTGAAATAACCTTAGAACACGTATAAAAAGTGAAATAAAAAAAATTAATATTATAACGAACACTTTTTAAATATTTAAGAAATTGAATAACAAATTCTAAGGTAATATCATTCTTTTTATCAAATGAAAAGAAAATAATATCATTCTATTCGATTTTTTCTATGTGCATTCATCTTGTTAGCAATTGCCAACAATCTTGTAATGTCGTAGTGCTTGCAGGGGGGCGCTTTTCACATTGGTAGAACGTTGATATTTTTGACGCATAGAATCTCATATCTTTGACACTATTACGAACAAGCTGGAGTTTCAAGAATTGATCGATTAGTTGATTGAAACGGATAGTTTTTGACCTTTAAATCGTTCAATTTTCTATCATCTACAATCTTTTCAATAATGTTGGTGCAACAACTACAATATTATATCGATTAAATTCCAACATTCTTTGAATGGAAGCAAACTTTCCATCAACATTATCCAATGGTCGTAGAAACCATCGAAGCTTGGAAACTTCTCCACATCTCTTCAATTGTGATGTTAGTTGGAGTGTAAATGTTTCAAGTTCTTTTTATTTATGGAAAAGGAACGACCTCTCCTTGCAATTACATGCTAATGTAATGTATACCGTAAATATACAAGAATCTTAATAGACCTTTTTTTATATGCTCGATAAAACTAAACTGTGATATGCATTGTTGATGATAGGGTGTATAAAGGACGGGTTACATGTGACCCGAACCCAGTCCTAACATTTGATCGAACCAATATTTAGGCCCTAACCCAACCTTGAATCCGATCAAACCCGAAGAGGTTCGGGTCCAATAAGGACAGACAATAGGAAAACAAAATCGGGTTGGTCCCAATACAAATCGTCATTACATACATTTTATTTTTTAAAAAAGAATTAATTGAATTTTTTTTCTTCGAGTCATAAGAAGTAGTATAGTCTTACAAACAAATCAAAGTAAATAATGCCATAAATTAAAGAATACAATTATCGCTCAAAATAAACAACGGTCTGCATCTTCTCATCTTCCTACTTTTAGGTTGAACCGGAGGAGGCAAGGATCAACGACGGTGAAGTACAACCTATATTGAGGTTCCAAATAGAAGGATAGTAGAGTGGGGAACTGAAAGAGTTATGTGTGAGAGAAAGAGCAAGTCCGAGAGAATATATATGTAAAATAATATTTTAAAAAAATTGTCCTCAAATGAAAGTGGGACATGCAAACTGAGGATTAACCCAAACACAATCTCTATGTTCATTATGTCCCTGTCTTGTTCTATATTTTATGTCCTTGTTCTTTTTTTGACCGGGGTCAGACCCGACTCATTGTGTTCGGGTTGAGACGGGTTGTAAGACCTGGACGGATTTTGTACACCCCTAATTGATGATAATCGATTCGAGATATAAGATGTGTTTGTTTCAGATTTAATATATATATATATATATATATATATATATATATATTTTGTATTTAAAAAACTAGATTTTTTAGAGATTTTAAAAAATATAAAACTATTTTTGTTTGTTTACCGCCTATAAAAATCATTTTTTATAAAAAAAATATAATTTTTAACTAGTTCCTATCTTACATCCTTATGTTTAATAAAATTTGAAAAAAAATTAATCCTAAACCTAATAGCTTTTAATTTTATAGTCATAAATAATTCCTTTTATAAAAATAAATTCAACAAAAATTTTCCTGAAACAGTCTAAAACAAACACATCCATAATATTGATAATTGATTTACCATATAAAAATAAAGGTGGTGATCAAAATTCAAAAACAAAGGCAAAACCATTGAGATTGAAGCAACAAAAGTAGCACTGTGCTGAAGAGGAAGGTCTAGAACATCGGAGGCGGTCATGTCATGTGCGGGCGAATCAAAGACCGTGTACTCATGGTCCCTACATTGTTCTCACACGTGGGAAGCCACAAAACGTGTATTGTTAATCGATAACCACCAATGTGTATTCCACCTCTGAATTTTATCAAGAGTAACAATATGTAAATACTCTCTATTCTTATAATTTGACCTAGTTTTTTTTTTTAGAGAAACTATTCACCTTCTCTTTTTCTTTCTCCTTGAATCATCGAGGGGTGGTTTTAAGTCATTTTTAACCTAGAATCACTCCTCTAGCATCTTTTCATCATTTTCTTTCAATTTAAATAAATGATTTTCACACATATCAAGTTTTTCATTTTGTGTTTTTGTGATTTCGTCGTCTGAGTGCGGCGTTGTGTTGTTCGTCGTCTTGTACGGCGTTTGATTTCGTGTCTTGTTGCGATGTTCGTTTGGTTCATATCGAAAGTTCAACTTCAGTAAATTACAAAATCAATCAATGATTTGGGCGTCGACGTTGTAGATCCAGAAGCATGAGTATTTCAGTGACTTAGAATTTATCATATTATTTGTAGGCATTTTGCCGTTGTATATTATTAACTTGGGTGGTATGAGTTTGTTCGCAGATTCACCCTTTACGTTTTTAGCAATGTTGAACATGTTATTGTATCTGATCTACTATCAATTTGAATGAAAGAATATCGTTTCGTTTTTGTAAAAAAAATATATACTCTATTCTTATCAGATTATTAAAAACAAAACTGAGTAGACTAATGACTAGAAAGAAAATTATTAGATTAAGAACATCTTTAATGGACATAATCTAAGTAATTTACTTAAGATAGTTTATTTCTTATTTAGGGGACTCCATTATACCACATCATCTCCGATCTCTTATACATACATTGTAGAATAGTGAAATGAGACAAATACACATGGCATAGTAAAATGAAATACATAAAAAAAGTGACATGTGGCAAGCTGAACCATAAACATATGCATATGAAAAGAAACCATATTTGTTACAACTTTAAAAATTAAATTCCAATTATTATCATTTATGCTTACCAAAAGGACAAAACATATACCTACAATTAAATATTAAGCTATACTAATTACATTCAATCACAATTTAAAAAAAAACAAATAAGGAATTATATTAAACTAACATAATGAAAAAAAAGGTCAATTTTTTTTGTCAAGAAAAAAAGTCAGATTTTATCACTCACACACACAACCCATATTATATAATATGTTTCTTCAAAATTCAATTTCAAAAATAATAACAATAATATTTTAAAGTAAAATTCAAAAAAGTTATATACTTTTTTTATTATATAAAAATTTTAAAAAATTAACATAACTTATTTGAATATTTTTATGTTATATCAAAATATTAATATTACATTACTAACCAATTATGGAAAATCTGAATTTTTATCCAGTTTTTATTATATGTAAAAGATAAATAGTTTTTTAACACAAAAAATTAACATTGAAGCAATTTATGAGTTTGAATTATAAACATTAGAAAGAATAATAAAATATAAGAGAATATTTGATATATGAAATAAAATTCATAAGTTGTTAAAAAAAAGTTTCATTTCACCGATTCACATTACTTCTGCTTTCCATAACAAAAATATTATAATGATTTCGTTCAAAAATAAATAGTACCAAACTTTGAAAAACAATTTCTTAAACCACTTATTCAAAATAAAATAAGTTAGGATACGTTAAATCCAAAAATAACTCTGAGATAAGTTACTCCAGTTAATAATCAATTATAAACAATAAATTTCACTAATTCATTATTCATGAGACAAATATTTGTTGCCAATAAATATTAAAAAAAACACGAGACAAATATTTTTCACTAATAAATATTAAAAAGCACTGGACACATACTTATAACTGATATATATATATAATAAAAGACAAATATTAGTAACTGATACATAAAAAACACGGGATAACTATTTTTCAATGATATATACAAAAACATTATTGTGCCAGGGTGCGGCTTTCGTCAATGTGATCCCCTCTCACCTTATATGTTCATCATTTGTGCTGAAGGCCTTTCCTCCCTTATTCGTGAAGCTGAACGTCACAATGATATTAGAGGTACCATGCTATGCACAGATGCACCGATTATTTTTCACCTTCTCTTTGCAAACGATTGTTTTCTTTTCTTTAGAGCTTGTGAAGGTGAGGCTGGTTGTATGAAAAATATTTTGGCTACTTATGTAGAGGCTTCGGGGAAAGTCATTAATCTTCAGAAGTCAGAATTATTTTGCAATCGCAATACTCCAGATGATCTAGAGAACCTCATTGCTACTACTCTCGGTGTCCGTCAAGTTTTGGGTACAGGTAAATATCTTGGGCTGCCATCTATGATTGGACGTAGCAAACATGCAACTTTAAAATTTATTAAGGATCATATTTGGAATAAAATTAACTCCTGGAGCAGTAGATGTCTCTCGCAGGCTGGAAGGGAGGTTCTCATTAAATCTATTTTGCAATCTATTCCTTCCTATATGATGAGTGTTTTCCTTCTTCCGGGATCCCTTATTAAAGAAATAGAAAAAAATGTTAAACTCCTTTTGGTGGGGTCATAATTCAGGATTGCAATGACTATCTTGGGAACGTCTTTCAGTTCCTAAGGTGTTTGGAGGCATGGGTTTTAAGGGCCTTAAGGCATTCAATATGGCTATGATTGGCAAGCAAGCTTGGAAGTTGGTTTCTACTCCAGAGTCTTTAATCACTCACTTACTCAAAGCTAAATATTTTCCTCGGAGTGATTATTTTGGAGCTAGTATAGGCCATAATTCTAGTTATGTTTGGCGTAGTATATGGAGTGTGAAAGATGTGATTCGTCAAGGTTTTTAGTGTAGTATAGGCACATGAGAACACATGTCAGTTTGGGATCACCCATGGCTCAGTGATGCTACATGAATTGTATCGTCTACTCATCATCATTTGGAGTAGCCACTTATCACTGTTTCTAACTTATTGGTTACACCCCAAAAACAATGGAATATGGAGCTAATTAATGCTTTTTTTGACAATGCTATTGCTAGAAATATTTTTAATACTCCCTTACTCCCTTCGGTGACTCATGATGTGCATGTTTGGGAAGCTCGAGAGGGATGATGATTATACAGTTAAAAGTGCTTACAAGGATATTTGGAATCATGATGTGGCAGTTGTACAACACTGCGTGCCGGGTAATTGGCATTGTGTTTGGAGTTTAAAATTGCCCCCGAAGGTAAAGAACTTTCTGTGGAGAGCTTGTCGTAATTGTTTGCCCACGAGAATCCGCTTGCAATAAAAAGGAGTTTAGTGTACTAATAAGTGTACAGTGTGTGATGAATTTGGTGAGGATAATACTTATCTGTTCTTTATGTGTAATAAAAACATGCTCTGCTGGCAGCATATTGGCTTATGGAGCCCTTTGATGGCTGTTTTTGATATTGATGCAAGCTTTCCGACCAATATGTTTGCTATCTTACAACACCTGGATCAGCAGCAAAAGCAAGTATTCAGTGTGACCCTCTAGAGTATATGGAAGCATCGAAACAATAAAGTATGGAACAATGTTACTGAAACAACTCAATCTATTTGTGCTCGTGCAGGTTCTCTTCTTACTAGTTGGAGGAATGCTCAGACTATTCGTCATCCTATCCCTCAACACCCCACTACACCGAATGATTTGAAGTGGATTAAACCAAGTCCCGGCAGGTTTAAATGTAATCTGGATGTGTCCTTTTCTCAAGCTCTGAATCGGGTCGGCATTGGTGTGTGTATTCGAGATGATGAAGGTCGTTATGTTTTAGCCAAAACTGAATAGATGACTTCGCTTCTTGATGTGGATTTGGGTGAGGCTTTAGGTTTATTATCAGCAATGTATTGGGTTCGTGATCTGCAGCTGGGTATTGTGAACTTTGAGCTTGATTCCAAAACTGTGGTGGATAGTCTTTATGGTAGTAAATACGACGTCTCTAATTTTAGCGCAGTGATCAATGACTGTAGATGCCTGTTAGCTTCTGATTTAGCAACCTCTGATGTTTGGTTTATTCGGAGACAAGCCAACGGAGTCGCTCATAGTTTTGCTAGGGTGGCTTCGCGTCATGCTAGTTTCCATATTCATATTAGGATTCCATCTTGTATCTCTACTATTATTATGAATGAAATGCAATAAATTTCTTCTTGTCAAAAAAATATACAAAAACATTATATATATATATATATATATATATATATATATATATATTTAATAAATATTAAAAAAATAAAACTGGAAAAATATTGTTATTGATACATAAAAAGAAAAACAAGAGATAAAAATTACACAAGACAAATATTCTTTACCATTACTTTAAACAAAATACAAGACAAATATTCATCACGAATAAATATTAAAAAAATAGGACAAATATTTTTCTCTTATACATAAAAATACATGAGACATATTTTCAATAAATAAATAAAAAAACATATGTGTAATATTTTCTCCTAATAAAAAAAATGTGGAATTAATATATATCACCGGAAAAAGAAAGAGTTATTTTTCATTGATGCATAAAAACACGGGACAAATATTTGACAGCGATAAATATTAAAAAAAAATATGGCATAACTATTAATCATGCATCATCTTTAAAAAAAATTAATCACTGAATCATGAAAAAAACACGGGGAAACTATTTGTCATTGATAAATATTAGTTTTTTCAAAACCAAAGTAATGCAAGATTCATTATCCAATCAGGTACAATCTAAATTTTTTTTGGGGAAGGTGTGAGGATTATAGGAAAGTTTCTTGGATCAGTTGGAAAAATGTTTGTTTAGGGAAGGAGTCTGGAGGGTTGGGGGTTAGGCAGTTGAGGGAGTTTAATTTTGCTTTGTTAGGTAAATGGTGTTGGAGGTTGTTAGTAGACAAAGGTGGTTTGTGGTTTAGGGTGCTGGTTTCTAGGTATGGTGAGAAGGCAATGAGGTTGGTGGTTGGGGGCCGGAGTGGTTCTTTGTGGTGGAGGGAGGTTGCGAAAATTCAGGATGCTGTGAGTGTTGTCGGAGGGGGGGTGGTTCAACGATAGTATAGATAAGAGGGTTGGTAATGGAGTTGATACATTTTTTTGGACGGATCCGTGGTTAGGTGGTGTTCCTCTATGTGTGAAGTATAAGCGCCTTTTCGACTTATCTATTAACAAGATGAGTTTCAGTTGCGGTTATGTGAGTTAGGATGGGAGGATGGAGGGGCGACTTGGTAGTGGCTTCGTCAGTTGAGAGTGTGGGAAGATGAGTTGTTAGGGGAGTGTAGGAGTTTACTTAATGCTATTTCTCTGCAGTCTAACATTTCAGATAAGTGGTGTGGAGGCATGACCTTTGTGGAGGTTCCTCTGTGAGGGGTGCATATAATTTACTTACGTTTCAGGACCCGCATGATGTGGATGCTGCTTCAGACTTAATTTGGCACAATCAGGTCCCATTAAAGGTTTCAATTTTGGTTTGGAGGCTTCTTCGTAACAGGCTATCGACTAAGGACAATCTGGTGACGCATAACATCATTTCTCATGACTCCCAACTCTGTGTGACTGGCTGCGGCGGCTTGGAAACAACGCAACATTTGTTCCTTTCTTGCCCTATTTTTGCCCCTTTGTGGAGTTTGGTTAGGTCTTGGATTGGAATTTCTTCAGCTGATCCGGGTTTGTTACATGACCATTTTGTTCAATTTTTTTTTTTCTTCTGGAGGATTGCGAGCCCGCCGGTCCTTTTTGAAACTCATTTGGTTATGTTGTGTCTGGGTTTTGTGGACCGAACGGAACAACATAGTTTTCAAGGCAAAAGAAAGTACTATTCACCAGCTATTAGAAAAAGTCAAAAGTCATTCTTTTTGGAAGTTAAAAGCTTATAATGTCAATTTTGGATTAAATTCTCATATGTGGTGGTCGAGCTCTTTTGTTTGTTTGAGCATCACCTAAGTTTTGTTTGTTTTTGTTTGTTTTGGGTGTTGTTGACTGTATACTTTTGAGATTCTTTCTGGCACACTCTGTGCTAGTAAAGACTCTCAGTTTTTGTTAATATATTTCATTTTGACTTGTTAAAAAAAAGATTCAATATCCAAATTCATTAAAAAATGAGAAATACAGATAAAGAAACGGGAAAATAGCTCAAACACCTTTTCTAAAAGAATTAAATCTAAAGTTAGACAAGTCTAACTTATTTCTTATGTATTTTAGGTTAACTTTTTCAGGAAGAAAAGGGAACCAAACAAAAGAAGAAAATGCTTTCCTAAAAAAAAAAGAAAATTCTAAGACAATGTTAGATAATCTATCTCTATAAATTAATTGATAAATATTAAGAAAACACGGGAAAAATATTTGTAACCGATACATAAACACTGATAATTATATGGAGAAATATGACAAATATTTGTCAAATATAAACACATAACATATATTTTTCATTGATACATAAAAAATTTGGGTCAAATATTTGTCACCGATAAAGAAAAACACTATTAAAATATTATTCATTGATACATAAAAAAATATGGGAGAAATACTTGCCATTGTTAAATCTAGAAAATAAAAACAAGGAACACATATTTGTGATTGATACATAAAAAAAAGGCAAACATCTTTTGTAGACAAATTTAAAAAATAATGAAAATATATTTATCACTAATAAACATAAAAAATATAGGACATAGATTTGTCATTGCGACATAAGGAAACACACACAAATTTAAAAAAACACGGGGAACGATAATAAACATAGTTTTACTTCAATAATGCATATTTTAGCAATTCATAAGGAACGATATCTTAATTAATTATCTTGTTAATTCTTTATCCTGATATTCCACCTTCTAGATCCTTGTTGGTTTAGAGATTGATGCACAACAAGATCCAACTGATGAAAATCTCTCTAAGAGGTTGTAACCTTCCCTCTATTTGTAATAACTGTTTATGCAACTCAGAATCCTCTTTTCACCTATTTTTTGAATGCCCTTTTGCATGCAAAATCTGGTCTTGGTTAGCTACTATTCTCAACACCCCTTTGCAATTTACTTCTGTTAATGACATATGGCACCTTTGTGACAAATGGACAGCCCAGTGCAAGTTAGTTATTACATCATGTCTGATTAACATTTTTGCAACTATTTGGCATAGAAGAAATCAAGTTAGATACAATCACAGGTACATTCATTGGAGATCATCCATCAACAATATTATATCTAGTGTATCTCTTGCCGCCTTGCCGGTAACAAAACTAGACTTACTTATGCAGCTAACATTACAGAATTCACTGTTTTGAAGTCTTTCAAGGTAGATATCCATCCTCCTAAAGCACATATAATCAAGGAAGTTATTTGGGTTCCTCCTAGGAGTCGATGGATCAAAGGTAATACTGATGGAGCCTCAATTAATAATTCAAGCTCTGCCTCGGCTGGTGGAATCTTTAGAAATGCTGAGGGAGTTTGTATTGCTTGCTTCGCTCAAAATTTGGGTTCTGGTTCTGCGCTTATGGTTGAGCTTTCAGCAGCAATGTTTGCTTTAGAAATGGCTCATTCCAAAGGTTGGAACTACTTTTGGTTGGAAACTGATTCTAAACTTGTTGAGCTTGCTTTCTCTAATACCTCTTTGGTGCCTTGGTCCTTAAGGAATAGGTGGATTAAGTGTTTATCTTTAACTCATTCTATGAATTTCCTTGTTACTCATATTTTTAGAGAAGGTAATTCTTGTGCAGATATTTTAGCTAACTTAGGTCTTTCTTTGTCTCTTTTTACTACAAAAGTTTGGATTGATGTCCCTGACTCTGTTAGACCGGAGTACATTAAAAATAGGTTGGGAATGCCCAGTTTTAGATTTGTCACTTTTTAAAAAGGTTTTGACCTAGTCCCCTTTTTCTTCCATGTACTCTTTTGACTTTTCTTTTAATGAATATTTGTGATGCTCTTGCATCACTTTTGTCAAAAAAAAAAAAAAACTGTAACCATAATTAATTTATATATTTATATGGAACGTTAACTATGATAAGGTATTTTGTAATTTATTACGCAACTTAGATTGTCACGTAGATGCGCTTCACTAGAAACAAAAGTTATGGAACAGTTGCCTGATGTTTGCAACTCAATGATGAAACCTTTGTTGAAGATGCTCTAATAATAGTAAAAATTTGAGTATTTTTAAAATTTGTTTTTATTCAAAAAAATTTATACGATGAGAACACATACCATAAGACAAAAAAAATACTGCAGAGCTTGAACAACGACTAATATATTTATTAATAATATTGTTATATTATATTTTACACTTTGAATTAAATAATAAATTTGTTAACATTTTTAGTAATTTAAGTTTATTAGTCTAAATTAATTTTTTTTCATATTCAAATGTATTATTGTAAACTAGAATTGAAATATGATATCATATATAGTAAAATTCTTTAAAATTTTAGGTTAAGTAAATAAAAATCTCATTGATCTTTTAGTTCGCTAGTCTATTTTATACTTAGATCAGATTATTTATTCAAATATGTACATATGAAATATGATTTTAAACAGGCTAGCATGTTTTGTCAAGCTTTTAAAATGTCAGTTGGTTCAGACCTAAAGAATAAGCCTATGAAAGGCCACATGCTTAGGCGATAAATTTTTTTTACAGACGAGACTTAAGCCTTACAAAGTCTAACTAGGTCTAACCTATTGTCACCCCTGCTTGAGAATACATAGCCTAAGTATCTATTATTTTATTTCTAGCGCAAAAGAAGTGCCTTGCCTACTTAGATTCCTATTCTCATGGTTTCTTTGTTAGCTGGACCCATTAAACTGGATTACTCATTTCATCCCAAAAATTCATAGTTTATTCTCATACTTCCATACCTTTATCTAGTCTTATATATCCAGCAACCTATATGTCTCTTGACTAAAGTGGTTTCCTAATGTTTTTCTTAAATATACTAAAGCTAAATTAGGGGTTTGAATTCCCTTAACAAAATAAAATAAAGGATTATGAAAAGCTCATCATAGGACTACTTTCGATGATCTTATGACAGAGAGATTACTCACTCCTCATATTAATAAACTTCATAATAAAAATAAAAATAAAAACAAATAAATAAAAACAAAGAAATTATTGAAAACAAGAGCACAATACTAGATTTCTACGTAGGCATGGCAATGAGGTGGGGCGGAGACGGATTTTACCTTCCCTGTTCCCATAGCCTACTCCTAAATACTTATCTGTATCCAACAGGGATGAGAAATCGAATCTCATCCTCGTTCCCGACGGATACGAGTATCCCCGCCCCATCTCTATCCCCATATGAAATAATTTTTTTTAATAAAAAAAGTATTATTCAGCCCTTGTCTCAATGTTGTAATGTATGATCCAACAAAGAGATGATGGCGATGGATGGCTATGTGGATGGAGAAGAGAGACCGAGGGTGTGAAATGTGGAAGGAAAAGAGAGAGAACTTAGAGAAGTGAGTGTCGTTTGAAATACTGAAACTTTGATTGTATGAGTGAAATGATTTAGAGTTTGAGTTTCTATTTATATAAAAGGAATAATAAATTGATTTTTTTACATTCGGGACATGTGTAAATATGAGTTCGGGGTATATACTTATATTCTCATTACCCGTCTCGTACCCGTATTTTGAAATAGGGAAAAACCCATACACATACCAAAACCCAGTCAAACGGGAAAAACCCGTTAATTTAGGTTTGGTTCGGGCAGGTACCCAGTGGTATGGGCTTTGTTGCCATGTCTATTTCATGGTGCAATATGGTGACTAATAAAGCTTAGTCTTATCCTATTTATAGTATAAGCTCTCTAATTTCATACATAGTCAGAAATTACAAGGTTTCAAGGATGATATTAACACAAAATCATCCAATTTCTACACAGAAAAACCAATAAATTTAATTTCACATGCTGTTACGGTCGTAGCCAAGCATAATGGGTGGTCGTAATAGCCATTGTTTCATTGCTTTGATCTTTTGGCTTTCTTGCTTCTTTGGGGGACGGTTTTGGGACTTTAGACCACAAATTTTAAAGTGTTAGTGAGAAATTTTTCACTTCTTGGTCATTGAAGATCTTCTTTGCTCCATGATTTTGCTTGATCAACAAGTCTTCAATCTTTGAAGTGGTGTTTCACATCTTTATGCTCCATTTCCTCATATTCCTCTTGGGTTATATTTTTATTCAAAACACTAAGAAAATATAGCAAAATACAAATAGAATTAAATAAAAAATTAATTTATTAAATAAAACATAACTAGAAATATAGTAAAATATCATGTTACCACAAAGAAAGGAAATAAATTTTTTGATATACATATTGTTGATTCTTGGAGTGACACAATGACAACGAAAGAGGTATAGAGAAATATTAATTGTTGCTCCATCAATTCTAAAATAAGTTCTTAGCGACCACTTCACACTTATTAAGAAAAGAAGATAAATCAAAAAAGGGAATGATGATTTTATTGAATTGTCCACATTATTTGATGTATTTTTTTTTTTTAAGGAAGAAAATCATTGCATTTCATTAGCTAAAATATGTCGAATACATGTAGGAACATCATCGAATATGTGGGGGCTAGGATTAAATGGGGCTGCCTGAGCTAACTCATGGGCGACCCCATTCACTTGCCTCCGGTTTGTATTTCTATTATCATAAATGTAAAGTGAAAGAAAAATAATTTGAAAGTGATACACCTAACATTAATTAGATGATATAGTAAGAAAACAAACGATTAAAGTTGCATTGATTTTTTTTTTTGAAAGAATGTTACATTGAAAACCTAAGATGACATTCTCTTTGGAACAAATTATTTTTACAATTGTGATACTTATCTTAAAACGGAGATAATGACATTTAATATTTATTCTTTAAACAAAAATTGATATTTCTCTATTCTCTATAAAAATTAAATATGACATGAAAGTTTGTTTAATATGAATCTCTAAAAATTGGTCCAAATATATATTCTTTTTTAAGAGAGATGGTCCAATTGTAAAATCCATTTCTAGATGACATGAGAGTTTGTTTAATATAAAATTGTAAAATCCATTTCTAGATGAGATTTATATTAGACAACCTTGAAAATTCATTAAGAACTTCAAATTTTGATAAAAAAATAGTAAGAACTTCAAATTATTAAAAATAGATTGAAAGGAAAGATTGGCATCCAAGTGGGGATTGGTTATACGTACGTGTACAGATAAATACAAAAACGAACCGCGGGGTAAGACTTTTGACGTCAGCATGATGGGATAATGACGCAGTGGGAACCCAATAAATAAATAATTCGAAGAGAGAGAAAGTTTCCGCGTAGAAGGATGAGACTATGGGTCTCGCTGGTTTTTTTAAAATATTTTTAAAAAGTTGATTAATGATAGTTTTGTTTTCTCTAAATAAACAGCAATTATTTATGGCTTATAAGCCTTCCATTTTAAAATAAGTGTCATTTAATTTTTTTTTATAGATAGACAAAATATCAATAGTCATTGAAAATTCATAAACTTAAATCGTAAAGTTAGAGTTTAAACTCATATTACAATGTTTGATTTGACAATTTCAGTATTCCAACAATTAATAATATTAGTTTAAAATATATAATAAACTTATTAAAAAACCACTACAAGTTTATTAAATTAATCTTATTAATTTATGATGTGCTTTCCACAATCATAAATGTAACATGAAATACAATCTTTTGTGAGTAATATACATAGTATTAATTTGAAGAAGCAAATTGAACAAATAGTTAATTATACATTAAAAATTGAAAATCACATTCATTTTAATACAGATATTCTTTGTCAAAATAACACTTGTTGTATTAGCAACAAAAAAAAAACTCGTTGTGTATAGAGGAGAAAGTTATCACTCATTGCCTAGCATGTCCTAAGCCATAGAGACTAGTTATAGATGAAATGGAAATTTTTGGTCCTAAGAATCTTGTCTACTATTCTTTTTATATCAAAAAGGAAAATAATTATTGAATCGCCAATTTAGTTTATAGAATGATATTGAAGAGCATTTGTTAATTTGATTTCCGAAATTATTAGTACATCAAAGAGTCTTTTAAATTTGAAAACTTTAATGTTATTAATTATTTTGTATTTGTCAATTTAATCATTAAGATTATATAAAAGGCTTCTTCAAAAAAAGATTATATAAAAGGAACTTGTGTGCTTGACTTTTTAAATTTTCTAAAATATATATAAATTTGGCTTGGTTGTTGTTGCATATATAAATTTGGTTTATTTTATTCTCCAAATTATTTTTTTGTTTTGATACAAAATTGATATTTATTTTAAACCCATACTAAATTTGATAGTTTAACTATTTATTATTCTATTTGAGTTCATTTCTTTTTACATAAATAGTTAAATACATTATGGATGAAATAATAGTTAATACTATATTAAATTTTAAAATAAGAAAATAGTAACAATACTATTTTAGAAATATGATAATTAAAAAGTTTCCGAAGAAGTAGAAAAAGAAAAGAAAAGAAAAAGAAAATTATGATGAATAGAAATTTACTCGGATAATTTAATTTTTTCAATGTAAGCAAAAGAAACACTCACTATCAATATTTTTCCTTTCTCTTGTGTGTTAAGCAATTCACACCTTCTGTTCACACCATACCCTCCACCTACATATATATTCTTCCTATCTCTTTCTCTCTCATCTTTTCCCTCTCTCTCTCTATCTCTTCCTCGTCCATAACCAAACACCAAAACTTTTTCTATACCCTCTTCTTCTCTTCTTAAACGACTTTGCAACAAAAATATATTAATTGAATCACTAGCTAGATTTCACCTTTTTCTTTTGTTTTTTTATTCAACTTCAATGGAGGGTCATCATCTCCAACATCATCATCATCATCATCAACAACAACAACAACAACAACAACATCATCAACAACATCAACAACGACAACATCAACAACATGCTCATAACATCATAGGTACTAGTAGTGTTAACGTTGATGTCACGGATAGATTCCCTCAATGGAGCATCCAAGAAACAAAGGAGTTTCTTATGATCCGTTCAGAACTAGATCAAACTTTCATGGAGACAAAGAGGAATAAACAGCTTTGGGAAGTTATCTCTAACACTATGAAGGAAAAGGGTTATCATAGAAGTGCAGAACAGTGCAAGTGCAAGTGGAAAAATCTTGTTACTCGCTATAAGGTACTTCTATTCATATATATATAAAAAAAAAAAAAGGCATAAAAAATTACACTATCAACCAATCATAAATCATTCTATGTGCATAATAATAAAATCTTTCATATAATATGACAACCTAAATAAAACAGAGTTCCCTTGTACTCTTGTTTAAATAAATTTGCTTATAAAAAAAAATCTAATTAAAATTATTGCAATTAAGCAAGTCATTTATTTTGCTAACTTTTTTTTTTGGACAGGTTTTTGTTTATCTTATACACATATATACATACATATGCCACTTTTTATTTATTGCCTTTTCAATTTGTTAGGGGGTAAACTTTTCTCTCTCATGATTCAAAGGGTACTTTTAAAAAAATAAAAGTTCATATTTAGTTCTATATATTAATATATAACACTTTAACAAAATATATGATATCTATATATATTTTGTGATTTTTATATTGTGAGCTTTTCATGGTTGTTTGTTATATATATATAGTAAGACTATTGATTTTGTTTATGTTTTTGGGATATAAAGGGATGTGAAACAATGGAGCTAGAAGCCATGAGACAACAATTTCCATTTTACAATGAGCTTCAAGCTATTTTTAGTGCAAGGATGCAAAGAATGCTATGGGCTGAAGCAGAAGGAGGGTCAAAGAAGAAAGGGGTGCATGTATCTTCTGAGGATGAGGAAGAGTTAGGCAATGAAGAAAGTGAGGGAGATCACAAGGGCAACATTAAAAAGAAGAAGAAAAAAGGTAAAATGATAATTGGTGGAGGAAATGATAATAGTGGTAGCAACAATTTGAAGGAGATTCTTGAGGAGTTTATGAGGCAACAAATGCAAATGGAAGCTCAATGGATGGAAGCATTTGAGGCAAGGGAGAATGAGAGGAGGTTGAAGGAGATGGAGTGGAGACAAAGAATGGAAGCATTGGAGAATGAGAGGATAATGATGGAACAAAGATGGAGAGAAAGGGAAGAGCAAAGAAGGATTAGAGAAGAAGCTAGGGCTGAAAAGAGAGATGAATTAATCACAGCTTTGCTTGATAAGCTCACAAGAGAAGACATGTAGTAGTTTCTTTGGTTAGTTGATAGAGCTAACTATTGTATTGTTTCTTCCTCACATCAAGCAACGCTTGTTTTAGAGGTTTGTTCCATGAACTCTCAATTTAGTTTGGAAATAGCTTTATGATCTTCAATTTACTAGTAATTTTAACATTTTTGAATTTGGATCTTCTGCGGTCGCTGCACTCCTATATAAGTGTTGATTTTTGAGTTAGATATGAGTTTAGAATTTCTCTTTCTTAGGTCTAATGGCTCTGCAATAGTTATTAATATGGTGTGTAACATAGCAAATGACCTGAATTAATAATATGTTGTTATGATCTTCTTTTTGTTTTACAAACCAAGGGTTTGTTTGGCTAATGCAATAAAAAATCACATAGAAAATAGCTTCTGTTATATTCTTATTTTTTTTTGGCATCTCATTTTTTTTAATTGACACTCATCTAATAATTAATTTTTTTTTGTCATCCAACTCTCTTATCATTGAGAGAGGAATTGCTAGTGTTTTTGGATTGAAAAATCGTAAAATGTCTCTTTAATTCCGTTACTAAACTTTGTGATGAAGAAATTAAAAAATGAGTTTATTTTTTCCGTCGTTAATTTTTTTTTAGTAGTGTATGCTTTTATTTCATAGAGATCATAGTACTTGGTCTGATAGAGAGAGGTCTAAAATATATAAAAGAGCACAATTTGCTATGCCTAACCAACAACCAAAATGAGGCAAAAATCCACAAATCATTGTGCACATGATAATGCTCATCATAATGTCTATCCATATATGGAGGCGCACAATTTCAAGGTTATTGGAGCATTTACTCAAATGACTCACTACACACAATGTGAGGTTATTTTCACTTTTATTGATTGTAGGTGCGTACAAGAAAGAAAATGGAAGAATTTGCTATGTGTTATGTGTATATATGAAGGCATGATGCTATCTATATAACTACTCTTCTACACTTTAAATATGTATATCCATGTGTAGGATTTTCTATTTAGTTATGAATTGTTAAGTAAGGTTATAGATTGAGCTCTACATTGAAGAGAGATAATGATTTGTCTGCAGTGTGTGTAATTTTGATCATATGACATATTGAATTAACTAAACATATTGTGTGCGTGTGTGTGTGAATTCAATACAAGTATATCTTCATTCACAAGAGGGACGTGATAGAAGAATATCTGAAATGTGGACAAGAGAGAATTTCAAAGATAAATTTGTATTAGATGACGAAAAGTTTATTTCAATATATATAATTAAAATGATGTGTGTATTTTTGTATATATAATTAGTTTTCATTTTAGTGAACCGTATGAAGCTTTTGATGATAGCTTGCTGATTTAGTTTTTTCATGGAAAAGTTCATATTCGAAATGATTATTGACATTGATACGTGCACGTGAGAGAGCTCATCATGTTAGGGATCTTAAAAAAATTAATCGGTATGAACTTATGACTTTATAATATTGATATACTATTATATTATATTTATTAATATGCAAGCCATGTCTTAATAGATTGTTTATTTTAATTAATAAAATAATGTAACGACAAGAAAAATGGAGATATGTTGAGCTCAAATTCATGTAAATGGTTACTCTCACATTTATGAATGAACCAAAAGTTTAATATATAAGAATGCCGACACTCATAATAAAATTTTGGATCGAGATTTGGTGTCCTCATTTCTCAGTGGCCTTGAATCGTTTAGTCTGATGTTGCTATTGATACTTCCCAAATAATTTTTGTTAGGCCTCAGGCTCTAGGTTATATGCATTATTAAATTTATTTTTTTCTAATTGTTTTTGCTTTTTTCTAAGGCATAATTTTTTTACCCATAAGTGAATATATACTAATTATTGATATGATTAGGTTTCATACTCACTCACATCTCAATTTATGGATAAAACTTTGCTTCGGTTTTGAACTTTATCAAAAGGTGAAGATGTCCAAATAAATTTATACACTCAACAATAACGTGGAACGTCAAACAAACCGCAAACAAGTTTAATAACCGTTCTATGTTTACTTTTTAAAAAACACTAATGTACAAGAGAAGCTACTCCAAAACATTATATTGCTCATTTATGATATCCCAAACATATCCACCTTAGAATTACTACTTCCACTTTAAATGTTAATGTGATTACTTTATCTATTCAAGAAGAAATAGTCCATATTACCCGGTATACTAGTTATTATGTAATTTCTTTCATGTCTTATACTTGACAAAATTTTGAAAGCACATTCCATTGGTCTCTAAGTACATGAAGTTGCAATTATAAATACCACAATCAATTAATATTCACTCGGAGTAGAAAAAGAAATGCATATAGAAAAATAATGAGATAGTACAAAATAACTAGTATATATAATATAAAATAAAAATTTTTATACATGTTCCACAACTTCAATTCAAGTATAGCTAGCTATTATATTATGCGAAGAAGGTTATATATACACTCGACAAGACAAATCTTAATACTACCAAGAATAACCAACATCTGTATCAAGTGTTTCGGCCTATATACATTTTGATCAACAAAAAATTGAGGAGGAAATGAAGTCTCAAGTCTCTATATTTTCTTCCTTGTGTGAGACTCGATCAGAATTTATATCTATGCATGAAAGATCAACAAGTAAAAATAAATATTAGAACCATAAAAAAAATACTAGACAAGATGCATGTGAGTAAGATAAATCAATTATCTTAGCTAGGTTTTAGATATGTATAAAAAATATCTTAGGTTGTAGATAAAAAATTGAATATCTTGACCATAAAGTGACACACATTGGCTATCCCCACACAAAGATGAGACACATTACACGATAAAAGAAACAATTTGTTGCTATTGAAACATAAAACAATTCGTTTCAATTATGAAATCGTGTGTGATTCTAAAAAGCAGTTGGTTCCAATTGTGATTCCATTATTATGAATGGCTTAGACTCATATGTTGGACCCTAAATTAACGACATTGGTTTATGTGCTACATGCTCACCGACATAAAACAAATATACCACAAACGCGTTAAGGATGAACTTAATTACATACATTTACAACAACACTCATGTTGTGTCAAAAAAAACAACACTCATGTCATGTTTCATGTGTCATGATAACTCATATCGTGTCTTAGCAATATGATATGGCAGCTAAGAAACTACATGTTCCCATCCATTTGCTTTTATTTCTTCATTAGTGTTATATTAACAAACAAAACTAAACTTTTTATATAAATGTTGCTTTTTATTTTAGATTTTTAATTTATATACTCTTGTAAAAAAAACTATAGTAATTAATTTACTCAAGGTAACAAAGATAATATACACACGTTCAATGATGTGTTGTTCACATCGATCTTTCAAGTACGACAATTGATATATTTCTACCTTGTTAGATGATGCTGCAACACCATTAAGTATATTTGTAAACTTTTGTATACTGATTGTTATATAATTTTATTTTTAATAATCATTCTTTTATTTAATTTATTATTAAATTAAGATTATGTACATCACTTTATATTCTTATAGTAAATATTATTGAAGGGTTCTTATATAAAAAAAAAAAAAAAAAAAACTAAAGCTCCACTGCAAACGCGTTTTTGTCAGGAAACATTTACCAAGTACCAACACACCGATTCTGTTAAAAACAAATTAAATTGAAATTTGTTCTTTTCAGTAAAATAATAACTATGGCCATTTTTTCTTCTCGAATATTCTAAATAGTCAACCAAGTTCAGGACCGATACTGACATCACATGTTCAAGAAAAATTCTTTAATCAAACAATTTAATAATGAAATAAAGCAAAAAGGTTGAGATCAACTTGGTAGATCACCAGAATCTGTATGACCCACAATTTCATTTTAATTTCTTTTCAATGTTTTTTTATTTTTTTAATCAAACTATAATAAACTTTTCTAGTAAAATATTTTTTTTGATTCTCTGTAATAGTTTGGACTTTGGAGGAACTTAACATGCTGATCTCACTCTATTTGTCCCATTATATGCAGAATGTCTGTTTGCACGCTATTTGTTGTTTACAACCATGAATCAATGCTTGCATAAAGTCAATTAGAGAGCTCGTAGGGATTGAATATAAAAAGATTGGTATAAAAATCAACAGATGATAGTTGAAAATGGCCAGCAAGAAGTTAGATTTTCTTCGTTAAGTTTTATATTTTTTAATATAAAGTTTAGAATTTTGAAGAAAAATTGGCCCATTCCGAATTATAAGCCTAAGATATTATTATCTTTTTATTACAAAAGAAACCCTACGTTATGGTCCAAGAGAAAATAAGAAGAGATATTGGAGGCCACCCGTTTTAATTCTATTGAAATTCTTTTCCATATCTCTTATATGCCTTCTTAATTTTTAAATTCATTCAATTCGAATTCTAGAAATTCGAAACAAAAAAACACATCGTGGTTTCAATAGTCTAAACCATGTTAGTATATCGATCTTTTCAGACTCTTCCTCTCACTTCTCCATTTTTATTTTTCAACCTAAAAAACTCCCCCCATAAATTTGAATCCCACAACTTTGTGTCATTTTTCATTTAAGATTGTTCAAATCTTCGCATTTTAAAAAGTTTTCAACTACTACACAAGAAGTTAATACACATTTGTTCAACTTTTTGTCATTTAATTTAGGGTTTAAGAACACATGTCGATGACAGAGGAGCTAGAAGGTAATGTTATGCTCGAGTGAGATTCAACCTCAAGTTATATGAGTTTGTATATGAGGTTATCACATCAGCACTTGCTGCCAACACATGTAGAAGACTTTCTTAGTCCAGCTGAAAAGGAGGCCCTTGTAGAGATCGCAGTATAAGAAGAGGGAAATTCTTTCAATTTTGACTTGATCTCACATGCGGCAGTATCAGATCTTTGACAACTAAGTTACTAGCCAATGGAAACGTACAGGGGGCGAAAGTACCATAAATTTAGTAATTTGATGTCATGAAGGTCCAAAACCAAAAAAACATCAAATTACAATGATGGAATCTAAAAAAATTACAGGGAAAACCCGAAAATTACCTATATTACAGGGGGTAAAGTACTATTAACCCTTGATTTTATGTTGTTGTTGAATTATGTTGTTGTTGTACTCCATAGTATTTAATTTAATGCAAAATTGCTCCATAGTTTTCATGTATTTTTTCCAACTACATTATTAATAAGGATGCCTGAACTTTCAAATTGTCTTTAAAACTTAGGGTGAGATACTCTCATTTAAATGATATTCTTATTCTTATTTAGAGAGATAGACATAACGAAAATAATGATATATAATGGTAGCTGATCATTTATTTATTTATTTATTTTATTTTCTAATCAAATAATTATATAATGAGGAAGACTTTAGTTGAGTCTTGGATTCCTGTAAAAATCAATAATTTTGGGAGAAAAGTCAAAATATTAATTAAAATATCAATAGAGAAATGAATGGAGGGGTAGACGGTAGTGATCAATCCCGAAGTACCAAGTTGGCTAAGCCTTATTTGTTAGGTTTTATTATTTGGGAATGGCTTTTTTCACCTCCTATTTTGGCTACTACACCGTGGTTTATATTTATTTTTCCCTTCTAGTTTTTACTTTATGTTTGGAAGTATAAATGTGAACTGTGAAGCCAATATCACCAAAAAAAAAGTGTTAAGTGAAGCTAGGTTGGGATTGTATTATCGACTTTTTAACTAAAGTAATACCAAAACGAAAATGAGTCTATTTAAACGTGTGTTTAGATCCGCGTTTGCACATAGAATATTGTATCCCAATGCAAGTTTGACGTGAATCCTAAAGCCTCAAAACGAAGCTTTTGTGTAGACTCAATATTCCACTGCAGTTCTATAAAATCCACAGGAAAAGCAAACTAATACGAAGTTTCATGACTCTCATGTTGATTGTGGTTTAATCACTAAATGTGATTGATGACCCTAGAGAGTGACCTGACCTACTTTCATCCTTAGATTCAAAGTACTATCAACTACTTTAATTGATAACAAGTTTCGGTAGAGATATTTGGATAACCACGCATAATATTAACTGGTGTGCTCGAGTATATATTACTATATCAATTTCATTGACAAGTAATTTCTATTAAGAAATTCGGCCAAAAACCTACAACGAGGTCTCCCCCCATAACTATATTTGTTCCATCACAAGATTCAAACTTAGACTAATTAAGAAAGTCTAACTTAATTAAACTCGTACCAACATGATGTTTTATTTTGGTAGTATGTACTATTTATATCCTTTGTTTTGTCCTCAAGCATCACCACAACTATAGAATAATCACCCCTCAAAAAAATTTAAAAAATTACAGAATAATCAAAGAATTGGACCTTGCAAAAAGCGACAAAATGAATTAAAATATCATTTACATGTGTATTGCATTTTTTTTTGACGAAATTTACATTTCTATTACTTAGAAGCAGTTTCAATATTATTTTGAAACACTTGTGAAGTACATATGGAAAAAAAATTGCAATAATATTTTAAACAATTTTTGGTATGTTGAAAAACGATGAACTTAATTGAATTATAAAGCTCTTAAACCAAAAACTAACCCAGTGAACCCAAATCATGTACTCGATTTTTTTTAGCATTAACCAAACATAACACAAAGTGACAACGATGAAAAACCCATCACTGAAAACATGACAATAACAAAGTGACAAGTAGTTAAACTTATGTTTAGTTTATTCATAAAAGGAACCGAACGAAAAAGTTTTAAAAAAACGTGACAAACTAACTGTGTGACGACATTTTTAAGAATACAGTGACAAATTATTTTCAAAATTAACATTGAACCAAATTGCTTTAACTTTAGCAAATAAATAACTAACTTGATCATAATTTAGGATATCACTTCCTTCATGAAAAATATAATCAATTTACAAAATTCACTTGTTAGGAAGGATAACCTTATTACCCTACACATTCTTTTATGAAGTGGATTCTACGAATTTTCACTATCATTATGAGAAGTTCAAAAGGGAAGATCTTAAATTTCATTCTGATTTGGAAGAGCCACTAATTTCAGAATCGGTTTGGTAGTACACAATATCACCAGTGTCACTAACATAATGATCTCTCTTCAAACTCCTTATAAATTCTCCAATAAGGTGAAAAGGAAGAGGAGCCGATTTCTTTGGCTCTTTGTAATATTCTCCAAACACAGGCCTTGCTGCCTCAGTCTGCAAACAAAACAAAGAAAAATTCAAACTCGCTACTCTAAAAACAAATCACTATATATCCATTGTTTCAACTAAGATAGAGATAGAGATACTCACAGCTTCAACTAGGTGATAGTGTGGAATTTGAGGGAAAAGGTGATGAATGACATGAGTTCCAATGTCATGGTGAATGTTATTAATCCATCCATAATCGCGGTCAAGAGTAGTAAGTCCACCCCTAAGATAGCTCCATTCCTAATCAACATGATGAAGATCAAGTATGTAAACTAAAATCAGATTACGAAAAACATCAACAAACCAAAAAAATTGCAGCCGTCCAGCCAGTGCGGTTATATCTCGTCTGTTGGATTAAGGTACAAACCTAATCCAACAGTCGGAAATTGACTGAATAAATATGTCAACAAATCCAAAAGTATATCAGTTGTTCAGTCAGTGCAGCCATATCTTATTTAATGGATCAAGGTACAATCCTCATCCAACAGTCAAGATTTGACTGAACGGACACATCAACAAACCAAAGCATATTGGTCGTCTTGCCAGTACAATCATATTTCGACTATTGGATCAAGGCACAATTCTAATCCAACGATCGAAATTTAATTGAATGGACACATCAACAAACCAAAAAGTCTAACAGTCATCCAGTCAGAGCAGACATATCTCGCTTATTGGATCAAGGTACAATTAGGATCCAATATCTGCGATTTGACTGAAAAAAATGGACTGCTACAGAGGATTCAAGTTGAAGTATATAAATGTACCTTTCCACGATACCAAGGTAATTTGTCTTCATGGCCATGATGGTGCAAGTAAGTCACCAAATCCAACCACATCACAAAAATCTTCAATTTAAAGCAAAGTCAAATTAGGACTCAATTCATAATTGATTCAAAAACTAAAACCATGGTAATGAATTAAAGAAAAAACATATGAAACTTACAACATAAGGAACTCCATAAAGCATTAGTAATGGAATTGGACCCATTGTAAATCCCAATCCTACAAGCAATGCCACCATAGCAGTCCAACAAGCTGTAGAAGTGATAACATCCTTTTTCTCACTTGGAAGAAACAAGTCACTGCTGGGATGGAAATGAGAACCAGTCTTTCCAGGACTCCTGGCCCACTGCATTCAAACAACAACAATAGTCAAGTCAATTCCTCTACCAGGACTAGAGGACTAATCAATATACAAATTCTAGTCAAAACTTGTAGGCACAATAAATAACTTACAAGGTACACAGGATATGCAAGCAATGGAAAAGGGGCTGTAAATCTTAAAGAACGTGTCACATTGTCCAAGCTGTTAAATATTTTTTCTGTCAACTGCAAAATAAGCAAATACACTTGTATTAGAATTTAGGGGGAAATTGGAAACAAACAAAATTCTTAAAAGAGAAAAGGATGAATGCAGTTTACACCGACATCTAATGAGAATTACAAAACAAGCTTACACGGAAATATCAGGAATTTTCATTAGATATCGATAAAAACTAATTTACACCCTCCATTGAATTCTTCTTAAGAACTGGGAAAGACAATGTTAAGTTCTCACCGGATGCCAAGACTCGTCATTTTCAACATGGCCATGATTCTGGTGATGTGTCCTATGACTAATTCTCCTGTATAGTCAAAGTAATTATATTAGTTTCAAATATAACTTCGAAACTATAATGAATCAGAAAAATGAGAAGCATATTTTTATATTTGATGAAGAACATAAACATACCATCCATGATAGGGAACAAGAATGGAAGAATGTAACAGATGTCCAACAACACTGTTAAGATTAGGGTTACTTGAAAAGCTTCCATGACCACTGAAAATTCCAAAACATCAATCAAAGTCAAACAAAATATACAATTTTGAAACCAAATTCTACAACCCAAAAGTCCAACCATAGCATAAAAAAAGTAATTCAAACATTGTTAAATAACACATAACGTAGCAGAATTTGATCAAATCGATATTGTTCTGCAATACACTATTTAGTATAAAATATTGTCAAACGGTAACTATAGCACTCCTGCATTGCAAAATATGAACAAACCGCTATTTTCTGCTATGGACAACAATCATTAAAAGTAAAAAAGAAATGAAGTAAAAAAAACAAAAAATTGTAGTAGTAATATTTACCAATCATGACCAAGAACAAAAAGGGCCCAAAACATGGTTCCTTGAGCAGCCCAATAAAGAGGCCAAACCATCCAATTATTAAGAAAAGCAGCAGCAGCAGCCAAACCAAAAACAATAACAACATCTCTCAAAACATAACTCATTGACTTCCATGAATCTTTCACCCAACAATGCTTTGGAATTGCTGCTCTTATATCAGCCAATGTAAATGGTGGTGGTGAACCAGGGTCAAACTCTGGTAACTCCTGTTCCTGTTCTTGTTCAACTGAGTCAACCCTCAAAGGAGTACTCACATTCAAACCCCATTTTCTCTTCTCCTTAAAATCACAACCATTTGGTTGAAATTGAATTTTTAGATTTGTTACTCCTTTGTTTGTGCCTAAAAATTTAACCTTTGAATTGTTGGACACAGCAAAACCTGTTCTTGGTTTTGGAATTACTGGAGCAAGTGGTTTTAAACCACATTCTGATAAAACCCAAGTTGCCATAGAAAAATGAAAAATACGAGAATCAGAAAACAAAATATCTTGGTGTAAATACTTAAAAATTGGTCATAAAAATTGGAATAAAAAATTTAAAAAATTTCAACTTTCAACAACAACAACAACACAGAATTTTGATGACCCTTTTGAATTCTGTGAGTTGGGTTGAAGAAAGTTTATGGCTTTAAGAGAGAATGAATAAAAGGGTGTGTTTGGAATTGATGAGTTATGGCTTCTGGGACTTGGAAATGAGACTCTTTAAATATAGTGTTTGGTGATGAAGAGGTGTGTGGGGGTGCAATTAGTGATTTTGATGTGTGGAAGTAAGAGACACCATCACCTATGACCAAACCAAACCGTGTTTACTTTTACTATGAATCTATAATGATGATTCTCATGTTGTTGAATGGAATTTTTTCTTTCTGTTATTTTATTCTTGCCGTGTATTTGACCTATCATGTGGTAGTGGAATGGAATATTATGAATATTTATTTTGCTATGCATCTAATTTTTACTATTTTTTAATCTAGTATTTTGTTTTTCTTGGTTTTGATTTGATGGCGGCAAAACGTGAAAGATAATTGGATATGGAAAAAATGAAGAGATTTGATTCATTGATGGGTCGGTGTGGTATTAAGAAGAATATTGTTGTATGGTGGGGGTGTGAATGGGAAATTTCATTGCGCAGCCATTCATGTGTCACACATGTGATATTATCTTTCATATGTTTGTTTTTTTCTTATTCACATTTTGCAACCGGCCTACTACTTGGTCGGAATGAAAGCAGGTGAAAAATGTGTACTAAAATAGTTAGGGAAAAATGCAATAACCTCCCCCGAGGTATGCTCTAACGTCACAAATACCCCCTCTATTTTACAAAAAAACATAAGCCTCCCCTGCTAAGACGTCAGGTGTGTTTGGTAAAAATAAACTATATGCTAGCTGATAACTGATAAACTAACTGATAGCTGAAAAGTGATGGATAATAGTTGATAGTTTATAGCTGAAGATATAGCTTATTAAAATTAAAGTGTTTGGTAAAATTAGCTGTTGAAATGACTGATAAATATAAAAGGACATAAAAGGACATATTTGTTTATTTTTATTTCTTTATAATAAATGTATTTTATGAATTTAATTGACATTTTTTATTTAACAAATTTTTTTATGAACTTTATTTAACTATGCTAGTTAAACGTGAAAATTTAAAAAGCTAACTTTTTTAATTCTCCTACCAACATTTCACTTTTCCTACCAATTTTTATTCGTCCTCCCCTAGCAATGATTGGGAGGATGCCTTTTTTGTACTTGGGTTTGCCGATTGGTGGTGATGCTCGGCGGTTGTCTTTTTGTGATCTGGTTGTGACTAGAATAAAATCTAGATTGTCTGAATGGAAGAGTCGCACTTTATCTTTTGGTGGCCACTTAATCCTCCTTAGGGTTGTCCTGTCTTCTCAACCTTTCTATGTTCTTTCCTTCTTCAAAACTCCCCCAGGTATCATCTCCTCTATTGAATCTCTTTTTACTATTTTTTTTTGGGTGGGTGTGAGGATCATAGGAAAATTGCTTGGGTTCAATGGGAGTCTATGTGTAAGAATACGAAGTATGGTGGTTTGGGGTTAGGCGGTTGAAGGATTTCAATATTGCTTTGTTAGGCAAATGGTGTTGGAGGTTGTTAGTTGATAACCAAGGTTGTGGTTCAAGGTGTTGGCGGCCAGGTATGGTGTGTCAGGGGGTGCCTGCAGCAAGGAGGACGTGTATGTTCTTCCTGGTGGAGAGGTAGGACGCATCCGTGATGGTATGGGGGAGAGGGGGATAGGTGGTTTGTGGAGAATGTGAAGAGGAAGGTGGGAAATGGTGTTGATACTCTTTTTTGGACGGATAGGTGGGTTGGGGATGTGCCTTTGTGTGAGAGATTTGGTCTTTACCTTTTGTCAGATTATAAGGTGAGGTCGGTGGCTGAGATGTTTTCTTTAGGATGGGGGGAAGGTGGCGAAGCTTGGAAATGGCGGCGTCAGTTGTTTGCCTAGGAGGAAGAGTTGGTAGATGAGTGCAGGAATATGTTACTTGATGTCTTTTTACAGGTTAATAGTCTGGATGAATGGAGGTGGCTCCCAATCACGGAAATGGTTACACTGTTCGAGGTGCCTACCAGTTGCTCACTCAGCAGGAGGATCAACACTTGGATTCGGTCTTGGACAGCGTTTGGCACAAACAGATTCCGTTGAAGGTGTCTATTTGTGCTTGGCGCCTCTTGCACAACTGATTACCAACTAAGGATAACTTGGTTAGACGCGACATTATTTCACCAGATGATCATTTCTGTGTTAGTGGTTGCGGTCAAATTGAATCAGCTTAGCATTTGTTCCTTCATTGCAATTTATTCAGTTCTCTTTGGATGCATGTGCGGAGGTGGATTGGTTTTTACTCCGTGGATCCTAATAATATTACGAATCATTTTATTCAGTTTTCTCACTCGGAGGTTCTCGAGCTCACCAAAATTTTTTACAGTTACTTTGGCTTGCATCGATACAGGTCTTGTGGACAGAAAGAAATAATAGGCTATTTAAATTAAAAGAAAGGTCAATCATGCAATTGTTAGATAAAGTTCAATTGATTTCTTTTTGGTGGCTGAAGACTAAGTATGCTACCTTTCCTTTTGGTTATCATTTGTGGTGGCAAGACCCTTTAGCTTGTTTGGGCATTGGTTGATGCCGCCTTTAATTGGCTTGTCATTTCGTAAACTTTTGTAGTCTTTTTGGTACTCCTTGTGCTGGAAGGTCTACTTTTTGTTTGTTAATATATATCCCATTTTGACTTATTAAAAAAAACAATTATAAAGAGAATTGATATTTCCACAAAAAAAAATAAAGAAATTGATATTTTTACATTAAAATGTTATTCACATTTTGCACAGAACATAATTTTGAATTTCATTTATTTGTGCATTTTTAATTCCATTCCATGTTTATTGGCATAGTATGCTTTCCGAATCATTAACAGTACTTGCGTGAAAAAAGTTTGTATGTTTTATCATCAAAGGAAGTTTGGAGGAGACGTGTTGGCCGTTTAAGTGAGGTTAGTGGGCGGTTATTTATTTTACAAAAATCTAAAAATAATACTAAAATTAAAACAATAAAGTTAAAAATGGAATAAAATGTAAAAAGCTATAAACTATATAAGCTCAAAAGCTACTTGAAATAGCATCTAAAAAAAAAGCTATAAGCTCGTGAGAGAAACTTGATGGAGATCGTCGGTGAAGCAACCTACAATACGAGAGAGGGACATTTAAAATGTTATCTATGAGTTGAGATTGTCAGCGTAGTGACAACTGTTGTCTGATTATGACCGTGAAGGAGCAAGTAACTCTTGAGGAAGAAGACAACCCTGCATTTTCTTTTTTCCTGATTTAATGATGCTTGGTTGTTTTTAAAAGATTACTTCTTATGTTTGCATTATTGCTTAACTCTGTTGGTTACTATTTGGGACGTTTACTTTGAAGGGAAGTGACTGTCCATTGTTTGAACAATTAAGGGAGGTGAATGTCTAGTTTAAAAATAGAGGGGGTCTAAGTGTCATTTAAAGAGACCTTAGGGGATGTCATTGTAATTTTCCCAAATATTTATAAACTTCTTCCCTTCAAAAAACTATTTATCCTTCTTATACTTTTGTAAGAAATGCAAAAAGTTTAAATATTTTACTATAACACTTTTGTATAATAAACCATCTTATTTACTATATGTAATATTAAAGTTAAAAAATAAGTGTTAATTGTATTTTAGCTATATACTCCTTCGTCCCAAATTAAGTGAGTCATTTGTTTATTTCGCACATAGTAAGAAAAATGTATAAGTGAAGGAGAGAGAAAAATGATTTTAAGTACTCTTGTTAAATATTGGTGCATTCATTGTTATCATAAATTCAAAGTGAAATATATTGAATTGGAAACGATCAAAGTAGTATTAATTAGAGTTATAATTGTAAGAAAAAAAAAGTAATTAATATAGCATTGAAAAGTGAAATAAATCAGTTATTTTAGGACAATATTTTGTTTACAAAAAGGTCACTTATTATGAGACGGGGGGAGTACAAACTTTGCTATGATGAATGTTTATAACTTGAAATGCATTTGGATGTCTTTATATATTTATTTTTAAAATATTTATACAAATATATGTTGTTATACTTTTGAAAGTCGGTATAATTTTTTGGGTCATGCTAACTTAATGTTATAGGGACACTAGTTAAGAAAACAAAAAAAAAAAAATAATTTTTGCATTGGAAAGAACATTTTTCACACTTTTAAAGGGTTGATTGCACAAGTTTCAAAATATTGTTACTATATTTGTTTTATTAACTAGTGTCTTAGGTTAACATTTTCTTAATTTTTTTAATGTAATTGTATGTTTTTTAAATTCTATTTATATTTACTATCTGGAAGATGAGTGGACCGTAGAACTTACCATTTAGGCCTTAGAGCCCTAAAGACAGGGCTTAAACCCTTAGAGTAAGGCTGGACGCCCTCCAGAAGGGCATAAAGTCCACCTAACAATCATGTACAACTTGAGGGAAATCTCCTAAAAGACACCCTCCGGGGGCGCCCTCAGCAGCCTATAAGGGCGTCCTAGCCATGGTTTTGGCCCTTTGTGATTTGGGCCCAAAACCATGGCTGGATAGGCCCAAATTGGGACTACAAATAGTAACCTTGGGATCATTTCCAAGGCATAACCTAAACAGACCCTGGAAACCCTAGTTTTCCTAGATTGTACTCACAGCTAGTACAATGAGCATTAACGTGCCTATTTATCAATTTTTTATTGCCTTAGTTGTTTATATATTTTATTGTATAATATAATATTTTTAAATTTTTTTTCTGTTTTATAATCTCTATTATATCTAAATGATCTGAGAAAAACACTTGAGGTAGATGAAGGTACTTGCAGACACTTCCAACACTTGAGGTAGTAACAACAAATAAGAGTGAAGATGTATGAAGACAACAAATTGTGTACCTTCCACAAGGTTAAGGTTAGCAGATAGATACTAGAAAAGGATTGAGGAGAAGTACATGATGAACCGTTACGGTTGTCAGCATAACAATGGATCACTTACCTTGTATTCGTGGAATGCCATATAGGTCATTCTTCTTTTCACTTTTGAAATTACTCTTTTTTTTTTTAACTATTGTTGGTTCAACGGTAGTTAACTGTCGCCGATCACTTTTTAAATCGGTTCAACCGACTTTAGAAATGTCCGACGGCACTTGGGGAAAAGATCAATTTTCATGGATAAGAACTATAACAATTCTTTAAGATTCTTCGCAAGGAAATTATTAGAAAAATTTGAGTGCATTCGTGATGGATTGGGCCCTCATTATCGTAGACCTCTAGGCCCTGTCCAGAACATTAATAAACTTGTTTAGATTTCCTTTCAATATTCTTGTAGTATATTTTAAATTTAAATTTGATTTTAGAAAAAATTGTGTTGTCAAGGGTAATTGTTTTCAATTGTATTGTCTAAATAAAATTGGTTGATTTCATGACTTGTGATAGAGTTCCCTTTACTTATACATAAATTTAAATTTAGAGAAGAACTAGATAGTTAATGTTAAACCCATCAAGAAAAAAATCGACAAAAATTAGTAGTTAACATTTTTAGGAAAAAGAATTGTAGGCATAAATTAGTTATTAATTAATAACTACTATGTGTCAAATCATGAAACTGTTTTGTGTGAAAGGACCGTTCAACTATAGGTAGGTAAGTTTTGTCCTTACAAGTAGTATCAGATAGTGTTTATTTAATCAGTTTCTTTTGTAATATGCAATGAATTCCCATTGTCTAGGAAAGAGTCAAACTATTTTTTGAACCTATTGTGGAAGTATATTCCACGACTTGACCATGTAACCTCCTACTCCTAGTCGTACCAATTTCATGTTCAAAGTAACTTTATTGAAATAGTTTTTTTTTTTTTTAAATTGTTCTTTTAGTTCCTTAACTATTTTTTTAGTATCATTTTGGTCTCATAAGTAATAAAAAAATCTGTTTTAATCCTTTAATTTCATCTCTTTTACACGTTTTGGTCTCTTCCATTAGATTAAATTCAAAAAAAGTTATCTCAATACACGTGTCATTTTGACATTGGTTGTTACATTTATTCATCCTTTTCCCTGTTCTTCACTCCTCTTCTTCTTGTTCTTCATCATCGACAACAAACAAACCCAGAAAAAGAAAAAAAACTTCTTTTTTATCATCATCTTCATCAAAATCAACCGTCCTAATTAACCATAAAATAATTATAAAAAAACCAAGAAACAATACCTGCACAACAACAGTAATCGCAAAATAAAAAAAAAAAACTTCAACAAATATAATCAAAACTCAATATTTCAAAACCTATAACAAACCCATATTTCAATTACAAAAACCTAGAATTCAATTAAAAGAAAAACTCATATTTCAATTACGATTCTGTGAGAGGAATTTGTTGTTGGTGATGGGTTAAAGTGAGAGAGAAGGGGACAATGAGAATAGAAATTAGTTGGTGATGATTTTGTGAGAGGGATTGAATTTTTTTCTTAATAAAGATTGGAACTAGAGAGAAGAGAACAATGAGAAAAAGAAATTGTTGGTGATGATTATGTTAGAGGGGATTAGAAGAATTTTTTTTTTTTAATAATAAGAATTGAGATGGATTTTAGTTTCAAGAAGTAAATTTTTTGGATCAAGAGCACTCTCGCACTCCAATTTTGAGATTGAAATTAATTTAGATGTGAAAAAGTAACTTGAGGATTTATGGGGAAGGAGGAAGAAGAGAAGAGAATGGTGTAGCCGGAGGAGAAGAGTGGCAGTTCCGGTAGGGGGATTTGTGGTTTTTTTTCTTTCTTCTGGGTTTTTGTTTTGAAGGTATGAACAACATGAAGAAGAAGAGAAATGAAGAAGATGAAGGAATGAAAAAAAATATTAGGTGATGATAGTGCACTATTATATATAATAGACTTCCAAGATCTAATGGTTTATTTTATGACAAATAGATCGACCAGTTAAAATAAAAAAAAATGAGGTTTATGGTGGATCACCTACGATGTTGGTGCATCTTAGATATTTGGGGTTAACCCTTTAACGGAGAGGACCAAAATGTGTAACGAAGATGAAATTAAAGGACTCAAATAAATTTTTATTACTTATGAGACCAAAGCGATTCCAAAAAAAATAGTTAAGGGACTAAAAGAGCAGTTTAACCTAGTTTTTTTAGGGGCTTTATTGAAATAGTTTTGTCTAATTTGCCCGAGCAAATTAATAGCGCACCATTTACAAGTTTATTTTTAACTATTGAATCAATAAATTTTATTATATTTAATTTAATTTAACAATAAGACTTATTGATTTAATGATAGAAACAACTTTTTGTAGCATGGTGTATGACAAATGTCCTTTAAGCACCAGAAACTCGACTTGTTAAAATATAATGTCATGCTAACAAATGTCTTTAGAGTATTTGTTAAAGATTTATGTTCAATTGATATTGGAGAAGCTTTCGGGCTACATCACGCTATTCGTTGAGTTCATGAGTTACAGCTTCAAAATGTTGATTTTGAGGTAGATTCGAAGCGTGTAGCTGATTATTTCAACCGCGACATTAATGGTGATATTGTAGAATTTGGGATCATTATGGATAGTAATAGGAACTGTTGTTCTCTTTTTTTACCAAACTCTCATGTTGACTTTTCTATGAGACAAGCGAACGAGGTTGCCCATGAATTAGCAAAAGTTGCCCTTTTCGAGCCTAGCTTCCGTATATTTGATGATGTTCCAACATGTATTAACGATTTGATATCTAATAAAATGCTATAAGCATATTTATTTAAAAAAATGAAATAATTGATAAAGTTTATGTATAAAATGTTGTTTTTTAATTTTTTAATTTTTTAATGTTTTAATGTGTTTATTTTAAAAAAAAATGTTTCTATAATTTTTAAAATCAAATTTTTAATTTGAACTTTTTAATAAGCTGCTAGATGGCGTGACAAACATACCCGCGAATTTGCACGACCGCACACACATTTCCTTTTGTTGCAACTAGGAAGGTGTATTTTTTTTATTATTTGTACTGGTGTAAGTTTTATAAAAATCAAAGAAACAAAATTGAAACGGTAGAACATCTCCAATGGAGAGTCCTTTACTTAACAAGAACATTAACCTATTAAGGATCCCCATTGGAGAAAAAAATGGGTACTTGTTGGTTACCGGCAACTATATAAAGACTCTATCTTCAACAACTAACGGGTTCAAGATTAAAATAGGAAGTAAAGTATATAAAAGTTGGTCTCACCATCTCATGTTCATGTGATTCTTTCTCTTTTCAATTTCTTTTTATTTATTTTCTAAATACACAAGTTAAAGTACATATTAGTGGACCTATTTAAGAATTTTTTTTAGTTTAGTACTATTGGAGTCAGTGAGTCCTTAATAGACACTTTTATTTAAAAATTATAAATAAACTAGACTTCGGTTCGTATGTAAACATCAAATTGACTATATTATTACTTGTCGGCATCGTTAAATGTATTATATATAACATTTCAATAAATGCCACTGTGATAGTATTGAATGAGTCAAATTATAATCATTTTGAATATCATTAATCAATTTACATTCAGTTTTAAAAAAGGGTAATAACTAATTACTCCCTCCGTTTCAAAATACATGTCCATTTTAGAGAAACTGCAGTAACCAAGGAGAAGCTAGTTTGACACAAAAGTTCCTATTATACCCTTGTCTTTGATTTTCTCCCTTTTACATTTATTTATCCCATCTCATAATTACTCCCAATATCAATACCAAAATTAATTAAACAAGTTCTTGGGAGAGTGCATGAGTAAATCCACTTAAAATTGGGTCAACATTTATTAGTAGAAAATAATTATTGTGGAGAAAATCTAGAATCCAATTAATTGGTAGGCAAGGGTAAAATAGACAAAATGTATCATTAAACTATCAAATGGACATGTATTTTGAAACAAAAAATTTCTCCAAAATGGACATGTATTTTGAAACGGATGGATTCTGAAATACTTCTTCCAGTTTAAAAGCAAAAGACAATATCAAGCTGTGCAAATACGCACATTTCAAAATAGTGAAAATCCAGGCCAAACATATCGAAACAAAGTTTAGTAAAAAAACCAAATATTACAAATCTGTATAATAGTAAGGATATTCCACCCAATAAGAGAAAAGTAAACATGACAAAAACAAAATTAAATTTCACAATCACATGCCTTAATTGTTCTTTAATCATCCATTTTTTCTTTTGCAACCAAAATTTAATAACCTCCTGTTTGCAACACCAACACACAAATAGAAAGTTGCCAATAATAACAAACCATGCATACAAAGCTCGCAGAGGTTCTACTTTTAATTTGTGCAAAGAAGCAGTAAATATATAATAAAAAACTGATAAAGCCATACATGCAAATGAAAATTCAATCTAAGATATAATTAATGGCAATTAAACAACGACAGTAATGTGAAAATATAGGTCTATATATTTTGGCCAAAAGGACTATATATTTTTTTCCAAATCCTTTGAAGTAATAATTTTTATCTTGAAATGATGAGAAGTGAGTGAAACTGTGAGGATGAAGGAAACCGAAACTGATGTTAAGAAAAAGAACATGAGATGCAAAATATAACCAACAACAAATAGAACTCAGTAAAACAATAACTGAAACGGCGAAATGGTGATGATGAAAAAAGAAATAAATACCTGAGAGGATGAAAGAAACTGAGTCGGCATGAAGGAAAAATGAAGAAAAATTGGAAGTACAAATCAAGATAACCACGAAGGCGTAGCTAACTGATTCATGTTGTATAGTGAATAAAAAGCTCTTCATGAGAACGAAAAGAATTTAGGGTTGTTCATGAAATAAAAAGGCATATGAAACAAAACATAGTGAGTAACTTGGTAGCAAAAAACATTGGCTTACACTGTCAACAATTTATTAAGATATGAAAAAAAAAATCATATGAAGAAAAAGGCCCAATATAAATTTGCTCTTTGTTATTTTTGAGATAACACGATCCAATGTCACAGAGCCATTATAAAGGAAAAACCTAAAAACGCAAGCATCATGGATCATATTAATGAAAACAGAAATGAAAATATATCTGAAAAATAGTGATATTAATACTTTTTAGGTATAATGGCAACTTTGTTGCACCAAAACTTCCCCCTGCAAATCAAAGAAAAATAAAAAAAGTGAGAAGAAATATAAACATAAAGATGTATCAGAAATTAATAAAAAAAGTATATCCAATCGAATTATGAAGACTGTAGGACATGGAAACTGAGAAAAGGAAAATCATACATCTAAAGTGATTCCGATAAAGAAAAAAGTATATGGATAATGGTACATATAGGAATGATTAATGGGAGAAAAGAAAATGGTGAAAGAAAGATGAGAAAAATGAGAAAGAGGTGAAGAAAAAATTGTGAGAAAAAGAGAATATCAAATGGGAGAAAGAGACCGTGTTATTGTGAGAGAGAGAGAGAGAGTGAGGGAGAGAGACCGTATTATTGTGTGTGAGAGAGAGATATATATGGAATTGAGCCCTTTTTTATTAGGAATCAATGCACCTTATTTTTAGGCAACTTAATTGCTAACTTAATGCACCGAATCATGGTAATAGTGGGGTTAGTGGGCTTGTGAGTAGTTAATCCTTAATTTTAGGCGGGATTAGTTAAGCAAAACAAACTGCATCACTAAGATAATGCAGATGAAGATATCTTTATTGAAAGCCAACAAAATTCAGCAAAAACGTAAGTGACTCAGTGGTAACCTGTAAGATTGTTGAGGTGCTGGTATATATGATGTTGGGGGTGGGATTAGAGTTAGGGCAACACTAATCAACATTTAGTATAATAAAGATAAAGATGACATGTATATGTGAAACCCATTTAAAGATCCTTGTTAGTTTACTACCATTGTGTATGCTCTAATTGTCTCTGGCTAGCATCCAGAGTAGAAGTTGTCACCTTCTCACCATCTATACAAACAACAAGCAATGTCGTTGTTGCCTTCAATTTCACTTTGTCTCCATCGTTGTTGTCGTCACTACAGTTGCCGCCACGACTACGATCACAACGCTGCCAGAGCGAGAATTGGTTGCTACCACAACCTGACAACCACCTCTGGATAATCACCATTTGCTGCTGCAAGCACTGTGATTGTGGCATGCGCGGTGGAGAAAAATTGGGAAGGCACAGATAAAGGAACTTCTACCACTGTCAGAGTCAAGAATCAGTCACAATTTCATGTAAATTGTTATTTTCAAATAAGAAAGGGAAGGGTTTTTTGACGAATAAAATAGCTCAACTCGTCTGTGGGATTTGTACGACAAATGTGTCATGCAATTTAGCATTTTTCTTAAAATATATCTGTTAAAGAGCTCCACATCACACAAAAGATGGTCTGAACATGTGTTTATAAGTGGGGGAAATCATCACCTCACAAGCCTGTTTTGTGGCGTTGTGTTAGGCCCAACCACAATTTCTAAGATGGCATCAGAGCCTCCTCCAAGATCCATTGGGCCACCTGCTATCAAGTTTTTGCTAACGGGCCACCCACCATTTATGTCCACGAACCAAGCCCAATAGTGCTGGTCGTGAGGGGGTGTGTTAAAGAGTCCCACATCAAGCAAATGTTGGCCTAAAGATGTGTGTTTATAAGTGGGGGCAATCCTCACCTCAAAACCGGCTTGAGTTATTAATATCAGTGTTAAATATGTTTTTTATCCCTATAAATATACTAACTTTTCATTTTAGTCCCTCTAAGAATTTTCTTCGACTTTTAGTCCCTATGAAATTTTCAATCACCACTTTTGGTCCCATTTTAGTCAACTTATGTGTAGCCTTTGTATTTTTTTTAATGAAATTACGAAGCAATGTGTAGAATATTGTAAAAAATCTCTCCAAAAGAAAAATTAGAATTTTTCAACAAAACATGACTTAAATATGAATATTTAACCGTAAAAAATATAAAAATTCATATTTAATTCATGTATTGTTAAAAAATTCTAATTTTTTTGGTAGACTTTCTTATAATATTATAAATTTTTCTGCAAAATTTCATTCAAAAATATGAATTCTATATATAAGTTTACTTAAAAGGAGGGATCAAAAGTTGAATTTCTGTGCTTTATTGTTACACGATTCGTAGGTTTTATTATAAATAAGACGGTAGGATTAAAAATTAAATTATTCTAAAACTTCGTCGGAAGACGTGCAACCAACTTTTTTTTTTTTTACAAAACTTAAATCTAATGAGTTTCGAGAGTGATAAAACGAAGATAGTCCAAGTGTGAGAAGTGTTGGATCAATGGTTAGAGTTTGATTTTGTAATATGAGTTTGTCTAACATGTGCAATATTGCACATGTTAAAGAAACTAAAAGTTGTAACTTTTTATTGACAAAACAACAATTATTTAGGGTTAATAGGTGTTTGTCCCCCCTGTCATTTGTGCGAGTTTTGATTTAGCCCCTTGTAAAAACAAAAGTTGGAGATTCGCCCTTGTCATTTGAAGATTCTTTGATTTTAACCCCTCATAGTATCTCACTGTTAAAATCGGTTGACGTGGCATGCTGACCGTGTAATTAATTTTCTTCTTTAATATATTTTGGTACACGTGGCATTTTTGGTTAATTTTTTAAAAAAAATTTAATAGAATAAAATGTCATTAGTTAAAAAATAAAGTCTTCATCTTCACAACTTAAATCATTATCAACTTCTTCACCTTCATCATCAAACTCCTTCATCTTCATCATCAAATTCAATCAACCCAAAAACAAATCATCACCTACACTCTCATCAGAGAGCTACAGAACTTGAATGAAATAATAATTATTGTTTTCTTCGACATTGAACTCTAATAATGTCTTAGTCTCTAGACAACAATTTTGCAGAAAATTATATAAAACTTTTTCTTAATGTCTTTCGGTTTGTGTTTGGGCATAAATCAATTTGCTATCTACTTGTCTCGTTTTAAGGAAGAAATCATTCCCATAAAATGAAACCTTCAATTCATAACGAAAAACATTTCAATGCCAATTGCTTGAATTATTTCAGAAAGTGAATTTTACGCACAAAATCGAAATATTCGAATGTCAATCGTTGTATAATGAGAGAGTTGAAATCCATTAACCCTTTTCTTCTTCACTCAAACACAACAACAAACAATTACCAGTTCTTCTTCACTCTCCAAATCCCTAACCCTTTTTAATTTCCACTAAAAAAATCTCAAAATCCAAACACAACAACAATTCCTTCTATTCTCTTCTCCCTCTCTTCCCAATTGTGAACCAAATCAAACAACACGATGCAACAACTTCATCTTCCTCCAAATTTTTATTCATCTTCAACCTTACAAAATTTTGGGATTTATAGGTTTCACAAAAATATGTGATTTTTCAATTAGAGAGGAAGATATTGAAGATTAACTTTGGGAGTGGAAGACATCGATTAGAGAGAGAGAGAGAAAGATGAACATTTTTATTTTTATTTTGTTATGTATTTCTATTTTTTAATGTTTGTTAATTATTTAAATAAGTGTTAAATAAAAGAAAAGCCACATGGGAAAAATTTAAATGAAAAAGAATAAAAAAACCAAATCAGCGCGCCACATCATCATATTTGCACAGTCAGATGTAGGAAGGTCTAAATTCAAAAAAAATTCAAATTACAGGGGAGAATTTCAAACTTTTTTTTACGGGGAGTAAATAAAAACCCGCCGAAATGACAGGGGGTAAACATATATTAACTATGTATTTAATACAAAATGTATATATTCTAATGTAAAGTTACTATTTTAAACTTCTTAATATGTGCAAATTTGCACATGATAGAAAAACTTTTGTAATACAAGGACAAAGTTCTAATTCTACTTTTTTTTTTTACCAAAGTTCTAATTCTACTTGAAAGAGTTGTAAATTGTAATATGAGGATCAATGTTAATTTTATTAATAAAATTCTCCCTTGTCCAACTTTTTTTTCAAAGTTAACGACGATAAAAAAAATCAATCTGATTTTTACGTTGGGAAATCAGCCATAAAGGTTATATACTTGTTGAGAAAATTATGAATTGTTGTTGAAGAAATAAAAAAAATTCAATTGAGAGAGAAAATGAGTTCAAACATTGTTTTAATCTGAATAATGGAATATTTGTTTGAGGGACTCCTACTATAATTCCCTTCAACTATAGGGTTCTACTAAATTTTCATATGACCTTCTATGTAAAAAGAATAACTAATTCATATGATTAATAAAATCAAACTTTAAGTGATCTGTCAAGTGGTTTAATTAAAAAGACGGACTTTGAATCATAAAGTTTTAGATTCGATCTCTGCTAATCTTTTGGAAGGATGTAAATATAAATTTATTTAAGGATATTCTTTTAAATCTTAAAGTCTTCTTTGCCTTGGATTGAAGCATCATCTCCTCATCCTATTAAAAAAATTATAATCAAAACCACAATATAAATGATAACTTGATCACAAATTTGAATGGTGGTAACTAGTAGTAAATGTAGTCACCCTTAAAAATGTGCAAGCAGCTACATAGATTTCTTCATAACAAGCTTAAAAATGTGCAAGCAACTACATAGATTTCTTCATAACAAGCTTAAAAATGTGCAAGCAACTGCATAGATTTGTTCATAACAAGCTCTAGTAGAGTGTTTGTGAAAAAGATAAAGGACTCTTATAAATCTTTTATTATAAAGGCTTGTTAGGTCAAACTAACTCTAATCCTAATTTTTTTTCCCTCCAAACCGCTTGCAAAGTCTTTATTGCCCCTCATTGTTTTCTACTTAGACGAATTTGCCATTTCCAATGTTTTCTATTAAGTGACATTTAACATGACATTTAACAACGTGCCATAATTACTTATGTCATAAATGAAAATTAAAAGGCTTTTATAACAAGAGATTCAATGTGATATGAAATTTAAATTCAAAATTAACTTTTTCCCTCCCAAATGTACGAATTACGCATCCACCCTCCCAAATGTTTATCAACTTATGTGTGATAAACATTTGAGATTATCAAGATGTTTGCTTTTCTTAATTCATTCGTATTCTTCATAAATGAAAATAATGAGTTGAATTTATTTGTATGACACAAATTCACAATCAGTCAATCATTTAAAATGCTTTTGAACTCCAAACACAGAAGTGGGTTCAGCCCAAGCGAATGAACACAGTGTAATATTCTAATAACAAATTCAAATATAAATAACTAATCACCGATTAAAACAAAAATATCAAATGCTAAAAATGGTTGTTCTAACGTAAGTGATTTAGATGTAGGAGCATAGTATGGCTTGCTCTGGTTTTTTATTAATGATGGAGAGGATTGAATTTGGTTGTAGTGTGGGTTGAAGTTTTTTTGGCTCTACATTTTCTTCTCCTTTGTTTTTTAGGTTCATATATTCCCCATTCTCCTTTAATATGATATGTTGTTCCTATTTATAATTAAAAAAAAATTGGGTTATGGTATCAAGAAGAAGACAAAATTGCAAGGTGGTGTGTTGTAGCAAGATGTGCTCTTGCAGCACTAAAATGGAAACATGAAAAAGCAATTAGTAAAGAAAAATTACGACTATACCGAAACGGTGAAACACTTGGTTAGAGAGGATAGTAAACACTAAGTCTATGTGGACAACATTATTCCTCTTGAGCGTAAAATACATTAATCTTCATTTTTTTTTTTCTTAAAGTGTGTCTGCTCTCTACTATTTGTGGTGATGACTTACAGGTTGTAATGTTGCCAAAAAAAAGGAATAATGCAAGAAGATGTATAAAGAGCAACCAACCTCACTATGAAATGGAAATAACCAACTCATTGCAATCACATGCCATCTTGTTTCAAACTCCTCTCAATTTCACCTTCATTGTATTTTTGAATTTTGAATTTTACTTTTTTTTGGTACTTTTCCATTTGGTTGAGAATAGGCCAAAACAAATGATGGGGCTTAAAAAAGCATGTATGGATCTTATGGACATCTTTCGATTTTATTATCAAATATTACCACAAATTTGCAAACCATAGTGTAAAAATATATGATGAATATTCTTAGTTTTTTTTTTGTGTTTGAAACTTAATTGGTCGGACAAAATTGGGGTACTACACTAAAGATGTTGCCTTTCTAGTTCATCTTTGTTGAAATTGCAAAGATGAAAGTTCACATTTGTTTAAACATTTTGCAAAATATTGTTGGTGGGTTTGATGAAATATAATATGGTATTATTGATAAGAAACATGAGTCGTCATTTATAGTTGTTGAACGATTGTATGAGTAATTTATACACGACACCACGAATGAGATCTAGTAGGACTTAATGGAAAAGATGAAGGTGAGAGAGAATAAAATCTGTCAAAAAAAAATATGAAATATGTGAGAGGTGAGACAACATTGTGTATAGAAGTGTCTAGATGTCCTTATTTTTATTTCAAACAAATGAACCGTTAATTAAAGCCTAAAGATTTTTGTCTCATGAGGCTTAAAAGGCTTATGATTTTTGTCTTATTTGGATCAAGCCTAAAGAAGAAGAAAAATTAAATAATGTGATTTCCAATCTTTAAAGTTTGTTTTGATTATGAGTGGTCAATGTCCCCGAAGGATGTTCTTCCACCATGCCAATTTTATCATTTCAATCTTTATATTACCATAAGTAAAATCTGTTAACATATCAACAATAGACATAGGATATTCATCTTTAGGAGTAGCAACATTTAAATCTCCAAAGTCTATGACTACTCTTAAAGTTTCATTTTTCTTTATAACATGTACTACATTTTAAATCCAGCCAACATTCCATTCAAGTCGAATTGACTTAGTTTCGAGTAGTCTTTAGATTTTTGCTTTGATCTTCGTGATAACCTCAGGTGCAAATCTTCTTGGTCCTTGGTTGATTGGCTTCTTTCCATATTTCAAAGGCAATCTGTGTTTGGATCCAAACCATGCATGTCTTTGTAATACAAGCAAAACACTCTTTGTACTCTTGAAGGTTTTGAATAATTTCTTTCCTGAGATCTTTGTCTAAGAGTAAACTAACATAAGTAGGTTTAGGTTTTTTGCATTCTTCAGCTAAATCTACTTCGTCAAGAGGATCTTAAACTTCTAGTTTACCTATTTCATCATACCAACCATTCTCGAAGTTTGTGGTATGTTAACTTGTTCTTCAACATTGGCTATTAAAGCCATTTTATTCTCTTTGGCCTTGAAAGTCGTTCTCAATTTTTTCCCAACCACATAAGCTGAAATCCAAACAATGAAGCTCAAGTAGATCATTTAAGGATCCAGTTGTTGGCCGAATCACGACCTGAGTCTTTTTCCTCGTCTTTGTTCTGCTCAAACTTGGTATGAGGATTCAATTTCTTCAATAACCTTCCAGTATTTAGTCTCCTGAAATATGCTTTCTTGTAGCTAGACTCATATGCTTCCACATGCTCCACATACCTTTTTTCATCCCACAAGACCAATAATTGATGCACTGTGGATGGAATAGAACTGACATTATCCACTCTCGACCCAACAATAAACTGTTGGAAAAATATAGTGTATGAGCTAGTGGTTAGTAGCATTGGACAAGAGGACACACATTATAAATTATAGTTCATTGTAGGAGGAGAGAATATGATATGGTGAAGCCTTCAATATTATTGACATTGTATCTTAACGGCTTGAATACAATTGCACCCATATAATTCTATTTATAGGTGCTTGAAGATGTTTCTAGAACTAGAATAATCTTGGCTTTTGTTTTTCCTTTTCTACATTCATTATTATAGATGTTTCTAAGCTACAACTTAATCTAGACATTAATAGAACAATCTAAAAACATATAACAACTTTAAGTTATTCTAATTTTCTCTAATAGACATTGTCATTATTTTAACTAGAATATTCTAGAAATATGTATAAATTTCAACATAAACTGTAGTTAGCTTTCAAAGGAACCACAACAAACATTGTTGGACGATGTATTGATCCAACTTTTAAATTTAAAGCAACGACTCTATTGGATTTTGAAGTTTACCATTGAAACCAGTGACAACCATTTTGTTGGGGGTACTAAATCTTTCTCGATTTTGTTGAACCTCTCTAGGGAAATGTCTGGCATCAGATTCACTGCACTGCAGCCCCACCATGTATTAAAACTATGTTCATCATTATTCCTTCATCGACTTCAACCTAAATGAAAAGAGGTTTTAAGCAACTCTTCATTTTCTTAGATGGTTGATCGAAGAATGCAGAATTCTAAATTGAGACAAGATTGTGATATAAAAATTTTGATTGCTTGTTAGTATTGAAATGATAATACTATTAGCAAGAAAAATTATAATACTTGTTTCCACTAACAATTAGCTTCTTCCGGGAACAATTAGCTTTATTGATCTAAGATTAATTAGTTTTCGAATTTTATTGTTTTATTCATTTCATATAATGGCTCTGAAATGAGTAACAACGTAAAAAATTGTTTGTTAGAACATTTAAGTTGAGTTTTTTAGTGAGAGAAACTTCACATTCTCTCTAAGTTTTCTTTCTCGTTCCTTCATCGAGAAGGAGTGGTTTTAAGTCATTTTTTGACACAGAATCACCCATCTGCGTCTTTTTCCCCTTTCTTTCAATCTAAATAAATGATTTTCACATATATCAAGTTTTTCTTTTGTGTTTTTTGTGTTGTTCGTCGTTTGAGTGCGGCATTGTGTTGTTCGTCGTCTTGTGCGGCGTTTGATTTCGCTCTTGTTGCAGTGTTTGTTTGATTCCTATTGAAAGATCGACTTCAGTCAATTACAGATTCAATCAATGATTGGGCGTCGACGTTGCAGATCCGGGAGCATGGGTATTTCGGTGACTTTAGAATTTATCATATTATTTGTAGGCATTTTGATGTTGTATGCTATTAACTTGGGTGTTGTGAGTTTGTTCGCAGATTCACCCTTTATATTTTTAGCGATGGTGAACATGTTATTGTATCTGATGTACACTATGAATTTGAATGAATGAATATCGATTTGTTTTTATCAAAAAAAAAGAACAACATTTAAGTTTACTTGGCGATACTATAACAAAATAATGATTTACGGTTGCATGATCTTTTTTTTTTTGGTTACGATATTGCATGATCTTTTAATATTTCATTCGATTTATTTTAATTGTAACTTTTGTATTTTTTTATCTTGCTAAAAATAACTGTCACTTTAAAATACACAAACAACATTTATTATCTTTTTTCACTAATATGTCTTTATTTAGGAAAAACAATGTGAGAAATTCAATAAAAACACACTTATTAGTTTTGAATCCAAAAAGACATTGTGAGAAATTCAATAAAATATCTTTTTCCCCTAACATATATTTTTTCCACTTTAAAATAAGTGTCACTTTTGTTTTAAATCCCAAAAGACAGTAAAATAATTGACACTTTTGTTTTAAATTCCAAAAGACAATGTGAGAAATTCAATAAAACTATTTTCATCGACTTCGACGTAGACGAAAATAATTTTTATTTTAAAATACACATGCAACATTTATTATCTTTTTTCTACTCACATATCTTGGTTAGTTTAATTGATTTCAATGGTGAAATTAATATCATTTACTAAAATACATTATTAATTGAAGTTAGTAGAGTGAAATTCAATAAATAAGATTATTTTTTAGGGATCAATAAATAAATAAATAAATAAAAATATGTTAGTGACATTGTGTATTTTGAAAACAATGTGAGAAAGAAAGGAAGGAAAAAAAACTATGCCAGTGATTGTCTCCATTTATCTTATGTATGTTTGTGGTGTTTAACCTTTATATTTTGAGAATATACTTTGTTATATGTCTAAATATATTCCCTAAAAAAAAGTGTCATAAATTATTGAAAGTTTCCCATGTTGTATAATTTAACCATTTTATTATAGAACTAATTTGAGACAAATCTTCAAGAAGTTTTTAGGAAAGTCATATATAAGATTGATTCAGTAATGTTCTAATGAAAGTTAATTAAATGTGATTCTAATGGGAATAAATCTTTACAATGATTTATTTTTCTCACTTATAACTCATCTAAATACTTGTCAAAAAAAATCATCTAAATAGTTTGACAGAAAAAAAAATCATTTACGTACTTCTCGTGAGCATAACTCAGTTGATAAGGACAATGCATTGGAATATATAGGGGTTGGGTTCGAAACTCGGACTCCCATCTTATTCATCTTAAAAAGTGAAACTCTTGACTTCATAGTCCAATATGGGTTACTTCTCAATTAGAGACCTTCATCCAAGTTTCCCAAATGACGACGACTACATTTATGAACAAGACTTCGCCTTCTTTTGGTCGAGATAAGACTGGTTGGGCATGCTTAGCAGATTTTGCCACGAACCGGGAAAAATAATCTTAAACTCAAAAGAGGTGTCAATGGTGATAACCTTCCAAACAAATTCATTCAAATTATGTGCAAGTCTGGTAGTTTTGGTGATGGACAAACCAAACCTAGATCTAAAGAAAGTGTAGTGGCAATGTAGTTTCAAATAAAGTGTACGAGGAATCTACTGTAACACTCAAGTGGTAGCTCTAGTGGAAGACGTTTTGACAATGAGTTTCACGACTTTCACATGTATGAGTGTTGCATCATCACGGTTGTAGAAGAGACGATTTTCTCAACATTTATACTTCCAAAAATCAGTTGAAATCGGTAAGGAGAAGATGCAATTTGAAGGAAAAAGGAAAGAACAAGACACGTTATGAAAATGACCGTTAGACAAGAGAGCAAGCTCTTATAAAAGAAGGGAGAAATAAGTGGGATCCTAACAAATTTGTTATATTTATGAAGAGATAGACACAATTTTAACAGAATATATATGGCATGAAATCAAAACATATGATATTCTGCTTCATTTTTTCTTATCTTGATTCTAGACATGCTTACTAAGCATATCCAAGAGATGATATCACATTACATAGTATATTTTATTATGTAGATAAAATACACTCTTTAGATGGAGGGTCAACCAAAAACGAACAGCTTACATTTATTTCAGTATTAAGTAAAATGAATATGAAATATAATTTTGCGGTTTAAAGATTATTTTACAAAAATAGCCAACAAAAGTATCTCTATAATATAGGATATCCCAACTATCTTGAATTCTTGCACCTCCTGCATGCATTTATATTGTAAAAAAATTGGAGAAATATGATTAATTTTTTTCATTGGTTTAAGAGCCTCTTCAAAATTTACATGCTAAAAAGAAAAGATAATGTCACAAAATATAACATAATATACAAGACAATAAGTACACACAATTTATAAGTTTTTTTTTTCACTATTGTGTATGTTTATATTTGCCACCACTTCCTCCTTTCCATGGTCTTGACAAGCTCATTTGCTAATGATGCAAAATTTTCAGCTCCATTTTGCAGGTCTGCCGTGCGTTGGCTAATTCTCTGAATCAAATTGAGCATTAAAAGTATAGCTTAGAAGCATTTAGACTCATGGTAATGAAAATTTCAAACGCGAGAATTTGATGACCTTGTGTACAATGCATGACAATAAGTCAGTAACTTGATTGTAGAAACAAACAATAGCCAAGACTGTTGGAAGAATTTATTGGAACTTATCTTATGGCATTAACACTTATATAAGTGTTTGAAAGAGCTTATAAAATTAGCTTTTTACATATATTTAATTTTGTTTTCACGTTGTTTCCATAAGCCACTCTAGATAGCTTACTGTCATAATCTACTACTTTCAGCAAATGCAATTTTTACCCCTATTCCCTTTTTGATTGTAGAAATAATTTACACATAAGCTCGTAAGTTTGTATATCCAGACACTCCTTAGTGCATCATATACTTTTCATTTGTGTTTTTCATGATTGTCTTGAAGAATTAGGTGCAACAATTTTTTCATAAAAGCTAAGAAAATTGGCATGTTTCAAGAGATATGTATATCAGAAAAATATCTACCTCCAATTTTTCCTGCCTCTCCATAAGCTTGTTTCTTGTTTGAGAGGCAACGGAAGCAGCATCCTGAAATCAGACAATAGTTATATATTTAGCTCATTGAAATCAATAGAGTATGAAAAGTGAAAACAGAAAGAATGGACAATTTAGCATTACCCCGGTTTTTCTGTAAGCAGCCATAATTTCTTCAGGTGTTCTGACCCTTGGCTTTACATCATCATTAGTTCCGCCTTGAAATAATTTCTCCCTATCACTTTGTAACTTATCTGCAAGCAAAAGGAAGAAACTATTACTAATCTTTGTAGTTAAAATATGATACAAGTTTTGAATTTATTTACCTTTCTGTTTGTTTTTAACATCAGGAGATGAAGTAGAAACTGTAGTTTGAGGCTCGTCTATTTGAATGTCATCTGAACCAGAATAGAGCACGCTTTTAGGTTTCCTTTACAAAGTGAAGAATTATTCAAATTATAAGAAAAATAGAAAGATAGCAAAAAAAATGAAGAGGCGTTTCAGCATAAAACCTATATCAAGCTCCACTTCCTTTTCATCGGCCACTACTTCCACTGTTGGAAGTGAATCTGACAAAGAGGGCTTGAAAAAAATATGTTCCAAATGACCGAAATTGGAGGTTGGAATTTTTGTCAGTTCTGCATGAGAGGTTTTTCCTCCTTTCAACCCTTTGACAATACCGCCTAGAATCGCTGGCACAGTTGTCTGTAGCAAAATAGTTTAGCTATTAAAATGTTTTTTAATGGCGGGAACTTTAGGATAAAAAATAAGACAAATTAGAAAAACTAAAACCTGTTTTTTCTTCTGATTTGAAGAGAATGAAAATGCGGCATCAGCAGCGGCTGCAAGAACGTTATCGTGAAGACAAGGCAAGCGCTCGAGGCTCCTAAAATAAAATATAAATGTCCGTTCAGCCTTTTCTTGTATCCACATATTAACCAGTATTTTACACTGTTATCTCTTCATTAAAGAATAACAAAGATACCTGAATTCATTTTCTCCAGCCAATAATGAGATGAATGACAATTCAGAACCATTAGCCTGGAAGTTATCAACATAAGATAGGCACATAAAGAAATGGAATTCCTCACAAATTTGAAAGTATCGGAGAGTATTTTACCAGCACAATCTGTCCGTAATCATCGGAACACATGGTTTTATCCATGTTCACTTTATAACTCCACCTTAAAATCGACAATAAAGAGCTTTCCGCCACCAGTTCCAAATCTGGTAAAGATCTGTACACAGCCATTTGCCAATTTATCAATTATACATAATGGACAAAACCAATAAATTTAGTAATTGTTGTAAATAATGTATATATGTGATAATTGTATCCGACTAATTAATCAAGCCCGTTAGATTTAAAATAATTTATTTAAGCAAATTAGTGTCTGTACTCTTTTTAATGCCCTTTGTTTTTCTACAGTAATGCAAAGTGAATTTAATTTGCTAGAATCCGTATTTTCTTATCAAGCATACATGTCAACCTCTTCTAAAAAGAAAAGAACAAAACCAGTGCTTTCACCTTATTTCAAATGTTCCAGTCTGAAGCAGTGATAGAATCCCACAAAATTTGTCATCTTTCTTCAAAATTGTAGTCCAATAGCAAGATTTTGAATGTTCCACTTTTCGTATTGGTTTCTTATTTCCCTGAAAGTATATATCATATATATCAAATTCATTTACAATGTGAATTACTGAATACAAATTTTAGGCGATAAACTGGTAATGGAGTAGAAGACCTGTATCAATGCTTTTGCGGACAACAAGTGCAATGAATTTTCACAGCAAAGCAGGACAAGTGGATCCAAATGGATATCCCCAGAGTGTGTGGTTTCTGAAGAGAAATGTTCAGCCTCTGATGAATTTACCGCAGTTGAGCTACTTTCTTGGACAGGCTCTTCAGGGTGAGCTTCAGCAGTAGTCTTCAAGGGTTCCTCGTGCTGCTTGTCATTTGATACTTCCGAGGTTGTGATGCTATCATCTGGAGTACAAAAATCTCTTAGAATCTATGAAGCACTGACACAAACATTGGACACGACCCTGACATTGATACATCGACACCGGAATTCATTTGAGAAAATGGAAGTAATAAAATATAATCACATGTGTTTGTGTCGTGTCAGTGTCCGACACCTGACCCCTTTAATCCCTAGTGTCAGTGCTACATAACTTAAAATTTCCAATGATATGCCAGGTGCGATAAAACTGAATCCATATTGTGTTCTTGATGAAATTTGTACTTGCCTATGACATACATTGAAATTGCAGTTGATTCCTTTAAATGTAATGGCCGGTTGGAGACCGTTTTACCAGTATCACCCTCAACTACACTAATTTTTCCATCCCTCGATAAGATAAATAGTATCTCTTCATGAGAGTTTCCTGAAGGTGTTTCTGGTTTCCTTGGACTATTTACAGCACTTTGAAAACATGCTTGTTGTTTCCAAACCAATGAAGTAATTGGTGAGCTTGAGTTAGGTACACCATCAATCAAGAACAAAACCGACAACGATTTCATATCGCAGACTCCAACCTGGAAAGAAGCAATTGATCCACATTAATCAATTAAGAAATTTGAAATTCTAATTTTGATCAAATTTGCTAACAAGAAAGGAAATGTGAATTAACTAGTCAGACGATACCCACACGGCCACTTAAAAATCCAATAGCAAGTTTGGTGCCAGAGTTTGCAAAAGACAATGCTTGTACTGGAGAATTGAGAAGAGAAAAAACAGCACTAAAATGAGGTCCTTTTCCTTGTGGAGCGTCATGGACTGCATACAAGTTTAACAATATAAGTCAAGGGTAAAACTACTTTTTTTTTTATGCACAAATATCATAGTTTGCAACGCATGCTTCACATATGGGGGAAAAAGGAACAAGAATGAAGTAGGTAAGCGTTCTATGATGGATGACAGAATAGATAGTTTGGAACAAAAGCTACAAAAAAAAGAAAAAAAGAAGAAAATAGAAATCGAATTCGAACGAAAAATGTAGCCTTCTACAATGGTGACAGAAGAGATCACCTTCAATTTTTGTTTCTGTGACAAACTGGAACTTTTTCCCATCAGAGCAGTCTTTAAGATCATACACGCGAACCTACAAAAGTCATCACGGCCGAGGATTAAATATAGAATAATAATGCATTGCCTTAGATAAAGTAACTAATTAAGAAAGATTTCTGACAAGACCACATTCATTGCCCACAGCCAGAAGCAAGGAAGCAGAACAAAAGTCCAATTTTGTCACTGGAGCATTCGAACCTGCCACGTTTACACCATTAACCTACAAAACGCACAGGAAATTTGTGAAAAAAATAAGAGTTTAACTTTGATACACTGTCAGTGTAAAAAGTTTTATATTGTCAACAGATCACTCAATCATGTTTGATTTTAGAAATAGTAATGATGTCAAACCTATTTAATGATCTGACGATTGACAATATAAAAAATCTGTACACTGACAGTGTATATGAACTAAATTCATAAAATAAACATAACATTTATTGTATGAGCCAACATAAGGGTATTGTTTTCATTTCTATCTATTTTGGGACAAAAATATTGTGGAATTCATACCTCTCCTTCTATGTAGCAAATATAAGACAAGATTGGATGTGTGGCATCACATAAAAGGACAGATCCATTAGAATAGCCCACAAAATAAACTCTTTCAATTCCAGCACCTTTAACCATGGACAAGTGGCTGGGAACACCCCCAGTTAAGGGCCAATTTGAACAAGAAGCTGAACCAGGTGTTGAGCTAGTTTTCAGAACTGCGGCTACCTAAGATAAACAAAATAAGAAGTTGAAAAACCATAATATGAACAATGATAAGTAGCCAGGTTTAGCAGAAAGTACTGAAAAACAAGAAATTACCTCGGCTAGAGTTTTCGATGAATTTAACTGACTTGGCAACTTGATAAGTTTTGCTACAGTCAAAGATGGATTAGCCATAGGTATTAGCACTGGAAACTCCTGCGCAGATACAGATGATGTCCGATTCTGCTGAGACATTAATGCAGACAAGCTATCATTATCATAATAGTGTATTTGTCCAGGGTTTGTCAGTACAAAAAGATCATCTTTGCTATTTAAACCCCTTGCTCCTATACTTGGCAGTAAAATCAAGTCTGCGAAAGTGCCGTTAAGTGTAAGGTCTGCACGGCCAATGCATTTTAACGATTCCATCCCAGATGACCATTCAAGAGTTAAAACCTGTAAAGGGGAGACACGTTAAAGTTTACAGAACCAATGCACACAAACTAAGAAAAGTTTTAACTAGTAGAAACAATTCGTCGATTCAAAGCCTTCACTTAATATGAATATTTAAGAGAATAAAACGAACTTTATCAATTTAAAATGAAATGACAAATAGAAATGAACAAAGAACTCACAGTCAAAACTTCTTCCGATCCAATTTCGTCACCACCATACACAAACAACTGACCAGTACAATCATTATGAGATTTGTGACTACTGGACCATTGTAAGACAATGACCGGGATTCTTCTTTCTGCATTGGACAGTTGTAGCCTAACAACATTTTTAGATGAAGTGGTTTGTTGGCCTTTAAAAGGTGCTGCAGACGACAAGTTCCAAAAAAGGATATCTCCATCTAAGTATCCAACAGCGAGAATGGAGCCATCAGAAGATGCCCAACAAAGAGCACTTATTTCTTTATCTCCCAGGTTTTGTTCTAAAATATCAGCCTGAAGATTGGTGTCTGTTTCAGTAGAGTTCCCATCTTCATCTTTCAATTGGAGATCCTTTCCACCACCAAGGAACACAATTTTAGCTTCAGAAACATCCCAAAGAATTAGCAGTCCATCCTGAAATGCAATCAACAATCTGCAAAAATATCAAATTCATTCTTCATCAAATTAAGAGTGATGAGTATACTTTTTTGTAGGAGAATCAGGAAAAATCTGATTGATTCTCAGTGATTTTTTTTTTTCTCCTTTAATTTAATTTTTTTCTCTAATTTTTATTTTTTTTGTCATTATTAGTCACAATTAATGGGACAACTAATAGTGTAATTTATTTTCTTATATAAACAATCCAAGACAATAGTAGTAAAATATGAAAGTATTATTCCACTACTTTCTACATTTTTCCCTCAAATTTTTAATATCAATCAACGGAATTATGTTATTAAATGGTAGATATATATAAATCATAAGTCCCAAGATTTCTTTACACAGCTTCAAGCAAACAATACCAAGTCATAGAGATAGAGATATAATCACGTCGAATACTGACGGAAACATTCGCTGGCGTGAAATATATTCACGTATCATTCAGTCAGATTTCAAAGATTTAGGTATGAATATGACAGAATATACATGCTTCTCATCAAATGGAAATGGATTGCCTCACTTTATCGTGAGAAAGTCACGGTAACTTTCCCTCTTTTTGGACCATCGGATCGATTAAACAATAAACAATCAAGTACATGCAATGTGCAACTCACTTTTTGTCTTCTTCTTTTCATAAAATAAAGCTTAAAGCCTTAAACCAGATTTCATCAACAAAATAATAAAAATAAACCAGACCTAGCATAATCTATTTGCTGGGGCTGCCGTGCTTTACTGCCGACGTTCTCTGGGCATGTTGTCACAATACCGCCGTTCTGACCGAGTTCCTCTTTTTTCAATTTGGGGGTTCTTTGGTTACATAACCTAATCTTTGAAAAGTTTAGATTTTCGTTGTTATCTCTTTTGGGTGGGAAATTTGATTTCTCTAATTAGGGTTTTTAATTCTGCAATTCAATCGCCCATTCCAAATATCAGAAGGCTCGAATCAGTATTATAGAGGGTTGCCTTTTCCTTCGTTTGTATTTTTTTGTTTTGAATTTCAATAATGCCACGTGGCACAGTTTAAATCATCCAATTGAACAAAAAAAAAAAAGTAAAGTTACCACACCATGACTTTCCCGTAATAAAGTCAGGAGGCGATATGTTCCCCTTCAAATAATGTACTACATATCAGTATTTCTTAGAACAATATTCAGCCATGCCAACAAATTACACACCCTCATTGAGTTCCAAAGTTGGCTCGGCAATTTCATTTAATCAAATCTAAGAAATCACTTGAAATAATAAAGATGGCAAGAAAATTAAAAATATGAATGTTAAACTGAAAGTTACATCTGGAAATCTGATTTTAGGAAATTGGATTCTTCTATTGGCATTGCTTTGGTAAATATCAATATGTAGCTATCAAATCATAATTCAAAATTCAAGGGCAAAGAAGTAGACTTAAAAAGCTATGTGAATGACGTATATCTTGCCTGTTCCCAGAAGAATAAGGTTGTGAAAGAATTCCAACAATTGGTTGGTCGCTGGACTCCGGAAACCCGGCAGTTTCTATCAAAAGGAACAAAACAATGGCAATGAAATTCTTAAAGCAAAGAAAAACAATTTTACACACAAAAGCATAGATGAATGATATGAAGATGACATTTAGACATGGCGATTACATAGCATGTGTATTGCATCGGGTCTCGGCATTACATATATTAGTGTTGTCAATTGCAGATCATGAAAAATTTGGCTTTGTTGTATAAACAATACTCGGCGAACTTCAGTACTATGGAATGTATGTTTGAAAACTTATGACCAACGCAAAAGATTGAGGAGATCACATGTATGACATTAGAGAAAGCAAGATATGTATTAATTATCAATCATCATCAAAACATAAAACAAGAAATTACCCCTTAGAAATTTAGCTGACAAATGATTTGATGACTTCAAAAGTTGTCCTTCCTCGGCGTCAAACTTTATCACAGAAAACAAGCCATGCTCATCTCCGACATAACTGTATTATAATAGTTATAATAGAGTATAATGTTAATAATCATGTAATCACAACCATTTTCAAATAACCAGTAGCAATAAGAGGTAAAACATACAGATGTACTAAATTAAAAGTATTTCTCTAACATACATGAAATGTGAGCCACTGATAACAGAGAAAGCGGTAATATTGGATTCCCATTGTAAAGAACAAATAAGGCTACGACTTTCAAGATTCCAAACCTGCCAAAGAAAAAAGGACTAATTGAATGGTTTGCATTTAGTCATATAAATCACAACCTATAATGAGCTAGGAGGTCAAAATCAATCAATTTAACAATATCAACATAACTTGATGTGCTAAATTGTTCATCCAGTTCATAACCAATTATATATGTAGCAATTCTTTCAACAATTTATGATGGAAGGGGAAATGAGACAGAAAAGGAAATCTAGAAAAGGAAATTTACCTGGATCTCATTTTCATTTAAAACTCCAACTAAATAGCCCTGGTTTTGTAGGAACTGCAAGTGGCAAAAGAATCCAAAACATCAATATCACATTCCTATAGAAGTAATTACATTTATCACAACTTCACAAGCTTATCTAGCTAGTATTTTTGATAATTTGCATAATAGAAATCCAAGAACATCTAACTATATCAATCGGAGAAGTGACAATGCCGCGTACCTCCAAGTATTTGTAAGGAAGTTGTTTAGAAGAAATCAAAAGTCCTTCAATGTTATCACCGCCAATCACCTTAAGTCTTCCATCCCTGCCATTAAACTAATTAATATGAGCAATTAAGGCACCATCAACCTATTACGACATGCATTTTCCAGCTATATATCTCACGATATATGTCGTGTTTCAAACATCACCAGATTAGAACAATCAGACATTATGGTAATAAAAGGATCCTGTCATTAAAAACCGTCTGCCTAATAACAGACAATGATTATGTCGTTATGCATTCTCCTAACAGAACGCACGCGCCTTATAACTTTAAAATGCATGTTTATAACTGAAAGAATCAGAACAAATCTCAATACTGAAAAACAAAAATCAGGAACACCACCCAACAACTAGAAAAACCTAACAAAAATAAAAACTCTTCTCAGAAATTAAAAGGAACTAAATTATAATAACCCAAGATAACATTTTTTTTTTCCTAAATTTTTGAGTCCATTTCAACTAACTAACAATTGTTTCATGCAACGGAAGCAGCTCGAACTACTTATATGAATTGTGATGAATAATTAGGAATTAGTAAATGGAAAATGAGTAAAAAACTATTGTAGCTCACATCACATGCATTGTAATATTAATACACAAAAATCATCAATAATAACAGAATCAATGAATGAATCAATAGAGAGAGAGAGAGAGAGAATGAAGTACTGACAAAGTCCCAATAGCCAAAAGTCGCTGAATGGGATCAAAAGCGAGAACAGAAGCAGAAGATGGAATGCCATAGTGAATCACAATTCTTGGATCCAATTCAGTTGATTGTAAACTACCTTGCTGCTGAAACTTGTGCTGAAAATAAAAAAGAATCAGAATTTGAAAATCAAAATTGAGAAAGAAAAAAAAACAAGATGGGGAAGAAACCCAGAAAAAAAGACATGATTTTTCTTACGTTGTAATGGTGTTGCACAGCTTTGTGTAACAATCTCTTCGCAAACATGGTTTCATGAATTGAAGATGATGTTGGCGTAGATTGTTGTGTTTTATTTTAAGAATAATAATATGGTTTGCTTTGCTTTGTTGGACTGATTATTCGATGATGCTTCATAATTAATAATTTAATTAATTTCAACTTTTAAATTAATTTTTTTTATGAGGTATGGGAACATAATATTATACATGCGGAAAATTCTTCAATTTTTCTTTTAAAAAGATGAGTTTTTAATCGCTACTTCCTCCGTCCCTATTTATAGGAGTAGTTTACAAAAAAAGTTTTGTCACTAAATATAAGACTATATACAAATTTCTATATGTATTGATTGCTCTTTTTCCAAATATATCATTTATTAATACTATCAATTTGTCTTGGTATATGAAAAGTTAACATTAAATATATATTTAATTAAGGGTAATCTAGTAATAATCACACACATTTGAGACAACTTTATTACTCCAAGAACTTTTCTTAATACACATGACTTTTATAAACTACTTCTATAAAAAGGGACGGATGGGGTATATTATTTGATAAAAAAAAATGTTTAAATGTATAGAAGTCTCGGAACATTAGGATATAAGCAACGTCTATTTAAACTTCTAACATATATATTTACAAATCCCTTAATAAAAATTTTAATCTTTACAACACTAGTTGAATTCACGTTAAGATATGTCTTTATCAACTTAATCAATTTTTATTGAAATATTTTGAATTAATTAATTCATGAGAACAAACAAAACTTTGTATTTTCTAGCTCATAGGTGAGTCAATGGAGTAGTTAGTTGACGTTTTCTTATTTCAATTTAACTTTATTACATTAGTATATACATTGTTTTGACGATAAAATTTCAACATGGGGATGTAGCTCAGATGGTAGAGCGCTCGCTTAGCATGCGAGAGGTACGGGGATCGATACCCCGCATCTCCACTTTTTCGAATTACTTTATTAATTCTTTTGTTTTTTTTTTTTTTGCAAAACGTTCGCGTAAAGTAACTACAAGTCTACACTTTAAGTTGACTTTTTGTTTTTCATCTGAATTCTATACTTTATCATATATACATACATTAGTTTATGATATCATATATATATATATATATATATATATATATATATATATATATATCTTTTTAACCTGAAAAATATCAAACAATTTTAACTATTTCTAACTTTAATTCTAAAGTAGCTTTTAAGATTAAAATAACCTCACTCAAATGAAGAAGCCATCTTTGAATATTAAAGTAAACAAAAACTCTTACATCAACATATTATTTCGTATCCTTCAAAAAGAAAAAAAAACATGTTATTTTTTATTTTAAATTTGATTTCCTTTAATTTTTTTGGAAAATATTATTCTATAATTAACCACACATATGTCTATTTATAAATTCAAATGTTTTAAACATTACACAATAACATGTGCATGGTTCAATAATAATTGTAAATATCTTTTATTTTCAACCGTATTTTTCAAATAAAATTAATAAATTTAGGCAAAATTACATTTTCAGTCCCTTAACTTAATTTTAGGTAACGATTTAGTCCTTTATCTTTTTTTTCACTTCAATTTTGTTCTTTTTGGCCATTTGCATATAGATTTTCAAGCTTAAAATTCATGTTTTTATTTTTTTATGGTCTCTCAATCTTCAAATCTAAGGTCTTCATCTATGTTTGCATATAAATATTAGATTTGAAGTTTGAAAATTCATATGCAAATGGACCAAAAGGACAAAATTGAAATGAAAAAAAGATAAAGGATCAAACGGTTACTTGAAATTAATTAAGGGACTAATAGTGTAATTTTGCCATAAATTTAATATAACTTAGTTCGCTAGTTTTGTAACATCAATCTTTTTTTAAAAGATGCAAAGAGAATCAATTCATTAGATTAAACAAAAAAGAGTACAAGAAAGAAAAGGGGGACTATACCAAAACCTTTTCAAAGGGTGCTAAACCTGAAATTAAGCATTCTCAACCTATTCCTAGTGTACTTCCCTCTAATGAAATCAGGGATAGTATCAGACCAGAACAACTCAGAAGATAACAAAGAAAGACCGAGATTGGCAAGGCTACTAGCACAAGCATTACCTTCCCTATATATGTGAGATACAAAGAACCTCATACTTCTCATTCTAACTAAACAGTTTTGCCGTTTGTTTCTTAAACACCGAGGAACCACTGAATTTGACTTGAAGGCCAAGATAACTAGTTGAGAATCAGACTCAAGCCATACATTCTGAAAACCTTTATAGGAAGCAATTTCAATTGCAGTCATGGCAGCCACTAATTCAGCATATAAAGCATTTGCATTTCCTAAGTACTGAGTGAAACAGCCAATACATAAGTCCTCGGAGTTTCTAAAGATACCTCCTGCTGAAGCTTTAAGTGGATTTTTTGTAGAGGCCCCATCTGTGTTGACTTTTATCCAAGTTAGCAATGGAGGAGACCAAATCACTTCTTTGATAGATGGAGCTTTAGGAGGCTTAATGTTAACTTTACAAGCTTTGAGAATGTTAAACTACAACATATCTCCTTTAGCTGAATTCTTTGTAGTGTTGCCAGAAATAGAGACTTTAGCAATGACCAAGCTTATGGAAGATTTCCAATGCAGCTGCTTGTCCTGAAATCTTATCTGATTCCTTATGAACCAAATAATGTTGAGGAGGTTAATTATACAAGCTTTAATTACCAACTTACACTGAGCGGACCAATTTCTTTCTAATAGCAACCAAATATCTTCCACTGTAAATTGAATAGAAGTATTTAGAAGAGAAGAAAGCCAAGACCAAAGCTTCATAGAAAATGAGCATTCAAAGAAAAGATGGAAAGAAGTTTCACATTGAGAATTACAAGATGAGCACATTGAAGATAAACATGAGATTTTCATCTGTGGGAACTTTGTTGTGCATTAGCCTCCAAGCAAGCAAGGATTTGGAGGGAGGAATGTCAGAGCTCCATAGAGTCTTATCCCAATTTATATTCTGACTTGTGCCATACTTGAACTCAAAAGCCTCCTTGAAGGATAGATCCCCCAATACTGCTATTCTTCCAAACCAGTTTATCATCTATAGCTTCAATAGTGGTTTCATGTAAGGAAAAGAGAAACGGCGCAACCTGTGAGTGGATGAATGAGATGAGAAAAATTAGGGTTAAGGTAAATCTGAATGAGTGATATGAGATGGGTTTCAGGTGGGTTAAAAATAACTTATTTTTTGTTTTAGGCCTAGTGAGAAACAAATTGGTATGAGAAACCAGTAATAAGAATAAAAAAAAATATAACACGCGATTTACTTTTCCCACCTTATACCATTCTCGCGTGTCCTATAATTTTTCCAAAAATATCCTTTGTATGGATTCTAAAATCCGCACAAGATTGTTAGGGTTTTTCGGATTCTAAAATCTGAAACTTCACGAACTTCATTTTTTTGTATTGTATTTGATGTCAAAGGTCTATGTTGACCGTCGTAGAATCCCCGCATAAACTGCAAAACAATGGCATGGATTCTATCAACGGTCAGCAATGACCATGACACCATAAACACTCCTAAAAAATAAAATAAAAATGTTTAAGAAAAAGTAAGAAAAGATGGGAAGTGAAGAATGAATGAAACCGTTGAAGATGCAAGCCTATTGATAGCCTTGAACCAGTCATAGATCATAACTACAGTCAAAGGAAACGTTTTCTATGGTCCAACCGACCAAAAATGCATTAAACACACCGCAAACCGTCTAAACCTTTGGTTAAATGCCACAGTCCACCTAGTCTGAGAGTTTTCGGATTATACAATCTGAACCTGTCTAAATAGTTTTGGATTGTATAATCCGAATAGCACCATATTGTGTTCAAGTTTCATTTTTGGTAGGTTTCAGGGCCAATGACATAGGAAAAAATAAAAAATGTACAAAAATAATTAAACAGCTTAAAACAACACAATAACATAAGTGATGGATCTTCTGAGAAGGTGTTCGAAGAGGTGCTTTTGTACTTGATCCAACTGGACTGCCAACAGACACATTTCAATCGGCAGGTCAACTGGATCAAGTTCATAAGAACCTCTTCGGAATCAGATCTGCAACATAATGATGAAAGGCAATGTGTTTCAAGAGGATTGTTTTGAGTTAAATTCTGCTGCCTAGCCAACTGACATATGTATATTGTCAAAGCAGTAAGATCTAGCTTATAGCAACCTCTTGGTGTTCATATATTTCAGAAAAAAATTCAGAGTTTTTTGTTGTGTTTTACAACAACTGAACCAAGCACACTTATTTATAGAAGTTTATGTGCGTAGTGGACCACATAAATTGTCGGGGCAATGTGGACCACAAAAAAATCTGTGCTGAACTGGTTCGGACAATATAGTTCGAACCTGACTTGCATCCTATATATCTTAGTATATTTGACAGCATGATGATGATCTATATATTCTATCTATTTATTTTTTTTAAATGAATATCTTTAACGTAAAGTTCAGCTGAGAGATATTTGACAACATGATGAAGATCTATATATTCTATCTATCTATTTTTTAAAATGAACATCTTTAGTGTAAAGTCCAACGGAGAGATATTTGACAGCATGATGAGGATCTATATATTTTATCTATCTATTTTTTAAAATGAACATATTTAGCATAAGCGGAGAGATATTTGACAGCATGATGAGGATCTATATATTCTATCTTTCTATTTTTTTAAATGAACATCTTTGGTGTAAAGTTCAGCAGAGAGATTTTTGACATCATGATGAAGATCTTCAAAAAAAAAAATTCTCTTCATATTTCTTCAAAGTGTTTCTTCGGTGCAGACAAAAATAAATTTGTGCAAAGAAGAGAAAAAAACAACATAATTCAACAACATAAAACTGACCATAGATATACTGATTTTAACAAAGTAATTCAACAACATAAAACCCGTAGTAAAATTAAACATAATAGATCATGGATTAGCTAAACTAATGTCCTCATCTGATCCCTCCAATAGAGCTCTGGTCTCTTCTTAGTTCCTGGGCCGGATCAAACTTTTCTGAATTTATTCAACAGATCTGACCAACGAAGCGTCCAACTCGATCGGTCCTTTAGTGCTCTGACCAAAGATCGAGAACATGGTTCTCACATCGTCGTTGTTCATAAGCTTCATCCGACTGAACCGCACACTCCTGGATGAGTCGGTCGATGGACGTCGATACTCAACACCGTTCACTCTCCTTGTGTCTCCGTGGTTGAGTTGACGTTTGATTTGATCCAGCTGATCCTTCAACCCGGAGAGATTGACATCAATGTGAATCCTGAACATATGGGGTGGTTTTTCCCCGCTGTAGTAAACTGCAGCTAACTTGGTGTTAGGATCAATGACAGAAATTTTCATGGTTTTTTTTTGTGTGGTTTACTGCTAATGAAAACAGGCACACTTATTTATAGAGGTTTCTGAGCGTTGTGGACCACAGTAATTGTCGATGCAATGTAGACCATACAAAAAAAATATGTACATAATATTTTTGGATTGTACAATTTGAAACATCCCTCATCATACAAAGTACAAAGTTTCTCTCATTTTTCACTCATTATTGAAGCATTTTGGATTATATAATCTGAAAAGCTTTTATAATTTTGGGATTATATAATCTGAAACAAGTCAGAGTTTTGGACGGCAATAGTAACTCATGGAACATGTTTTTCAAAGGGTTTTATCAGCTTTAATAACTGGTAAAACCCTTTGAACACGTTTTTTGACCCTTAATTAAGAGTCGTTACACTCTATGCAACACAATCTTCAAAAATTTCCCCTATAAATACCCTTCAAACCTTCACAATTTCTCACACCATCATCTCACACTCTCTCCTCCTCTTCCTTCTAAAACAACTACAAGAAACAATGTCGTTTGCCAGGGGCGGATTCCCTGGAAAAAAACCAAAAGCCTTGGCAAATGGACGTTTGCCAGGGATTTTGCCAGGGGCTGAATTCCTGGGAAAAACGCCCATTGCAAATGAGTTTGCCAGGGGTTTCACCCCAGGCAAAAAAACGAGGGGCTGGCCCTGGCAAAATCCCTGTCTTAACCCCTGTCTTCTAACTGACGCATCTGCACTGTTTTTTCTGACGCACTGCTGTACTGACATAAGTCAAATCATACAGTACCAGAGGTTTTGCCAGGGGTAAACCCCTATGAAACGGTATATATTTTAAAAAAAAATTTAATAAATAATTTATTGTAATAAAAATCATTTTAATTAAAAAAATTATTTAAAATAATAAAAAAAATCGTTTTTTTTTTCAAAATTGTTTTTTAAATATATTTAATTGTTTTAAAAATCATTTTAATTAACAAAAATTATATAAAATAATAAAAAAATTGTTTTATTTTTTCAAAATTGTTTTTGAAATATAATTAATTGTTTTAAAAATTATTTAAAATAATAAAAAAATCTTTTTTTTTTCAAAATTGTTTTTGAAATATAATTAATTGTTTTAAAAATCATTTTAATTAATAAAAATTATTTAAAAAAATAAAAAAAATCATTTTTTTTTTCAAAATGCTTTTTTAAATATAATTAATTGTTTCAAAAATCATTTTAATTAATAAAAGCGTGACACTAAAATATTAAATGTAATAGGCGTAAAATTAAAATTGTACTTAATAATATTACAAACATTGTATCATAAAAGAAGCAAATAAAAATTGTGCCGGGAAGCGTAGAAAGCCTCCCAAATATTACAACCAAATCGAAAACATAATAATTAAAACACTAACATCACCATCATCAATCCTCCTCCTCGGTCTCGACATACTCCTCGTCTTCACCAAACACCTGATACGGGTCATCATTATCATCGAAGATCGGCGCTCTCACATTTTGGGCATTACGCTGGGAGGTCCCTGTACCCTGCTGCTCTCCTGTAGGCCAGCCTTGAGCTTGCCTAAATTGTGACAACTGCTCCTCAAAGTAATCTTGTTGTTTTTGAAGCAATTGCTGCACAAGCTGCTTTTGGCTTGCCATTTGAACCGCAAGCTGCTCCTGAGTCAACTTCTGTATCATTTCCCTCATTTCAGGAGTGAGCTCGGGTTGCCTCGAAGACCCTTCTCCAGCATTCAGGGTAAACTTAAGAGTTGCAGCAATGCCCTTGCGGTGGTTGCCTGCTAAGTTGCCGGCACCATATAACCTGCCCTTTGACTTGTCACCGGCAACTTTAGTTCAAGTGCGAAGTGATAACGCCTCATCAACTGAGCAACCACGGGAGAGCGCCTCTGCAAGCTGTCTATCGTACTCCTCCTAAAATAAATAATAACAAAATAGTTAAAGACAAATAAAAATTAACTAAAATTATAAAACAATTTAAATTAATTAAAATATATTTATGTAACTACTACCTGGCATATCCTGGAGCGATCGTTGACAAACTGGCCAGAACTGTATGTATGTGTTTGCTTATGAAGCTCATTTATATATGGCTCCCTTCCAAGCTTCTTGGCCTAATTGATAAGAAACACAAAATTGTTAATTAATTAGTAAAACATTAAATTATATAGACACATACAAAAATTAAAAGAATTATTATTTTTACCAATCTGCGGGCATGCTCTGCATTGCTTATACAGCCTCCAGTATGAATGCAGCCTCCTTCTCCGATGCCTGATTCTTCTTCGCCTTCTCAGACTTCTCCTTAAACTCGGTACTGGCCCAATAATCCACCAACTGCGCCATCAACGGCTCCCCAATCCAATGCGGCCTCGTTCTCTTCCTCTCATAACGAACCCGAGCATTTCTAAGCATGTCGAAGAGACGGGCAGCAACTCTGATGTGAAAATTACGCATGATCATGTCATAGTACCTTGGGTTCCAGGTACACTTTGTCTGCATATTTGTTAACATATTTTAGAAAACTAATAAATATAACAAATGTGCTTATAATTTAAAGTGCAAACTATGGTAAGTATTAAAGTAACCTGAAAGAGATTAAACCAAGCCTCTTTCTCATCCTCATCAACTTCACCATACGTCTTCCACGGCTTCTGATACTTTCCCTGAATGATGTCTTTAATAGCAGAAGCGGCGGGCTTGCATGGCATAAATCTAAAACAATAAAAACGCATAGTTAAACATTACACAAATTTAGAACAAAATACAATAAAGACTTACGAGTTGCCGCTGGGCACGATGACGAAGCGGTCTCTATCATCCATCTCATAATTTGGCATCTCATCATCCACCTCTCCATCACCGCTGGGCACATGTATCTGTTGTTGGGGTTGGGGAGGGGGTTGTTGTTGGGGTTGGGGAGGGGGTTGTTGTTGTGGTGGGATCATATACTCAGGAAACCCATAAGGGTATGGTGGCGAGGATCCAAAAGGAAATCCTGAAGGAAAGGGAAAAGGAGGTGATGATCCATAGTGGAATCCTGGAGGGAAGCCAAATGGATGTGAGGCTCCAGCAGGAGCAGCTACACTAGCCTGGGAGGACCCAGTCGATCCCTGGCTAGATGCAGCGGTTGGGGCGAGGAGTGGGGCCAATGTTGCTATTGTGGCTGGGTCCACAACATGTGTATTGAACCGCCTCCTGCGGCCCTTGCTCTTGCCTTTATCTTCAGGTCTTGGAGGCATCTTCATTCCACAAAAATATACATTAAAACAATATCTACATATTAAAACAATATTTACATCTTAACCAAAAATATATATTAAAACAAGAGATATGTTCATTCAAACTCAAACATTACAAGTGTGTATAACTATTGTCTTCAAGTGTTATTGTCAGACACATAGTCATATTCATCGACGTCGTCATCATCAACTTGCTTGTCCTGTTGGTCCCCTTCAGAACCAACATCATCTTCATTATCATCATCAACTTCATTAACTTCATTATCATCTTCCGTCGGGCATTCTCAAATCTTTCAACCATTGACACACTAATTTGGCTTCTTGGGCAGTTAGGCTATAGATGGCCTTCGGTTTCAACAACTTCCCGTTCGGTTGAGGTTTCAACTCCAAGTCCCTTCTTTTACAATACAATTCTAAGTCTTTTCTTGCCTTCTCATTGTCTTTTGTTTTGCCTTTGACATCCATCATTGTGTTAAATATATTGTCAAAAACATTCTTCTCAATGTGCATTACATCAAGATTATGTCTGAGCAAGTTATCTTTCCAATAGGGGAGGTCCCAAAATACACTCTTTTTAGTCCAGTTGTGGTCAACTCCGTATCCGGGTATTGGGACAGTTTGGCCAAAATCAGTGACTTTTGGATAATCACAAACTCTTAACCACACTTCTTCTGATGTAATCTTAGGGGGCGGCCCATCTAATACTCTCTCATCCTTCTTGAAGCCATTTCTACTTCTTCTAAATGGGTGATTATGAGGCAAAAACCTACGATGAGAGTCAAACCACGAACTCTTCCCTCCATTATTCAAAGTAAATGCCTTTGTATGTTCCATACAATGTGGACATGCAAATCTATCATGAGTACTCCAACCAGAAAACATGTCATATGCGGGAAAGTCGTTAATGGTCTACATCAAAGCTGCTCTCATTCGAAAATTTTGTTTTCTTGAAATATCATATGTCCATTCTCCAACCCACAACCTCTTCAAATCATCAATTAAAGGTTGTAGAAACACGTATATGCCTGCTTTGGGGTTATCTGGTCCTGGTACAATGCAACTCAAAAACATGTAGGGTTTTGTCATGCACATCTCAGGAGGGAGATTGTACGGGGTTACAACGACTGGCCAACAAGAATATGGTTTTGCTGAAGCTTGTATATATGGAGTGAAACCGTCAGAGCATAATCCAAGTCTTACATTCCGTGGATCTGCTGCAAAATCAGGATGTACTCAATCAAAGTGTTTCCACGCTTCACCATCAGAAGGGTGTCGCATCACTCCGAGAATTCCATTCGAATGATGCCATGTCATTTGACTAGCAGTTTTCATCGAGGCAAACATTCTTTGCAATCTTGGTATTATTGGCAAGTAAAACATAGACTTAACCGCTACTCGTTTCTGCTTGCGAACACTGTACCTCAAACTTTGACAAAATTTACATTCCTCCAATGCTCCATCATTTATCCCAAACTCATTGTCATAAAACAACATGCATCCATTTCTGCAACAATCAATCTTTTTAACTGTTAATCCCAACTTCATCACCAACCTCTGGGCATCATAATAACTAGCTGGCAGATTATCTTTAAACGGAGTCGCGGCCTTCAACATCTTCGTAACATCATCCACACCAGCATCAGGACTACCATAATTCGACTTATGAGCTAAAAGCCACACACACATAGATAGCTTAGAGTGCGAAGACCCTTCATACAATGGTGTATTACTTTCACTCAACAATTGGTAAAATCTCTGCGCCTTCTCATTCGGGAGTTGTTCCTCTTGATCATCTTCAACATCATCACCGTAAGACAATTCAACCCCTAAAGCATCTGCAACCATATCATCCATCATGTTGAATTGTTCTCTGTTGCCTTCTTCTTCATTATATTCCACATTTGTTCCACCATGGCTAGTAGAAGCTTGTGCATTGACCTCTACCCCAAAATTTTGAAACTTTTCGCCGTTATAAATCCAAATCCAATAATCAGGCATAAAACCAACTCTCTTTAAGTGTTGCTTCACATGTCTAGGGTCAGTAATTATATATCTGCACTTACATTTCAGACACGGACATCTAATTCCTCCCTCTGTTGTACAAATTTCTTGTGCCCATGCCCATGAAATAAATCCTTCAACTCCTTGCACAAAATGCGGTTTTAGTCATGTTCTTCCCGGAAAGGTTCTATCATACATCCAACTACGAAAATATTAATAATACTCCATCTTCTACACCTTCACCAACTTCATTGACATATTCCACGTCAAAAAATGGGTTACTCAATCGAGAAGACTAATTTTACACGCAAACATAATTTTACTCGCAAACAATAAAAAACAATTTTACGCGCAAATAATGATTTTATGTGCAAACAAAAAATTTTACGCGCAAACAACAAATAACAATTTTACGCGCATATAACAATTTTACGCGCAAACATATAATTATTATTTCCAATAAAATGTCTTATTAGTATATTGGTTTTTTATGAATTTTTTAATTATAAAACTGTTTTTAATTTTTTTTAAAAACATATTTAATTTTAACAAAAATTAATTATAACATAGTTTTAATTTCAAAAAATAAACTGATTTTGTACTACACTATTTTTAAGTCCCTTCTTTTCCAACAATAAGAATTATTATAGTATATTGTTTTTTTTTATAAACTGTTTTAATTTATAAATAGTTTTCAATTTATTAAAAAAACACCTTTATTTTTTTATAAAAAATAAATTTAACATAGTTTTAATTAAAAAAAAAACTGATTTTGAATACACTATTTTTTTCAAAAACTGTTTTCCAACAATAAACCTTTCTAGTATATTATTTTTTTGTGGTATTTTTATTTAAAAAGCAGTTTTAAATTTTAAAAAAATTACAATTTATAAAAAAAACCGATTTAACTTAACAAACAGTTTAACTTTTAAAAAATATCAGATTTTTTACTACACAAATTTAAAAAATGATTTTCCTCTAAATTAAAAAAAAAGTTTTAAAAAAATTGTTTTAGTAAATAACCAGTTTTCCATAATAATTAACAAAATGCTATGTTTTTTTTGTGCATTCTAGTATAACAATAACTACACATAATCCACAAATCTACCTAAAAAGCATATATTCAACAACATGCATATATTCTATTTTGTTAAAAAATAAAAAAACATGCATATATATTCCATAAATAATTTGAATATTCAACAACACGCATATATTCAATAACATCCAACATCATCATCAACATATATCATTCTATATAACATATTTATTAAAATTTCGAATAAAAAAAAGAAAAAATGTTTTACTCTAATTAAACAGTTTTAAAAATAACAGTTTTATTATACATTTTTTTTCTCTAGTTTTAACATTTTTTCTAACTAAACTGTTTTATAAACAGTTTTAAAAATGTTTTACTCTAATTAAACAGTTTTATTAACAAAAAAATTCGAAATATATATAAACATCATATATTATAACAGATCATGCAAGTAGAAACATCATATTTTCTTTGACAGATCATGCAATATTATAACATCATATATATAAACATCATATATCCAAAATTATAAGTAGAAAAATTATTAACTTGTTGAAGCTTGAGAGAACAAATCCAGAGAGCAAGGAGCAGCAGGAGGAGGCAAATTTGGACACTGATACAATAAAAAATATTTATGTTAATAAGTAGTAACAAATAAAAACAGAAAAATATAATAAGTGAAATGAGTGTTACCAAATTAAAGAAGTTAATTGATGTTGAACTAGAGTAGAGTGTATAGAGAAAATGGAGAAGAAAAAAATTTGTAAGTCTTTGAATACTGGAAACGAGTGGAATGTTGGACGGATTGCAAATATATAGAGGAAAAAAGCCAGGGCATAACCGAGGGATATACCCCTCGCAAATGTGGTCAAATCCTAGCCCTAGCTAGGTGCAGAACGGTCGCTTTTTTCAGTGAAAAAGCGACGGATAATTGGCCATTTGCGACGGCTTCAGACCGTGTTTTTATGATTTTCCAGCTTTTGGTCATTCACTTGTCAAGTCGACTGCAAAGTGCAGGAATCTCTGCACATGCCAGGGCCACGCCGTGTGTTAACCCCTGTCAAATGGACTGCACGGCCTGCATTTGTCAGTCAGGTTTGAATTTCATTTTCCCACACTTTTTAATGCCAGGGATTTAGGTTTTTTTGCGAGGGACACGCCCCTGTGTTGGGTTTAGTGGTCCCCAAATTTCCCTATGTCAATTTGCGTGGGGTTCCCTTGGCATTTTCCCTGGGAAATTTGCCAGGGGTTCATGTCCCTGTCAAAAATCCCTGGCAAATGAACATATTTCTTGTAGTGAATGTGTTTCCATCATTGGTCTTTCATAAAAAAAGACTACTTTGCAGATTCAGGGATTGTATGAACGGTCAATGGAGATTGTGACGCGTGTAACACCCCGATTTTTTAGTATTAGATTTATTTATTATGATTATGTTTGTTATTTGTTTATTTTCTTGGGAGAATTGGTGAGTTAGTAGATTTCTATAGATTAAGGGTATTTTGGTCATTTACGGGTAAATGGGTATTTTTGCGAAGTGTTAGGAAGTAGAAATTTAAAATTTAGAGATTAGAGGTGTGTGAGTAATTAGAGTGTTTAAGTGGAGTAAAAGAGTAGTGTTTATCATGGTGAAAGAAAATAGACTAAGCACATTACTGTAAGTGACCCAAACCCATAATATAAATAGAATAGTGTGTGTTGTGGTGAAATTAGGTCATCTCATTTTACCACAAACACACAAGAGGCTAGAGAGAAGAGGCTTGGAGAGAGAGTGAAAGAAGCTCAAGAACAAAAAGGGAAAAAAGAGATTTCTACTTAGAAGAGCTTATTGGAGTGGATTAAGAGGTAAGAGGGAAGATTATTTTCACCATTTAGGTTTTATGAGCAATTGGGTAGTTGTGGGTGTTTTGAATCCTCATTATTTTCATGAATTGGTGTTGATTATATGTGAAATTTGTGCTCAAACTGTTGTGCTTAATTTGTGTATGTGTTAATTGATGAAATCATGTGGTTATAGTGTTAAAGTTCATGTTTGGTTGTGATGATTTGGTATATTTATGAATTTTGATGAAATTGATGAAGAACATGATAATTGAAGTTGAATTATGGCTTAATTTTTGATTTTGAATATGGATATATGTGTGGGTTGAGAATTCACGAGATTCTATGTTAAATTTCATGGTTGACATTGTCGTTGTTATGTTCTTGACAAGTATGAGCAAATTGATGAAGTTGGTGTTGTGTTAATTGAAATGGGATAGTGTGATGTTGTGGACTTTGAAGAAGAATTGGAATTGTGGTTGTTGCTATGTTTGGGTGTTGAGTTGTGTTAAAATGAGTTTTGAGACGATATTTGAATTAATAGGAAAGCATAATAATTATTGTTGGAATTGAGTATAATTAAGTTGTTTAAACTAAGTTTATTGTATAAGTGATTAGATAAAATTGGTTTAACGTTTTTGGTTAAGTTTGGTGTGAATTGAATCGAAAAATGGTGTTGAAAACGATGTTTTGGCGAAAAACTGAAAAATCGGATTTCCTTGTCCTGTCAAGCACGCACGACCGTGCGCCCCTGTGGCACGGATTGTGCGTGTCATTTGACATTAGGATGCACGACCGTGTGCCCTCCCTGAGTGTGGGAACTTCAATTTTTCGTCCTTTTTGAGGTATCTAAGCGTGTGTTTAGGTCCCTAACCATTAAATTTGATTAACAAGAGTTTAATTAAGGTGTGTTAGGTAATTAACATGACCTATGTATGAAAATGATTTAGGAATGGAAAGAGTTATAAACGAACTTGAGGATTGCTTGTAATTGAACTAAGAGTTAGAAGTGAACCTGTTATTTGATTAATGAAGATGCCTTACTATGATGATGTATGATGTTTGAATGTGACGATGATGATATATGATGTTTGAAAGTGACGATGATGTAATGACGATGAATATATATATATATATATATATATATATATATATGACAATGTTGATGATGATAGTTGTTAAGTCATATCTATTTGTGTGATGTCGAGTCATGATGGGTTGTCCATGCATTCATGAGTTAAGTCCAGTGACGATGAAAAGCGACGATGGGATTCCTCAGAGACATACTTCTGATATCCAAAGCGACGATGGGATCACTCGGTAACATACCTCTGATATCCAAAACCGGTACCACATGCATGTAGAGTCATGTTAGGCGTATTGCATGAACATAATGAGTCCTATGTGGCAATGTTTTGGTGTGAATATGTGCATCTATTTGGTAATTGTATAAATGATGAGATTATGCTACAAATGTTTTGTAACCTTGTCTTAGAGTCTTAATGTGATCGGGCTCTCAATTGTTTATGAATATTCTATGCTTGGAATGAATTATGCTTAGATGATGTTGTTGTTTTGGCGAATAATAACACCTTGATGTTTGATTTTTGAATGATTTATCATTTAAATATTAGTCTCGGGGTTTAGGGTGTTATAATGTGGTATCAGAGCAGGTCGGTCTAGTTTGCGCCAACACTTGGTTTATTGTCCTGTTGTATGCAACATGTATATGTATATTTTCGATGCTTTTCCTTTCTAACTAGGGGGTGCATGTTGTGTAGCGAGAGATGGCCGGAAGAAACGACACAGTGATTGCAGATGCGATGACCGCGATGGCTCAGGCATTAGCTCAGGCGAATGCTGCAGCTCACGTTCAGCAGAACCAGCAAGGTGGAGCAGACGAGTTACGCTTGGATCGATTCATGAGGAATCATCCATCAACGTTCAATGGGAGATGTGATCTAAAGGGAGCTCAGACGTGGTTGCAGGGGATATATAGGATTTTCCGAGCCATGGTGGCTACTGACGACCAGAAAGTGAGATTAGCGGCTCATATGTTAGCAGAGGAAGCTGAATATTGGTGGATGAACACTTTAGAGGTTGGAAGTTGGAGGTGTTGTCATCACTTGGGGTGCATTCAAGGAGGAGTTCTTGGGGAAGTATTTCCCAGCTGATGTGAGGAGTACGAAAGAGATTGAGTTCCTTGAGTTGAAGCAGGGGAACATGTCAGCGGCTGATTATGCGGCGAAGTCTAAGGAGCTTTCTCGCTTTTGCCCGCATTACAATGTTGTGGGAGCTGGGGCATCCAAGTGTGTGAAGTTTGAGAGTGGTTTGCGTCCTGGGATTAAGCAGTTCATCGGGTTCCATGAGATTTGAGTGTTTCCATCGTTGGTGAATAAGTGTAGGATCTACGATGAACATAGTAAGGCAAGAGCAAGCTATAACAAGAGTGCGGACGACAAGAAGAGTAAGGGTCATGATCGTGGTAAGCCTTATAGAGCAGATAAGGGGAAGAAGAAAGTTGTTGGTGAGACTACTCCAAGTGAGGGAGATTTGAGGTGTTTTAAGTGTGGAGGACTGGGACATCGCACTAATGATTGTAGAATCCTGCTGTGATTTGCTACAAGTGTGGGAAAGCTGGACACCGTGCTTTTGAGTGCAAGAATAAGGAGATAGTTTGCTTCAATTGTGGAGAAGTGGGTCATATTTGTACCAAGTGTACGAAGCCGAAGAAGGAGAAGGCTAGTGGAAAGGTGTTTTCTTTGAGTGTTGAGGAGGGTGCGGAGTCAGACAACTTGATTCGAGGTATTTGTTTCATTAACAACACTTCTTTGCTTGTTATTATTGATACTGGTGCGACATTCGTTTATTTCTCTTGATTGTGCTAAAAGATTGAATCTTGTTATGTCTCCTATGTTGAGGGGGATGGTCATTGATACCCCAGCAAATGGCTCGATGACCACTTCCTTGGTTTGTGTGAGTTGTCTTGTCAATTTTGGTGATGTGGATTTTAAGTTGGATTTAGTTTGTTTACCCTTGGAGCATATGGATGTTATTTTTGGAATGAGCTGATTGTTAGTTTTGGTGTTAACATTAATTGTTAAACCAAGAGTGTAACATTTTCTAAACCGGAGGAGCGTGTCGAAGGGAAGTTTTTGACCTCAGGGCAAGTAGAAGCGTCGTTAGGTGGAGAAGCTCGAGTGTTTGTGATGTTGGCTTCGTTGAAGGTTGAAGGTAAGGCTGAAGTTGGTGATTTGTCGGTAGTGAACGAGTTTTCAGATGTTTTTTCGGACGACATTACCGACTTACCACCTGAGAGAGTTTGTGATTGATGTGGTACCTACAACTAGTCCTATTTCAGCGTTGTCGTATCAAATGTCTACATCAGAGTTGGGTGAGTTGAAGAAGCAGTTAGAAGAGTTGTTGGAGAAGAAGTTCATGAGGCCGAGTGTTTCGCTGTGGGGAGCGCCAGTGTTGTTGGTTAAGAAGAAGGATGGTAGCATGAGGTTGTGTGTGGATTATCGACAGTTGAATAAAGTGACCATTAAGAACAAATATTCTCTTCCAAGGATAGATGATCTGATGGATCAGTTGGTAGGTACACAAATGTTTGTCATTTATTTTATATTTTTGTCATTTTTTTTGAACAAGCATTTTATATTTTTGTCATTGAAATAATATAAACTACAATCTTTAAAAATCTGGACAAAACATATTTCGGATTATATAATCAGAAAACCTAACAATCTGTTTCAAATTATATAATCTAAAGCAAAAGTATTTTTTTTTAAAAATAAGACGCGTAAGAAACCGGAAAAACAATTTGGTGGATTATGTTCAAATAAAGACTTGTATCAGGTTGACCCGAGTGTACCCATAACAACCCGCAATATTCACCCAAACTACTTATGATCCATTTTTATCTAAATTGAATGTGTGAATTTGAGGTATATTCGGGTCGACCCGTACCGAGTAACAAAGCCAAAGTACAAGAGCAAAATATGTTAGTTAATAGGCTAAAGTACACTTTTGGCCCCCTAAGTTTCAGGATGTTGCGATTTTGGCCCCCTATTAAAAAAAATGAATAATTTGGCCCCCCAAGAATGAGCCCCTTTGCAATAGTGATCCTTTTTGGCAATTTTGACCATTCAACGCTGATTTGGCACGCACCTGTGTATTTAGCTATTTTTTAAAAAACAAATATCCACGCGTATAAATGGAATAATTAAAAAAAAAGGAAAAAGAAAATATAAATGGGATGGTGTTCATATTCAAACCCATGCTGTTTTTCGTCAATGCTGGACTGAAAAGCTTGAACCGTGTCTTGTGTTGAATAAGATGGATAGGTTGATAACTGAATTGAATCTCACTCCTTTCGAAGCGTATACACGTCTTTTGAAGATTGTTCATGAGGTTAATGGGATTATAAGTGCTTATAAATCGGAGAAATATTTATCTGGTGTGGATGCTCTTCTTGCCGGTGGAACTGCTGCTGGAGGTGAAGTTATGGAGGATTATGATGATGTTAAAGATGAGTTTCAGCCTCAGAAAGGGAATGTTATGTTTGCCTGTGCTTTGGATGGTTGGGGTTATGGGATTCATGAATTTGCTGAGATTTATGCTTCTAAGCTTGGTGCTAGTGTGGGTGCATTGTTGAAGGCTTTGTGGGGTCCACGGTATTACAATCCAAAGACGAAGATGATTGTTGGAAAAAAAGGGATTAGTGGTGGCAAGGCTAGGCCTATGTTTGTTCAGTTTGTGTTGGAGCCTTTGTGGCAGGTTTATCAAGGAGCACTTGGTGGGGATAAAGGGATGGTTGAGAAGTTTATTAAGTCTTTTAATTTGCAGATTCTGGCGCGTGAGTTGCAGAATAAGGATTCTAAGGTTGTGCTTCAAGTTGTCATGAGTCGTTGGCTTCCTCTTTCAGATGCCATTTTGTCTATGGTAGTGAAGTGTCTTCCAGATCCTGTGAAAGGGCAGAAGTCTCGGATATCACGGCTGATTCCGCAACGCAAGGTTGATTCTGAGAATGGGGTTGATAGGAGGGCGGTGGAAGAGTCTGAGCTTGTGAGGAAGTCGGTGGAGAAGTGTGATTGCAGGGATGAGGCGCCTTGTGTTGCCTTTGTGGCGAAAATGTTTGCTCTTCCTGTTAGAATGCTTCCTCCTCTTCAAGCGGGGGAGGGGAGTTTTGGTGAGGAAGGTGAGGGTGAATATGATAACCTCCCATTTATATTTTCTTTTTCTTTTTTTTTAATTCTTTCATTTACACGTGTGAATATTTGTTTTTTAAAAAAATAGCTAAATACACAGGTGGCGTGCCAAATCAGCGTTGAATGACCAAAATTGTAAAAAAAGATCACTATTGCAAAGAGACTAATTCTTGAGGGGCCAAATTATTCATTTTTTTTAATAAGGGGCCAAAATCACAACAAAGTGTACTTTAGCCTAATTAATAATCATTTGTCGTTATCGTAAATGTATGTATGATGTGGAAGATGATATATACGACATGTAGTGTTGCGTAGCCATTTTCTCTTTCTTCTTCAACATTTTCACACTTCCCAACACAAACCAACCCAATCGCTTCATTTCACCTTCCTTCTTCTTCCACCACCATGACTCGTTCCAATCCACAAGGTCTCTCTCTCTCTCTTTCATCTTCATTTTCTGTTATGTTTTGATTCTCTGATCCGTGCAATATGATCCTATGATTTGTTTTGATTGTATATTGTGACAGATAAGAATGGAAATATGCCTTCATATTTTGATTTGCCACCACTTGACGTTTCTCTTGCATTTCCACAAGCAACTCCAGCATCTACTTTTCCTCCTTGTGGTAACATATTTATTTCATTCATACATAGATTAAATTTGATTCATTTCAGCAATTTTAATTTCCAGCCTATTAATATTTCCTACATCTAGGACATGCATTTATGTCCACTTTGGATAAACAACCTAATTAAGCGTTTATACCAAAAACATTTATATATACGTGCTTATGTATATGTTTTTTCTTTGGGTGTTATCCCTTCGGTTCCTAGGGAAGGGGGCGCGCTGGAGGTATGTAAAGTCTGACAAAAAAATTGTTCCAAAACGTAGGTTCTCCTAAACAATTCGTTCTTTGGTGGAGCTCATTAACCACTTGAGCCAAATTGTTTGGTTTATGTATAAGTTATTTCTATGACAAAATATACATTAAGTCAAATTGTTTTCCTATAAACTATAAGCTGTTTTCACAAACTACCTTGTAGAGCTTAGGCTCTGTTTGGATTGATGGAACGTAACGGAATGGAGCAGAATGGAACATAATGGAATGGAATAGAGAGTTCATTCCACTGTTTGGGTATATTATGATGGAACATAACAAATTTCTCATTTCATTGTTTGGAAAGTTGACACAATGAAATGAGTTATAACTTTTTTATTCATATTTTACCCTTATAAAAGACTATTATATAAGATTAAAACATATAATTTTATCGAAATAATCAATTTAAGATGAAAAAAATCATGACGGAAGGCAAAGGAAAGCCTTGTAATTTTTTTTTATCCTTTAAACAATTTTAATATAGAAAGAATTATATGATATGAACAATTTTAATATAGTATTTAATAAAATTAGATCATGGTAGTTGTTAGTATGAGATTGTTTCAGTAATCCACCGATCCAATGCCGGGAAGGGGAAAAAAAAACATTTAAATCACATTATACAGCGGCAAATATCAATGCTGGAAAAGGGGAAAAACATTCATTTGTCTTGATTCATATAATTGATAATACTCGGAGGTTCAAGAACAAAAAAAATCAAATTTAATAAAATTGGTTGAAATGATACAATCAACGAGATTGCAAGACAACAAACATAAAAACCGAACAAGAAGAAATATGTGCACAACGTAACACTTGAGCAGAAGCAGAAGAATCGGTACAGTGAACTGATGAAGTAATAAAATAGGGATATAAGAGTAATAATGTAATTAAGTGGTTCCATTCCATTGCATACCTCCCAAATTGAGGGGAATGAAAAATAGAGAAAGATGGTGGTATGGGATGGAATGGATTCCATCATGTTCCATGCCATCCCATCCAATTTTTAGAAATCCAAACAATGGAACATAACCTCATACCACTCCATCCCACTCCATTCCATTATTTTCCATCAATCCAAACATAGCCTTAATAAGCGGAGAGCTTAATAAGCGGAGAACATCTTCTGAACATATCATCAGCTCTCTTAAATAGTCTCACATGTGCTTATGCTAGTAGATACGCATACATTAGCCAATCCCAAACAGGCCCAATAGTTAGTTGATACTCTAAAATCAGAAAATCAAAGCTTCATTTAGAGAAGTCAAATTCTGATATATGTGTGTATGTATGTAACTCTGAATTTTCGACAAATGTACACTTTAATCTCGTACTGTTAATCTTATTATGTGCTTAACTTTACGTGATTTTGGAGTATAAAATATGAGCAAGATATGCTTGGGTTTGGAGGATTGACTTGCATTTTGTATTTGTGATGATTGTTGGAAAGTACAGCTTCAGATTATTTTCAATTCGATGACTTGTTGAAACCGGAGGAGCAGGCCATTAGGATGAAAGTGAGGGAGTGTATGGAAAAAAATATTGCTCCCATAATGACCCAGGCAAGCTCCTTTTCTTGTTGCTTTTCTAAAGTATTCAATGTAAATATCTTTGTTGGTCCTCCACGAGTAAATATAAAATTTGGTTAAGATGCTACTTGTATTGATTTTGGTTTAAAAAAATATCTTTTTGGACATATTGATTTGGTCCTCAAATTTGTCAATGTGCTTGCAAGTCCATCCTTTCATGAACCAAGTTGTATAGACATAAGCTTTTTGGATTTAAAGCAACACAGGTAGCATCTTTGAGGGTCCTGATTGTATATTTATACATGTCTGTGTTGACAATGTGAAAGACCAATTTGATGTAATCGAATTGAAATGAAGGGGGGTTTCTAATCTATTCATTATTGGAGGACAAAACTGAAGTTAATTATATGTTTTTTGATGTTTGCATATTTTTGGAGGAAGAGTGAAGGTTATTAGTATATATAATATATTGAAGATTCTGTAATGATGTTACCTCTCGTAAACTTGATCTCATGCTTTTTAACAGTATTGGGAGAAAGCCGAATTCCCATTTCATGCTATTCCAAAGCTTGGTGAACTGGGTATTGCTGGTGGTACAATCAAGGTTCTCTACATATTTCCCTTATATTTTGTCCTCATTAGGTCTATGAAAGTTCAGAGTTTTTAGCTAGTTGTGATTGATTCTCAGGGTTATGGTTGTCCTGGTCATTCCGTAACTGGAAGTGCTATTGCTACAGCAGAAGTTGCTAGAGTTGATGCAAGTTGTTCAACTTTCATTTTGGTCCATTCATCCTTGGCAATGCTCACTATTGGTAATATTAATATTTGTTCAAATTGGTAATTGTTTTGCTAATTATTATTTATAGTTCCTGATATTTTACATCTTTGATTGACCACAATGTATAGCATTGTGTGGGTCTGAAGCTCAGAAGCAAAAGTATCTACCGTCATTGGCACAGCTAAAAACTATAGCATGTTGGGTTAGTTGTCTTCCTTGGATTTTGAAGATCTGTGTAATTTTTCTGAAGTTACTACTTCTCAAAGAGGTTGTTTCTTTATTAGGCCTTGACTGAACCTGACTACGGAAGTGATGCAAGTGCTTTGAAGACCACAGCGACTAAGGTTCAGTGTCTTTTATTTGCCATTCAATTCTTTTTGACTTGTTTGTCTTTCTAATGAGACATATTTCATTGTGCTCAATTGTTCGAATGTTCAACAAATAGTTTTGCTTTGCTTTGTAAATATCAGGTGGAAGGTGGTTGGATCCTTGAGGGCCAAAAACGGTGGATAGGAAACAGTACATTTGCTGATTTGTTGGTTATCTTCGCAAGGAATACCTCAACAAATCAAATAAATGGGTATGTGATATGTGTAGTTAGTACTGTCATTGTTAAATCCTTATATAAACATGCCTATATGTGGGTAATTAGCATTCTAGCTCCTCTAAAGGCCACAGAGCTCCGCGTCTAAAGGCCACAGGGATCCGAACATCTGTGGAATTTCATGGACTGTCCTGTATTATTTCCTCGCACTCAAAAAAAAATATAGAATGAGTGAATGGATGTGAATGTTTGGTCTCTGATATAGTGTTTTTTTTTACCAAATTTATGGCCATTACTCGGTTAGAACTTCCCACATTAACAAGAAGATAAGTTTCTCTCTGTGTACTTATCATATTAAAGAATATAGCTTGGGAAAACAAATCACGAAACATTTTAGGACCTGTTTGGCTCGAGATTTTCTTCTTCTTTCTGTTTGTACTAATAATGAATAAGATGGAACTATGTTTTTACTTTGTTTTCATCATTTCCTGTTAGAATGGTCCAACCTACGAAAGAAGGTGGACATTTTGGTAATTATTAGTTAAGAATATACAAAATGAATATATAAAATATTTTCTCCCGCTGAACATGACCTTAGAATACTAGATTTCCTTGGTTATGCATTTCTACTAAGCTTTTTATTTTGTTGATGCCTTTATGTCCTGCTTCACATCACAATTACTAATTTATTTACATTTTTCTTATATGCATATTATTTCAGATATATCGTAAAAAAGGATGCACCTGGTTTAACTGTCACAAAAATAGAGAATAAAATTGGACTTAGAATTGTACAAAATGGAGACATTGTTATGAGGAAAGTTTTTGTCCCTGATGAGGACAGAATAGAAGGAGTCAATTCTTTTCAGGATACAAACAAGGTAACATTTATGTGGAATTGTGATGTTTTTCTGCTGTTAGTCAAATAATCACCGCGTGGTTTCCTCAGTACAACAACAAATGACTGTTACAGGTCTGATTCATATAGTTTCTATTACTTGATGAAGTAGTAAAACATTTACGAATACCTTACCAGTACATGTATGATGTATCCTCTTTTAAAACCAGTTGCTGTACCATTGTAGTATTCTGCATGTCTTAGGTTATGAATAAGATCAGCATTTGTCTGGTTGTAAGGCCATTCTTTTATTGCCAGTGCACTAGAAGGCTAATGCTGGTCCGACCTGTTGAGTATATCACTAATGCATGTTACATTTGCGTTTACCTGTTTTTCCTTTAGGGTAACATTTTATTTGTTAATATTGTCACATCTGTTTTTGAAAACATTTTTCCTTCTCTCCGAAGCATTTGAGATTAGATGCGTGGTTTAGTTTTTGATATGTACTGCTGACTTGTGAGATTTGAATTAACACAGTTGTTGTAATTTTTTTTTTGTAATTTATATGTTGCTAATTTGTTTTTGCTATCTCTAAATAGGTACTTGCTGTTTCTCGTGTGATGGTTGCTTGGCAACCTATTGGTATATCAATGGGCATCTATGATATGTGTCACAGGTATGTTCTTTGCCTAATACAATGTTTTAAAAAACCAAACTGAATATCGAACCAATGAGACTTTTGATCATGGTTTAACTGCTTTAAACCGTTCGAACCGCTGAAATCAATGAGCTGTAGAAAATGTCGGTTCACGTTTCAACTGTCTGGTTCAATTTGGTTTCTAAAACATTTGTCATTAAATAAAAGGCATGCTTATATAACACTTAAATCAAAGTTTTCATTGCATATAATTCTGAACTGTATGTGATTAAAAGGTACCTAAAGGAGAGGAAACAATTTGGAGCACCATTAGCAGCTTTCCAAATCAACCAACAGAAACTTGTTCAAATGCTCAGTAACGTTCAAGCGATGATTCTTGTTGGTTGGCGTCTATGCAAGTTGTATGAAAGTGGTAAAATGACCCCGGGTCATGCTAGCTTGGGAAAGGTAATTAGTAGTAAACACAGTGTTGTCAAATAGAGGCTATAGTGCCATATTGTAGCATAATTAGGACAAACTACTATTGTTTTGCGTACACAATTTAGTACAAAGTGTTATTAAACTACGGCTATAGGAGCAATATAGTGTAGTGGCATTCTCTGCAATTTCCATTTGACAACATTGTAATCACCCTCCCCTTAAAAAATAAGATATGACCACCTAGTTTTAAAAATTCTAGGTTGTCTACTTTGTTGTTATTATTAATTTCACTCAATTCAACTGTGGTAGGTAACTGATAATAAATTGTCAATATTTTCAGTCATGGATCACCTTAAGGGCAAGAGAAACAGCTGCTTTGGGGCGAGAATTGCTTGGTGGCAATGGAATTTTGGCTGATTTTCTAGTGGCTAAGGTCATCATGCCTAATTCCTTATTTAATGTTTATTTTGTTCATCTCTAAACTGATCTTTAGATTAAATTGGAATAATTTATAATTGTTTTTAGTAAGATGCTATGTTTCCAAAGCCCTCACCAACAAAAAACACCAACAAAAAACTCCAATGTCCAAGAATGAAATTTATTAATATGAGTGGATGGTGATGGTGATAGATTTCCCTTAGTTCTAGATAAAATATAGACCCTGCATGAAAGTTATGATAACAATAAATGAAAATGAGGTTTTTAGATAAGGATGGAAATGTGGGCCCAATTGTGTCGTAATGATTTTTACATATTCATTCAAACTGTCCAAGACCTATGAACCTTGCCTCATGCTACTCTCTCCGTCCCTATTTATAAGAGTAGTTTACAAAAAAAAAGTTTTGTCCCTAAATATAAGATCATATACAAATTCCTAGATGCATTGATTACTCTTTTTTCAAATATACCCCTTATTAATACTATCATTTTGTCTTGATATATGAAAAGTTAACATTAAATATATATTTAATTAAGGGTAATCTAGTAATAGTCACATCAATTTGAGACAACTTTATTACTCTAACAACTTTTCTTAATATACGTGATTTTTGTAAACTACTCCTATAAAAAGGGACGGAGGGAGTAACTAATTGGACGTGGTTTGTTGGTGAAGGCTTTTGTAGAATACAATTAAATGGCAAAATTACACTGTGATTCTTTTACTTAATTTCAGATAACGATTTGATACTTTATTTTTTTTAATGTCATTTTAGTCCTTTTAGTCAATTTGCATATCGATTTCAAGATTCAAGTAAGATTCATATGCAAACATGGCTAAAGAACCATGGATTTGAAGACTGAAAACTCATAGATTTGTAGCTTGAAACTTCATATGTAAATGGACCAAAAAGACCAAAATGATGCGAAAAAAATAAAATAAAGAACCAAATGGTTGCTTGAAATTAAGTTAAGAGACCACAAAAGCACGAGCTTGCAGAATATGATTGCCACTAGACAAACCACCATTTTGTACTTTATGTTTGTTGGATTTGCAAGCTATATAGCACCGAGACAAATATATACACCCTCCAGTCACTATTATAAGCAAAAATCTATTTTTTAGATTTATTCAATAAATGATGTATGTAGTCTATATGTAGACTCATTTATTAAATGAACCTAAAAAATAGATTTTTGCTTATAATAGTGACCGGAGAGTGTATTTTTTTTAAAGGCCACCAACACATAGTTATGATCATGCAGTTGCATTCAGTTATTTTATTTTCTCAAATTATTACCAATATCAAATATCAATATGTCTCAAATTATTACTAGTATCAATGTGTCAGTGATTTATCAATATCAAATATCAATATGTATCAAATTATTACCGGTATAATGTGTAAGTGATTTATATAGTGATTTATATAGTTTACAAGTGATCAACCACAATTTTGTATTTCATTTTTGTTCACATTTGGAAGGACAATTGTTCCAATTATGGACATCTTGTTTTCTGACATCGTTTCTGTTTTTCTTCTCTAATTGTGCAGGCATTCTGTGACTTAGAACCTATCTACACCTACGAAGGCACGTATGAAATCAATACTTTGGTCACAGGAAGAGAAGTTACTGGTTTTGCCAGCTTTAAGCCAGCTACTCAAAGAAGTAGAATGTGAACGTGTAAAAGTGTTTCTCTACAGACACTATTACAATTTACACTATTGTATTCCATTGGTTCATATTTTTGTAATTAATAAGTACCAAAACAAAAGCATTCAATAAAATGTTGAGTAGATTACAATGCAGTGAAATAAAAATAATGATATTGCATATTGTTGAAGTCTACATCTTTTTTCCTTTTGTTGGTGAATGCTATGAAGAACAAGCTGCTTTATCACCTGTTTTCCACTTTATATAACCTCTTCACTCTCAATGTTTGAGATTTCTGCTTTGGCATTTCTGCATTCTCTTGCCCTCTCTGTGAAGAATGAACCTTGTTATGAGGAAAGCATAAAAATTACACCTGTTATGATGGAAAATTGCAAATGTCCGAGTGCATGGGAAATTGAAAATGTGATATTTTAAGGTTCCACATCTTATGCATCTAAGTTATTCTTCACTCACAAACATGTCTTAATATCACGACAAAAAAAATTCTACTAAGGTAAATATAATATATATAATATAATAATAACAATAATAAGTAATTAAATCAGAGGCAGCTGTTTGAGTACAGATCCTGGTCTGGCTGTCACTCTTTGTCATATTGTAGCTTCCAGATGAAGGATGCATTGCATGGCCTGCTCTTGCTCATCAAGGAAACATCATTAGGGATAGAAAACCTGAATGAACACTAATCAATGCACATCATCACTGCTAAAGCCTATGTATTACACAACTCAAACTCTTATAAAAAAATATAAATAAAAAAAAAATTGAAGGAAAGGAAAACCAAACCACCTTAAAATTCCCATGATTTATTCACCCTTAGTTTTCCCTTCGAGCATCCTTGTCAAAACCCAAAGACCTAACCTTGAGCTGAAGCTCAGCAACAGCAACAATAAAGTTGAGAACCTGAGCTGGTTTCAGTATCTGCACAACTCTCAAAGCTGTCTCAGTCCTCAAAGCATCAGCATTTGTCACCAAATTCTCCAATGTTTCCTTGAATGAACTTGGAACTGTACCCTCTTCTGCCAAGAATGACCTATTCAAACACACTCTTCCATGACTTCTAACATTGTCAAGAACCGGTGGCGCCGCCATACTCTCATGTACCTTAGCCAATTCATCATTGAGTTCCCTCTCCTTCATCTTAGTCTCTTGTTTGAGTTCACTCAACCTCTGCCTCTGATCCTCTGACAAATCCTCCAAAGTTTTGTTTACAAGATGAAATGTTAACCCTGGTTTAAACCCTGCAACCCAGAGAAAAGACTTTTCCAATGAACTGAACCATGGTGGTGAGAAAAGAAGAAGAATATTTTGATGGGCTATCTTTGATTTCTCTTCATAGTATTGTCCATAGTGGCAGAGTACTCTGTTTAACAAATTCAACCTATCAGAATCATCCAACTCTTGAGGCTTTTGTTGAGCTGAGAGAAGATCATCTAGGTAGTTTCTTTGACGAATCATCCATCCTTGGAGAAATTCATCAAATGCAGCAACATTTACATCAGTCATCTATGTATTATTCTTAGGAAAACAGAGCAAAACAGAGGAAGAAAATGAAGAAGAAGAAGAAGATGGTGTATTTTGGTGGTGTTTGCAACACGTGATTTAATAAATATATTGTGAAAAAGGGTCAAAAGGGTGTGAGAAAATGTTGGTTTTCTTAAAAGGGAAGCATTGGTAATGGTGGTGTGGTGAAAGGAAAAAAAAGATAATGGAGAAAACAGAGTCATTTGGATGAAAACAGAGTATAAGCGGTGTTGAGTTAAGAAAAAACAGAGGATAATTTATAAAGAGTAAAAATAAAAGTGCTTATTTGAGAGTGGTTTTCGGTGAAATTTGTCTGCACGTGCTATATTTTATTTTAAATTTGATTAGAGTTATGATGAAATAAAAAAAATGGGTGGTAGAGGGGATGAACGGTTGGTTGAGGATTTTGATGAGTTGTGGGGTTAGTTTATTCATGTGAAGGGTGGTAGTCAATTATGATAGAGTTTGTTGTGTTGGTATTTGGGATATCTTTTAGGGTCAATTATATGAATCTCTTATATTATGTACAACTTTATATTATTGGATTAATAAGTCTTATTATTTGATCGAATGTGAGATTAACTTGTGCATAATGCAAGATTAACTTAATTATGCACGTTAGACAATTTTTTTTTTTGAGTTTGAGGTTATTTTATAGAAAACCTTTGATGGATATTTATAAAGGTGCATACACTTTGAAAAGAGAGAAATAAACATAGTTACGTGATAAATGTGTTAAACTAGTGATGTGATTGAAAGAAAGTGGTAAAGAAAAAAAATATTGAACGAGTGGTTAGAAATAAGAGGTGTACTACGAAACACGAACACATATACAGACATTAAACACGTCGATACCAATAAAATTTTGAAAAAATAGCATAATTTAATGTAATCACAAGTATCAATGTCGTGTTGGTGTCAAACAAGACAAGTGTCCGACATTGAAACATGCTTTTAATTAGAAATGTCGGTGCAACAGTGTACAAGTGTCACTATTATTTTACGAACCACTAGACAAGCGTCGGTGCAACATAGTGTACACATGTCATTGTTATTTGACGAACCATTAGATTTGAACATTTTAACATTTTATATTTTCTACGTCCATTCAATATATTTTTATCACATTTATCACACAAGTTGTGTTATTTTAACAACTATTTGAGTGACAACTTATAAGACAATTATAAATTTACAAAAAAATGAGATATTGACACAAAACAAATGCAATTAAGAGAGAAAGTAAAAATATAACTTGAATAGTTATAAAAAAAATGGTTTTACAAATATCTTTCTTTTCTTTTTTTACTTGGCGTTGGAGTAACGAGTTGACACATGCAAATGGCATGGTGCCGTCTTTGTTTACACTAATGGTTTCATGCCAAGTAAGGCAGAGAAGTTCAGATATGGTGCCAAGTAAGATAGAGAAAAATTGGAGAACTGTGCTTTGAGAAAAAGATTTTCAATCTGACTTGTGTGAGGTGCATATAAAGCATCTTATCCTACAGTGCCATTTAAGGCAGCATCCTTTTGTACTTGAGGGCTAAGGCAGATTTTTTCTTTAGGGAAAGAAAAAACAAGAAACATGCTAAAACAATATTACAATTTCTTAACTGAAAGAAAAAATATGAATTTTTTTTTGAGGTGATTGAATTAAAAACTTTGTTTTTCTTTTCAAAATAAACTTACATAAAGAGACAAAAGAATAAAGTTTTTTAACCAAATCTTATATATTGAACTAATACTGTATATAGAAAATTTACACATAAATCAAAGACAATGATAACAACTTTATCGTGAAGGTGAAAAAAACACAAGGATTGTTAAATTGTGTTGGTTTTTTCCAATTTTTTAAGTGTTTGTGAAGACAATTTAGAGTCTGAAATGACTTTTCATCAGAAGACGACAAAACCAATCAGAATCTTCTGATGTTGACGTGTCATTCAGAGTCTTCAAACCTTCATATGCTTCTGAACATAATTTCTCTTCTCATCCAAACATTGACTTTTGGTTGACATTTCTTCAGATCGTGTTTCAAGTCTTCAGCTTCTCATTTACTTCAGATGCTTCTTTATGTGTTCAGAGTCTTCATACTTTAGGATCAGAACTTGATTTAAGAATAAGAATTTAATTCCATGACTCTGTATACTTGAACACACATTAACATATCCAATTGTTCTTTTTATACTTTGTTATTATCAAAACTTCAGAGACATTGTACAAAATCCATTTTGGTTCAACACACCGCTAACACTTTATGGATGACAAAATCAATCATCTTGAAACTATATCCATAAACCTAGGAAACGCAACACTGATATGCATGTCCATTTGAACTCTTTGTAGAAGATCCACATCTTTGGTGCTAGGAAGCCAAAAGTTCAAACGTAAATGATATAAAAATACGTTGATTGTTATAACATGTTTTCTCATATTTGATAACTTTTGAAGCGACTTTGAGGGTTGCTTGTTCCATAGTAAAAGTCTCGATCTTCAATCTCACAAGTGGAAAAAACCCCATCAAAGTTCACAAATACATGTTTTCCTCTTACCGATGTATACACCATAACATTTGTTGGTCAAAGTGGACGACCCTCCCGTGACTCGGTGATTATGACGTCCATAAACGCCTCTTTCTTCAATGATACTACCTTAATATATCAAAAATGACATTCTTAACAAAGTCATGCTTATATTTAAAGTTTGTAAGCTCCCAATAATGAATTGTGTGCTCCCTAACGATAACCAAGCACACCTT